>JAQHUG010000221.1:3169326-3188386 GCA_028555095.1 Dicrostonyx torquatus | reverse complement strand
AAAAAAAAAAAAAAAAAAAAAGAAGAAGAAGAAAAAAGAAAAAAAAAAAGAAGCTGCTTTCTAAGTAGTGAGTGGGTCGGAGCTTTTCTTTCCAAGCATCTCTCCTTTGCCCTAACATTTTACCAGCCTTAGCTTAGCTGTTTGTTCTTCCTTTGTGTACCGACTTGTGCAATAGCTTAGAAAAGTAGGGCTGGCTTCAAAAGTCCTCCAGCATTTTATGTCCACTCTTTGGAGTTGCCCCTGTTTTCAGTGCCAGGTGCTCTAGAACTGACTTCAGAGCGATGGGTGTAAATAGCACGGTGGCTTCTGGCTGACCTGGTGCATGACAAGAGACAGCCAGCCTGCTGGGTACCATGAACACCAGCTGTGGCCCAGCTAACTTAAGTGAAAAGACTCAAGTTTCCCCAGTCACGCTGTTCCTGGGTTGTCTTTGACCCGATGTCTCTGCAAGGCCAGCTGACAACAGGCCTGGACAGGAGGGCTTGTGTCTTGGATGGTTCTCACTGTCCTTGAGCCAGGGAGAGTGCATTTAGGTGGTGGTGGCAAAGCTTTGAGTTTGAGGCAACTCTGGGCTACATAGTAAGATACTGTCTCAGATGACCAAGAGCTTGAGATGTAGTTTCCTGGTAACATGTGTGAGGTCTTAGTTTTGCTCACTGGCCTCACAAAACATTTGCGCACAAGACATTAATAGGTGCTTTCACAAGAATATAAGCAGCTGGACAGGGGTGGTGCATGCCTTTAATCCCAGCACTCAGGAGGATCTCTGAGTTTCAGGCCAGCCTGGCCTACAGAGCTTCAGAATAGCCGGGGCTACAAGAGGAACCCTGTCTTTAAAGAAAAAAAAAAACTATGTAAGCAAACAAAGGTCTGTACACTGAGCCAACTGACACAGGAGCGACACAGGAGCCAAACAGGATTGGGGAGAAGGAAACACACGGACATACTTGTGAACACATATGTTCTTTACTGACACCCTGAGAAGAGGGTGGTGCATCAGTGAGGGGTTTGGGAGGTGGGCTTCCTGGGCCCTGGATGCTCAGTATTGGTGACTATGAGAGGAAGGGCGGCTGCTGACATCATTCAGGGCATTCCATGTTATTCTCCTGCAAGTGCTGGGAAAACCCTTGCATTTGTCTTCAGCTGGGAGGTAAAGAGATACTATCCTATCCACTGGGACAAGCTTGTACTGCAAATCCGTTTTCATAAAAAAAAAAAAAAGACAAAAAATAAATATATCTAGATAAGAGCTATAAAAGCTGGGGCAGGGGGCTGGAACATTTGTCTGTTAGTGATCTAGCAGTTTCTTAGCTAATATTTGACCTACTAAGAACATGGCATTTAAATGCTCTCCTACATAGCCATCCACAGAATTATTCGAGTGAACGTTGGGATCAAATCTAATGTCTATTTGTTCTCTCGAGTTCTATTCTTTCTCTAGCTCCTCTCTAACCACTAATCTCTTTAATGGTTTTTATTGTTTGTTTTTTTAATCTGTACCTTCTTTTAGCCTAAGTCAGGTTTTTATGCCTGGGTGTTTGGGGTCAGACATCTGTGGAGTCTGTCCTGCGTGTCTCAGGGTATTCAGCGACATCTCTGTCCTCTGCCACATGCCAGTAACACTTGTGGTATGATGAACAAAAATGTCTCTCAACACTGCCCAGTGCATCCTGGGTACAAGATCTTAGGTTAGTTGAGAGTCACTAACCTAGACAAAGAACTTGGAACAGGACAGAATTTTTGCACAAAATCAATTTTAGAAATGTCTTGTTTGTGCTCAGGACACAAGGTGTACTTTCCCTGTGCCATCTCTCTGAAGCAAATTAGAAGCTCAGAGGAGAGGGTTCCATGGAACTATCTAAGGCAGAACCCACCTAGGGCACGAGACAGATTTGGGCCCATTTACTAAGTAATTTGTAAACAAAGAGGGTCAAACAAAAATTTAATCTCTGGTCTGAGTCAACTGAGTGCTTGTAGGGAATCTCCTTCGTTTTGTATTTGCCACAGCCAGGGACATGCTGACTGAGGGAGGCTCAGAGCATGGTGAGGGATTCAAGCTGGACTATAGTTCTGAAGCTTTGCCAGTAGATTGGGGCTCTTAATTTGATAAGATTTGAAGTCAAAGAATCTTGGTATTGTTCAATTGGTTCTTTTAACTCCGTGGCTATATCAATGGGAAAGCTATCCTGAAAATTCGGTTCACAAAACTAAGAAAAAAAATGTGGAAAAACCTCAAGTACCTGCCTGGGATGAGTCAGTCAAAAAGCAAACAAACCAAACAGGCATGCTTATTGGTGACACAGAACAACCTGAGGTTCCCAACTCTTCTCTTTGACTGTCATGACAGCTAATATAAACTAGAAAACCTAGAGAGCAGTCCATTTTGTAAATGAGAACCTGATGGCTGGAAGGACATGTATCTGTTTAATGTCCTGCCTGCCTCTTTCTTTTTCAAAGTTTTGTTTTTGTTGCTGTTTGCTTGCTTTGGTTTGGATTTTAGAGGTAAGATCCTTCTCTGTAGCCCCATCTGACCATGAACACATCGTGTAGACCTGATTGACTTTGACCTTTCAGTCTGCCTCGGCCTCTTGAGTGCTGGCAGTACCGGCATGTGCCACCACTCCTGGCTTTGTTTGGGCTTTTGAAGCTGCTCAGTGTCAATTCATAGATTTTTTTTTCTTTGTACTGATGGTAAATTTTCTATTTTTCCATTTATGTTATAGTGATAGAAAAAAATTTTCTATGTTTTCTATCACTTGGCTGAACAAGGCTGAAAGGGAATGCCTGGAGTAATGGAAGTGATGGACCGGCTAGACAGGACAGTAAAGAAGGGGAGAGGAAAACCAGGGGCTAGGTGGTTCTAAATGCTTGGACACAAGGGCTAGGCCTCACTGTTCACCCTGCCACGCGGATTATGTTACCACATGACTAGGATAAGCCTGTTCTTGGATTGGTCAAATCCTGAAGACAATGCCACAGAGACCTATGACTGTTTGTCTGAAAGAGCTCAGGAGAAAACGATCCAGGCAGGCGAAAAAAAATCAGGCACAAGAGAATAAATCCTTTTATTTTTGCAGCCTTGGCCATGCAGGATAAAGACTCATTGTAGAATGGAAAATCTCCTCATTTGGGCTCTTTGAGCAAGTCAATAATTCAGTTTTCAGCGTGAGGAGAAAAATGGGAGGCCATCTCACAATTTGAAGAAATACCGAGGAACTTAGAAAATTCTCCGGAATGAAGGCGGATAAGAGATGCACAGGAATAGATGAATGGACACGTTCCCATTTCTCCATGAAACTATTCTTCTGGGTAGAGTTGACAACGTAGGATTGAAGAATAAAAACTGAGTATGCTTCAAAGACAGCTAAGTAGAAACTTATTTATAGTTGAGCAAATGAAGCCAAAGGAGCAGATGGAGGACTTATACCGAAGCACTCAAGAAAGTGTCTGAAGACAACAGTGCCTGCGGAAAGGCCGGGACTCTGGTCTTTTAGAAACACCATGGGGCTTGTGTCTGTCTGTCTGTGATGGTCTGGGGATTACAGTCCTTTCTTGGGTGCTAAGGGTATGGACCAACATAGAGAAACATCCACATGCAGCACGTCTTCTAATAGAAAACCATTTTAGTCCTTGAAGAAGTGTCCCTGCTGAAAATTGAGGTCTTGGGTTAATGTGGTCACAATAACCCAACACACCAGGACTCCAAAGTGGGGGAAGGAAAAAGAGGCTCCCGCCGGCTTCTGCAGTGAAAGGAGAGAACCATGGCAAGGGCTCAAAGACATAAAGCTCTGCTCTCCTCTGTGACTGGAAATTGTTTTGGGCAGGGAGGATTCAGATAGGCCTCCAAGGCTGAAGAGGTTTGGCACAAACCTGTGACTAGCCGCCCTGGAGTGTTCTCCAGAATTTGGGGCAAACAGCTAGCAGACTCACAGCCCTACAGCCGCATGGTGAGGAAATGTGAACCTAGTTATGTGAGTTCAGGAAAATGAGTTCTCCATTGCTCCTATTTTCATCTTTAAAGTGGCGCTAAGGGTATGTCGGTCCCATGGGAATCCTTCAAGGATTGGGAACTCATATGTGAACTTCAGATACGGCCTGCGTGGATCATTGAGACAGCCAACCAAGCCACACGTCAAGCTTCGTTATATGACACATGGGAAAGATGGCACCCAGAAAGGCAACACTTTTCAAAGCCGGGAGCCTGCAGAACATAATGTAAGAACTTCTGAAAGGAAGCTGGCAACAGTCTGTTGTCATCACGCAGTCATGGACCCTGTAGTCCACACAGCTCTAACATCCTACGTCATATAAAACAACCCAACAGACTCAGTAACTGGTCCCATGCTATGGCCCAATTGGGATGTTTTTGCTTAAGACTGTGTATGAGTTCAGTAGAACGGAAACCATGTCATCCTTTGGGGCTGTAGCAGTTGGCTATGTGGATTTCAGATCCTCTTAGAGTCAGTCTTCTCCAGCGTCCAAGACGAAAGAGCAGAAGCAGCAGGTTTGAGATGGTGGATACCATCGGCACACACACCTCTTTCTGCAAGGCTGGGAGGGTGGGAGGATGGGTGCCTTAGATTCCTGTACCAGGCTTTACCAGTGTCTCATAGTTTGATACCGTGACAGCGATGAAGCAACAGAGTTGAAAAGAGAAAATTTATATAACCTGGAAAGAGGGACAGATTAGAGTCACTGGAGGAACTAGACTAAGGAAAAGGGCAGAAGAAAGATGGCAGAGAAAAAAGATGAAGAGAGAAAAATAAAGACAACAGAAATAATAATGGAAGAGAAACAGAACTTTCTGATGCTGAGGACATTTAGGAGCTCAGGAATAGTTACAGAAAGTGTGGTGGGATGGTGGGATGGGCAGGAAGCTTCAGTGGGACAGCCCTAAGTAGGAAGGGCCTCTGGGCATGGCATGGTCTAGCCTTATCTCTGTAGCTAAGGAAGAGAGGTATGGGATGGAACCAGAAAAGAAATGGGACCCTTGTGTCTGGGCCTTTGTTTCCAAGGGATTAGACTATGATCTGTATGGTCTTTTCCAAAGCTAATCATGTATGGATGTATAAGCCATGTACATCTATATGATATTCCATATTTGGTTATGATAATTCATCTTGGGCCATACAACTTCCGTGAAAGCCCCTTTGCGTTAGACAATGTGGTTGCCTTTGAGTTTTGCAGGACCATAATGCCCTTCAGAGTTGTAAGCTTGTACAGTAGGATTATTTTTCTAAACACTGGCCAGCTACTGGGGGCTGTCCCGAAGCCGGTACTGACAGCTGTGTAGAGGAGAAAGGTGAGCTAGAACCAGGTCCTGGGGCGCTGCGGCGTTCCCTTAGGTGATTCTTGAGGGTGCTCGTTGTTAAACTCCAGGATGTCTGTTTCCTTAGTGTCCAAGTTTTCCATTAAGAACAAGATGTCAGGAGAGACCCCAGAGCTAGCCTTGGGACGGATTACGCTGGTCTCTGAGGATGTTTGTGTGTCAGGTAAGAGAGCAGCTCCAGGGCTCATAGGATCTGGACCTAAGTTTCCCAAGGAGGTGTGCCTGGACTCCCGTAACTCTGGGAGGCTCCACCTTTGGGGGAATCTGTCATCACACAGATCTTCCTCAAACTTAAACAAGTCTCTTTCAGCACTGGTTGAAACAGCCTGGGGATTGCGGTCCCCAGATGGCGTCGCCTTCCCTGAGGGGTCTACCTGCTGCTCAGTCCTGCTAGGTTGCACCCCAGTGAACTCGAGGCTCAAATTGGAGGCAGTAGAGTCACGGTCATGGCTATCTGATGAGGACCCCGGTGCTTCAGCTGCGGTAATCAGGACCTCAGGGACCTGGGGAATTTTGGTAGGGGAGGCCCTCACACTGGACTGTGGGGTCAGGCTTTGCAAAGTGCTGGTGCGGCTGGTCTCCCTGATGGTGGACAGTTCGCCCATGCTGGAATGCAGTTTAGGGCTGCCCTCTAGGGAGTAGGATTGCTTCCGGGTGGGAGAGGCTCCATGGAGATTTCTCGAAGGCACTTCCAACAGATCCCTAGCTGGGCTGGGCGGGAAGAACATGGAGCTGTCGCTGGCCTGCCTGCCGAAAGTCCTCCTCCTGGGGCTGCTGGGGTGTTCGTGGGTACTCAGGAAGCGCTTGACTCTCCTCATCACGGAGCGCCGGTGGCCGTGCTTCTCATAGTTCCATAGCCAGTCCTGCTCGGGGAACTCGGACCCAGACAGCCTGAAGCACATGACAAAAGACAGAGTAGTTGCAGGACTAAACTGTGGGCGGTCTCAAAGTTAAGAGGTGACTTATGGCAACTGCTATTTTACACACCCAAAGTGATAACCGAGGAATGTAAAAGGCAAGAATGTACGAGCATGTGTTCCATTAAGGATAAAGCGACATTATCATATATCTAGTAGCCTCTAGGAAATTCCACCGAGTAGCAGTCCCCTACCCTCTTATCGCTGGGAGCTACATCCCAAGATCCCCAGTGGATTCTCAGATAGTACCAGACCATAGATGGTGATGCCCTTTCTACCTTAGCTAAACACATATTAACCACGTGGATATCACTTTATTTATTTAGGGACAAACTCTCATGTATTCCAGGCTTGCCTCAAACTTGCAATATTGCCTAGGATGATTTAAACTTCTGATCCTTTTTTCTCTCCACTTCCCAGTTTGGGATTCTAGGCTGGTGCTACCGTACTTGTCTTTGCGGCTATAACTTGCTTTTTAAATAATCTTTTAATTGTGTTGTATGTGTGAGAGTGCGGGCACACATGCCATGACATGCTTGTGGAACGACCTCTGGTGGGGAGTCAGTTCTCTCCCTCCACCACGTGGGTCCCAGGGCTCCAACTCAGGTCATCAGGCTTGTGCGGCCAGTGCTCTTTCCAGCTGAGCCATCTTGCCCATCCAGCCATAACTTTGGTAGCATCAAGTGTGACAGCAAAACCAGCATGGGTTAGTTTTCCATTCTTAACAATATCCTGAGTAGCATTCTTGTCCATATTTAAAAAAACTTAGCATATTTTTTTTTTTATTAATCAAGGCTTTCATTTTTCACTTAAGGGAGCATTTTACAACTTCTCTTAGACATAGGCAGACACTACCAGCATCACTACTCTTGGGTGTTAAACAGATTCATAAATTAAGGTTCCCTTGAGTACAAGCATTGGATGCAGCTCCTGTTGGTCGGAGGACTGTGTTGGCTCGTAAGTGAGGGGCAGGTAAGGCGAGCATACAGATGCACTGGGCAAAGACTGACTCACAGCCCAGGCGAGATAAAGCATGATGCCTCAAGATATAGCACACCGTTCAGAAAGGCATGCAATTTAAAAGTCTATGAACTGTTTGCTCCTGCAACCTTCTGCTTAATATTTTTGAACTATGGTTGAGTCTGTGTACCCGCAGTCTGTGGAAATAAAATGGTAGAACGGAGGGGATTTCCATACACTTAGAAAAAGGACGAACATGAAAGAATCACACTGTAACGTTAGGATGAAAATAGTTTTATCCGTACGGATTCCCTCCCAGAGTGTTGGTGACCTGCAGGGGCTTCCCAGATCACATTTTGGAAACTGCTGATCTAGGAACTTGAATGTTAATATGTACTGTACAAAATCCCATCATTCCCCTCACTCTATAAAAAAATAATGCAACATAGCTAATGGTGTGGGAGCTCCTTCTGTCTATGTGCTGCTTTTATTGGCTAATGAATAAAGAACTGGCTTGGCCTATAGCACGGGAGGAGGAAGGCGGAGTCAGAGACACACCATGGAGCCACCCAAGACAGATGCCGGGAATTTTACCCAGTAAGCCACAGCCACATGGCGATGAACAGATTAATAGAAATGGGTTAAATTAATATGTAAGAGTTAGTTAATAAGAAGCTAGAGCTAATGGGCCAAGCAATGGTTTAAATAATACAGTTTCTGTGTGATTATTTCAGGTCTAAGCAGCCGGGAACCAACAAGCAACTCCTCCTACAAATAGCTAAACTCTAGAGGTCAGAACCGGTGGGACGGCTCAGTGGAATGAGCACTTGTTGCATGAATCTGGCAACCTGTATATGACCCCACGAATCCAAGCAAAGGTGAAAGGACAGAACAGACCTATAAAGTTGTCTTCTGACCTCCACACTTGTGCCACTGCACATGCGCCTTGGCATGTGTGCTTACACCCCACCCCCACGAGTCAAAAGAGAGTGGACACAAGCAACAGCTAATGCTTGTCTAACTATCTTGACAAAGAAGTCAGTTCATATATATTACTATTGCTACCAACACTTTATGGACAGGCTATTGAGGTCCAGGAGATTCACTGTGCCTGACTAGCTAGGTAGGCCAATGCTTTCTGTTACTTTCTCCTTTGGTATAAAACCTGCCACCCAGGTATCAAATGATACTCTAAAGCCCAGAACAGAACAAGAAGTAAAATAGAGACCTCAGAAGGAACTGAGATATGTCTTGTGAAAACTCTACATCTCTGCCACTCAGTTTGGACTGAGGGAGGAGAAGTCAGTCCTCCATGGAAAGGAGATGTGAAGGTGAGGTGGGCTCTCTCTGTGATTGGGGTCCCTGGTGGGTTTGAAGGATTTGCCATGGCTAAGGATTTTCCACTGAAATGCTGACATTTAATGAGTTTACTCTTTTTTAAATCTCCTTCAAGGCTAAAATAAAATGAGCCAACGAGGCAACGAGGCCCATTTGGCAGTGAGGTCTACTCCTGCCTCAGATTCCAGGGTTGTCCCACATCTGTCCCCACTTCAGCCTTAATGGGGGTTTGGAGAACAACTTAAGCACTTGTCCTGAAATGCCAGTTGCTCCTGCTGGCTTAGGGAGCAACAGCAACCCTGCTGTGCCAGCCCAGGGCTGGTGACCACATCTGTGGTGACAAGCTATCTTATGCCAGGTGCGTTTTCTGTGACATAAAGGAAAAGGCTGGTAGAACGCAGGTGGAGCCTGGAAAGTGCAAAGAGAACAGAAAAAAAAATGCGTTCCTGTGGTTATGAATAAAAGATGGATGAAACGATCACCCAGCTAAATGTCCTGGGATGGTGCCTGATTACAGCCTCACACTGTTATTCTGAAGCCCAGCAGTGTCCTTGGCTACCGGATAGTCTCCTGACCCTCCCTCCAGAGCAGGTGCAGATCCTGTTACATCGCCTTGGGAGATGCAGACTCATGCTTCGGTGGCCCCGGTGACCCTGCTCATTGGGTTTCATTAGGTCAGCTCACAAGACCTCATTAGTCACACTTCACAGCCATCTATTTAGCTAGGGAGGACACAGCGGAGCAGCAAGCACAGCTGCTCACTAGGACAGCCACGCTGGAGGTACTCGGAGACATGAGGTCAGGCTGGCACTTTTTCTTTATAGGACAGGCATATGCCCTCTACTTGGGACATTGACTATTTATTTCGGGTTGTCTCCCTTAACTACATGTAAGGTACACTACCTGGTAAGAGAGACATGATCTTCTAGGAAAAAAACAAAAAACATCTGTACTAATATTATTTCAAATCTTTGTGATGCAAAAGGAAAAAGCAAACAAAATAAAAAAAAAAACTGGTCCAGCAAGATGGCTCAGTGGATAAAGGCATTTGCTGCCTATCTGGATTGAGTTTGAACTCTGGAACCTATGCGGTAGGAGAGAACAGGTATTGATAACTTATCCTCTGACCTACAGTACAGACACACACACACACACACACACACACACACACACACACACACACACCCTCCCAAATAAGTGTGAAGAAGGTAAAAGGCTCCAGCTGTGCACCAGTGCAGTGGAGATGCATTGCCACCTACAGTGAGCACAATGAGCCCCCTAGTTAGGCTGCAGAAAATGAGACAAGCAAGTGAGCAGATGAAGAAAACCTCAGCTAACCGACCCACACTGGGGAGGCCCGCCAAGGAGACCTCTTTGTACTTTCCCGCCTCCTAAGACTGTGGTGTGGCCGCACGAGGTTCATCTGCTAGTCTGTATTGCTAAACTTACTGAGACTCTACTGTGAAGAATTTGCTGCGTCATATATCTTATTACCTACAGTTCTAAAGGAGGGAGATGTCATGCATACAAATATTTATGTCTGAAATGAAGTTTTTGTGCTGGCAAGTTTTCTACAAAGAATTCAAACTGCGCAGACAAAGACGGGATGAAGGCATTCCATGCCAAAGCAGTGACTCAGGCAAATGACGTAGCGGGAATTAGCAAGCTTTTAAGTTGGTGGGAAATGGGATGGTGTTGGTCATGACTGGGATGATCATCTTGGGGTATGCCATGAAGGTTTGGACTTTGTCCTCCTGGCTGAAATTGTGTGGTTTGGAACTGCCTGCACAGGAAAGACTGTGTGATAAATGCATAGGGTACGAAACACGTCTTGGAAATGTCCCGCACTTCCAGCCTGAAGCTGGGCCTTTGGAAGGACACTTGAGGTTTCACGTATCTCGTGATGAAGTAAGGAGAGGTGTCCTCAGGTCTTTGTGCCAGGACAGAGCCGGAGCACAACTCCCTGGTGTTGGGGCATGAATGACCTTTCTTCTGAGTGCTGGCATCAAAGACTGTGGCTACCACTCAGCTCTTATTCTCCTTCCTCTCACAGCCATGGTTTTCATGGGTTTTGATGTTCTTGTGTTTCTGATATACAGAAACTCAGTTTAAGAACAGAATGCCCTGAAGATTAAAGCAGATATCATAAAAATGAGACAAAGTCCAGGGTACTTTAGGCTGTTCCTGATCTCACTATGTAGAGGGACTTCAGACTGAACCTCTTGCCTCTATGTCCCAAGTACCAGGATTACCCCATCACATGTGGTTGATGATGAGTGGGGCACTGCGCATACCCGCACCCTTATTTGATTTTTAAAGTGTGTTTTTAGTACATGCCAGAGGCGCAGAAATAACCGCACTTAAGCAGCCATAGGCAGAACATTACAGGATAGGACAGGAGCGCTCTCATGACGTTACCCCGTGTTTGGGATGGCCAGTGGAAACAGCTCGTTTGGACTGCGACAGATGGGCAGAGAAAGGACATGAACGGGAAGGGCCACGGAGCCCTAGCTTCCAGAGGTGGAGAGGGAGTGTTGTTTCAACAGCAGGACAGATGACCAGGGAGTCAGGATGCTGCTGCCCAGGCTGACACTAGCTGTGCAGCTCTGGGAGACTCGTGGGGCTCTCGGTGACTTAGCATCACACACGACAAACCGATGATGGTGGCGACATTTCCCCTGCCTTCCTTGGGAGATGAAAAGGGTGGCGTGCCTCGGAGAGCTCTGAAGAACAGAAGGTCTGACAAGGATCCTGCCAATCACTGGCAGCTCTCAGAAGCAGTCCCCAGGTGCCCGAGGAAGTGGTAAACCCTTGCCTGAAAGTCTTATTTTTTTCTTTGAAAGAGTTCTTTAAAAACTGTCATGGCAGCTGGGAGCTTCCTCAGCCAGTTAAAAACCTTGGATAGGATGACTTAGCAGCTGTTAAACAGTAAGACCAGGGAGGGCATTGGGTGTGTGGGGAGAAGAAGGGCTGGCAGAAGCTGGGAATTTCAGGGATGGGACCCAGGGCTGACTGCATGGCAGGAGTTAGAGATGGAGATAGCACTGGTCCACCCTGGCCTTTCAGCCTCCCATTTGTGCCATTCGTTAGACACTGCTAACTACACTAAGTCACCCATACACCAATACGGGACACATGGGAATGAGAAAGGTGCCCCATACAGTCTGCTTCAGAAAGAGAGAGGAAGGGTAGGAGGAAAGCATGCGGCGGGGCAGATGATGCTCGTTGGAGCTGTTTTCATATCCAGTGTTGATAAAGGATGGATAGCAAAACCCAGCCTTTCAAAACATTTGTTGAACACCCACCCACAAGACTATCAGCCACAGAGCTAAGGGTGAGTAGTGGGGACTGTTCAGAAGCCTGCTCAGGGTGCAGAACACACACACACACACACACACACACACACACACACATTACTATAACAAGGAAGAGGCAAGAGTCTGGCTTGCAAAGACCACAGCTCAGCGCCTACTTCTTAGGGCGTATCTGATATACAAAGACCAAAACAGCCCTGCCAAATGACTTAGAAGACTTAATTTGGTTTTGTTTGTTTGTTTTTCAAAACAACTCTGTCCTCACTACTGTAATGACGTCATTAATTACAGAGTTGTCTGCACTAGTGTAGTGATGTAATTAAGTACAGAGCTTCGGAAAGATGGAAGGACAAACCCCAGCATGCTGACCATTCTTCATTCCACTTTCGAAGCGGTGTTCTGACAATTTAAATTCAAACAGCAAAAAGTCATCTTAACTGACATGGGGAGGAGAGGAGAATGATATTTAATATTGTGAGTTCAATTTTTTTATGTCAGCTTTGTTATTTTAAAACTGCAGTGTTCCCAAAGTTGGGGGCTACACCGGCAAGAGCTGGTGATTTGCCAGAGCACCTGTCGGGGCTCAGGCCTGCGCAGAGGAACAGTTGAGACCCACGCAACAGAGGTACCGTGGCTTGAGCACCTGTCCGGGTGCAGGCATGCGCAGAAGAACAGTTGAGACCCAGGCAACAGAAGTACCAAACCCATTAGAGTAGAACACTCTTACTTTTGGCCTTCCTCATGGGACAGTCAAAGCTGCAATTGCAGATTTACAAATGGACAAGTAACCCTCACGTTGAGCTGGGAGACAAGGGGCTAAGGATTATGAGGAAATTTCAATGACCGGAATATTATGACCACCCAGACTTCCCTCTGCTCCATTCTGGTGGACAGTTCCTAGGAGCGGAGGAGCTTGGGAGGCATTTAGGCTGGCAACTGCACTAGAACCACGACTTTCCCATCACCTTTTGTGGCCTATTTGAGAGTTCAGACCAGGAGTTATGACAAATTTGGTGTACTACACCTTTCCCGAGGCATATGTAATTTCACGCTACCACTTAGACTACAGCCAAGCCCTGTCCCTGAGCACATTGTATTCTGTAGATGTTCTCTTGGAAAAGAGAACTGTGCCATGCACACCTCTGATACCATTTAAAGGGAAGGACTGAGCAGCAAGGTGACCCCACATTGGCAGATGGAGAATCCCCATGCTCTAAAACGATGAACTTAGTGCACAGCCATCTCCTTTGGAGACTTACCTCTCCTGCCTTTCTGGTACGATTAAATCAATGTGCTGAGAGTACACTTTGTAGAAGTTAGTGACTTAGAAGTTGGGCTATTTTGAGTGGTTCATAACATGAGCATGCATACATATACCAGACTATGTATTTTCTTATAAGGTTAAAATTTGAGCATGGTGAGCTAAGTAAGACATGATTACTGAAAACACCAGTCTAGAAAAACATTTAAAGATCTTACCTTCAGTAAGATCTTTGTTTGCTGCAATATGCATTTTTATGTATTTGAACTAGTATAATCTATTGCACCATCTTGAATACTTTGTATATATTCAGTGCATGCTTGTATGACTTATACAGTGAGGATTATGGTATGGTAAACATGCTTAGGAGTTCTGTCAGACAGACAGGTAAGCAAGAGTCATCATTTTCTTTCTTTCTTTTTTTTTTTTTTTTTTTTTTGGTTTTTCGAGACAGGGTTTCTCTGTAGCTTTGGAGCCTGTCCTGCAACTAGCTCTTGTAGACCAGGCTGGTCTCGAACTCACAGAGATCCACCTGCCTCTGCCTCCCGAGTGCTGGGATTAAAGGCGTGCACCACCACCGCCTGGCTAAGAGTCATCATTTTCAACACAGTGGTTTAGTTTCCCAATACACAATAAATCTTAAATTCTTCCATTCCTAACTAGAAGGAATTCTTAGCAGCATACTGAGCTATTTTCCCTCTCTATTAAATGCATCCTTCTAGGTTACTGCAAATATAAGGAGGAGTGGTATATTATTTAACCTCAGAAAACTCCAATAAAATATTGCTCTTTAAATGGGAGTAGCGGGCAGTCTGCAGGTACACGCTTGAGCATGCTGAGGCCAGCAGCACAGAGAACAAGCAGTGCTAACACACTCGTGTGCTCCTTTTCATGAGCGGACTCAGCCGCTCTTCTCAAGGTTGTAAGCCTCTAACTGTTACAGTGGACAGCTTGTGTTCTCCTAAAGCTCTTGAAGGATTACTGCTCCCTTTCTGTTGGCTGTTTTTATTTTCATGATGGGATTAAAGGAAATTATGAGACTTCAGGTCTTTAATTTCCATCTACTGTATTCCTTATTGTCTCCAACATTTGTATCATGGGTAACATCAAGTAAAGGAAAATAGAATGCTGGAGTGACCCAGGGTGCTATGGCACGAAGATGAAAGCTTTCTCCTTCTGCTTTGTTGTAGCAGATAGCTTTGGATGTTGTTGTTTTCTATCTATCTGTCTGTCTGTCTGTCTGTCTCTCTCATCCATCTATCTATCTATCTATCTATCTATCTATCTATCTATCTATCTATCTATCTATCTATCTATCTATCATTTATCTCTCTATTATCTCTCTATTTATCTATCATCTATCTATCTATCTATCTATCTATCTATCTATCTATCTATCTATCTATCTATCTATCTATCATCTCTCTCTTTCTATCTATCATCTATCTATCTATATCACAACACTACTTGTATTTAAGCATTTGCACTAGCGGGATATCTTCTTTTAGTAAACTTAGCCCTATAAGTGTTAGTTTCTCATTAATTAATTAGTAAATTGATTGATTGTTTTTAACCCTATAAGTGTTATTTTCTCATTAACGAATTAGTTAATTGATCAATTTTTCTTTTGAGACTGGGTGAATCTGAGGTGTCACTCTGTAGCCCATGCTGGAACTACAAGTACGTGTTATTTTAAGTGTTTATTATTGTCCCACCAAGACCAGTTTTCATTTTAGGTCTTAGGTATGTTCCCATGTGATTCGGCGGACAGGCCCTGTTTTGTGGGTTTCGGAGGTTTTCGTAGTGTTGGTTAACAGCACCATCATGGTTAAACTAATAAGAACAGTAGTCGCCAAGCACTTTGCATCGTAACAAAACCACAGGCTAACATGTCTCTGGTGTGATCTTGGGTGAGATAACGGGAAGGATTCAAACACGGAAGATGCTTTTCTCATTGTTTGGTTAGTTCACACGGTGGGTTGTCAAAAGGAGATTGACGATGCTGCAGTAATCACTAATTATTAAAATAATAATCGCTAATTATTAAATCTCAAGGCCAGTCTGTTTATGATACTGTTTCTAATTTGGATACTCCAGTCAGACTCTGTGTTGTGTGTGTGCACGCACGTGTGTAAGTGCTCATGCACACATGCCACAGCGTGCATGTGGAGGTAAGAGGACGATCTTGAGTGCTGGCCCTCACCTTTGACAGGTATACCAGGCCAGCGGGCTCTCAAGCTTCAGTCTTGCCGCAGGAACATTGGGATTACAGCTGTGTACTACCGTGTCTGTTTTCACGTGGGTGATGGGTGATTTGAACTCAGATCCTTATGCTTGCATGGCCAGTGCTTTAGCCACTGACCCATCTCCTGGTCATTCTCTCAGAGTTTTTGGGTGGCCTTTCATCCTAAGTCTTGATTCTGAAGGTTTTTTTTGTTTTTGTTTTTTGCACATTCTATGCAAAACCAGAGGGCGGAATGCCAGCACTGATTTGGTATTGAATTTATGAAACAGAATTTTTAAACAGTCCTTTTAGGTCTGACTGAGTCGAGACAGACGGGCCTCCATGAGCTCTTTAGACAGCCGGGTCTGCTGGAGCTTCCTCTAGAGCAAGGGTTCCGAACCTTCCTTTAGAGCAATGGTTCCGAACCTTCCTCTAGAGCAAGGGTTCCGAACCTTCCTTTAGAGCAAGGGTTCCGAACCTTCCTCTAGAGCAAGGGTTCCGAACCTTCCTCTAGAGCAAGGGTTCCGAACCTTCCTTTAGAGCAATGGTTCCGAACCTTCCTTTAGAGCAATGGTTCCGAACCTTCCTTTAGAGCAATGGTTCCGAACCTTCCTCTAGAGCAAGGGTTCCGAACCTTCCCGATGCTGCAGTTCCTCATGCTGTGCTGACCCCACCACAGAATTATTTTCTCTGTTACTTCGTAACTGTAATTTTGCTACTGTTGTGAATCGCCATGTAAATATCTGATATGCGACTCCTGTGGGGGGTCGTGACCCATAGGTTGAGAACCGCTGGTCTGGATTAAAATAGTATGGCGCCAGATGATGTATCTGCTCTCTCCTGCCCCAGCCACCCAGGTGCCATCTCCCTACCTCCTTTATGGCACCCACCCTCAGCCCTAGCTCCTTGCCACTGTCCCTGGGCTTGCCTTTCATGTCTTGATGCTGTCTAACCTATCCCCTCCCCACTTTCTCTAGCAACTGGCACACAATTTACTACATAGCAGGAATCCAGAAAAAAATTACCTGGATAAATGAGTGAATGCATTTTGAAGGCGTAAGTAAATACATTGTAGAAATTTGCACTTCAGACTCCAGAAGGCACTTCATTACATATAGCTAGCATGTAGGAAGAAAGCCTATGGTTTGAATGTGTTCCTTAATACCGAGAACAAAGAAAACTCTTTTTCATGTGGAAATGCATATTGTGTGAATGTGAGAGTCATTTCTAACTGTGTTGCATGAGAGCACAGAAATTTCCCAGGGTGCCCTTGCGTGGTACTTTGGCTCAGTGTTCAAGGGTATTTCCTTGATTTTAGAATTTCTGGTTCATGGGAATTGTGACTATAAGTCTAAAAGGGTGATGTAAAAAGATAATCCAAATTTGAGTTCTGAATTCAATGTGCTTGGACTACATACCTCAGCCTGTGTGTCCAGACCCCTGTGGGTCAATTTGTAAAAATGAAAATATATCCTGTGTATCAGCCATTTACGTTGTGATTTGTAACGGTAGCAAAATTACTGTTATGAAGTCACAACAAAAATAATTTTATGGGTGGGGGGGTCACTGCAACATGAGGAACCATATTACAGGGCTGCGACATTAGGAAGGTTGAGGACTGCCTTAAATAGGTTATGTTAAAAATTTTCTTCATCTGAGAAAAAAGAAAAATTTCTTCATAGGCAATCATCAGCAAGGACACATGAGCCAGCCTGGGCTAACTAAAATACCGTGCCTCCCTGTTGGTTGTTGTTAGGGTTAGGGTTAAAATGTTAGCTTGAGAACTGATAGTGTGGCCAAGCGCAGTCAACCACGGCGAAGCCAGCACTTGAGTTAGACAAGTAGGAAAGAATTGTGTGCCCTTCCCGCGGGATCAGACAGGCTCTAAGCCTGGACCCACTGACAGCCATCTTGCCATCTTGCCAGAGCCTGCCTGAAAACTGAGCCTTGGGAGAGAGAGGTCCAGGACGGAGGGAGAGACATGAGGCAACAGAGAGACCATCACATTTCCTCAAACCTCTCTGAGCCATTCCCAAAGACAGGTAGTTTCTGGGCAGGACTGATAGGCCCCTTTGTGCTTCCATGGTTTTCTGTCACAGGTGATCAGAAACAGTTACGTGCCGTAATCACAGGAAGGACTAGCAGTCGTGGCTCACACAAGGCATGTCTGGGAAGGCCCGACATCCCATAGCCAGCATTCCTGCAGGGAGATTTTCTAGAGTGTGAGGTTTCTCTTTAATGGCCCTTATTCATGCAGACAAGCAAGAGCAGATGAGTGGCTACCCAACGGTTTCTTTGATTAGCGGAGCTCAGCTAGATCTCTGCTGGAAGCCTCCCTCACACTGGCTTCCCCTTGTGCCATTACTCCCCAGGCCGGTAAGTCGGCCATTTTGATTAGAGGCCTTCTTCCCCCAAAATTATATTTTTTTGACTGCAGTTTTAAATATTATATCTCCATCTTTTCTCTCATTTCTTTTATTTTCTGTTCCTACAGTTAATTTAATATGAATATGAACTTAGATCTATTTAGTTTTCCTGTGTTTCAGTTTGAAACCCATAAATCAAAGACCTGACTAACTGAGAATAATAATAACAACAACAACAACAATAATAATATCATTTTGTTACCATATCTACAGTGTTTTATGGTTACAGTATCATTTACTATTCCCGATTATCTGTTGGGACTCACTCTGTCTCAAAGATCTTGTCAATCTATGTTTCCAGATTTAGGAATAGGAGAAAGACATTTTACTACTCTTTGAAGAACATAGACATTTACTTAGCCATTTGCAAGGTTATGATCAGAGCAAATATGTGGATCAAATAGAATTCTTGCGTCCCCTTCAATTATTTTAACCATTCTACAGAAGCAACTAAACGGACATTAGGAATGAGGCGTAGGGAGTCAAACAGAATAATCAGAGATTCCCAGACTTTGGCCAGGGTATTGGTCTCCTCTGCCCCAAACATGAGAGCTTTAAACACTTTGTGCTCCTCCATGTAGGAAGCTGGGGAAGGACAAAACCTACTTAATCATCTAAAAGTAAACTCACAGAAAAACACGTTACTTGATTTTCCAAACTGAGAAGCTTCCTAGGTGACCATGAACTGTGACTGAGAAGGAGCTGGGAAGGCCGACAAGGGCCAGCAGCAGGCAACTGCCCTTCAAGGCTGAGCAATAGGCTGTGGTAAGGAGGACTGTAATGACCTGGAAGGATGGGCGGGTCCAGCCTTGGAAGCAAGCCTGTCTTACTGTGGGCATCGTTCTCTAGGCTGGTGGGCACCTACACGAGTCTCCAGGTGCCTGGATCTCTCTCATGGCTTACTATAGCTCCTGAAATCCCACTTTTGGGCATCCCTTGCTTTGACTTTTGAAGGGCTGTGAGCTTCAGACACCCCTTCTCCCTTCTGAAGAAGAGTACCACAAACCATTACTTGTGAGGATTTGGAGTTGTCTGACCAGGAGCAAAGCTTTACAGGATAGAGGTTAGGCATCTGATCGTGGGGAGTCAGGAGCCAGGAGCCAGAGCAGTGCTGGAGCGGAGGAGAGGGCACACCGGCAACAATGGGACATGCACTTGCTTCAAAACCACAAACCTGTACAGGATAAAGCCGGCCCAAATTCCAGCACAAATGAAGGGGAAGGGGAAGTGTGTTCTTAAGGCCCTTCCCCTTACTGTTGAGCTGGGAGAGAGAGAGAGAGAGAGAGAGAGA
>JAQHUG010000221.1:3001635-3013406 GCA_028555095.1 Dicrostonyx torquatus | reverse complement strand
GTGTGTGTGTGTGTGTGTGTGTGTGTATGTGTATTTTGGTTTTTTTTTTATTTACTCAGGTGTGTTTTTTTTTATTTACTCAAGGTCTGAAAAATTGTTACACATTCAAAAGCAAACTTTCTCTTTTCCTTGGAGTTTTTATTCTTTTTTTTTTTTTGAGTTTTTATTCCAAATAAGACATTTTTCCGTATACGGATTTTGGTATTAAAGAACTTAAGTTGACAATATAATCTTGAATTAAATGGCTTTGCTAGTCATAGTTTATACTGCTGTCGGTATTTGTGTTAAAGTGGCTTGCTAAAATCCAGCTCCCCTGCAGACGTCTGTGGGAGGGACTTCTAGAGCTCCGGGCTGTGCAAGGGCAGGGACTATCAGAAACAGCTTGTCTGGAAAGCTGCAATCAACATAGCTTTGAACGATTCCAGGCAGCCCTTATCATAAGAGGGCAGTGAAGACACAGGAAAGACAGAAATAGCTGCTATACCAGTGGTTCTCAACCTGTAGGTTATGACCCCTGCCTAGGACCATTGGAAAACATTTACATATTTACACTGCAATTCACAACAGTAGCAAAGTTACAGTTATGAAGTAGCCGTGAAAATAACTTTATGGTCTCCATAACATGAGGAGCTGAATTAAAGGTCACAGCGTTAGGAAGCTTGAGAACCACTGTGCAATACACAAATTGTTTGAGAACACCACGGCAATGCAAGGTTCAGGAAAATACAGAATGCTATGGAGCAGGAAAACAATGACCTAGATTAATCTTGAAAGGCTTCAAGGGAGGCGAGCTAGATCTGTTGAGTAGAGGAGAGAGAAAACTTGAAACATGGTTGCCCTATACAGCATACGGCAGTCACCCCATAATATATGCAGGGGATAAATGAAAGAACAGTGTGAACCCCATTCCTGTCAACCAGCAGCTGTTGAATTCCAACTCCTTTTGAGCAATCAGCAAGTTCAAATGCAGGGAAAGAAGGAAAAATTGCCCAGAGACAGAATGGTTCAGTGACTGAAGCAGAGGAAGTAGACACAGGGAACTGCCATTTGGTGGAAAGACTTAGGTGCCCTTATTTTCAGAGATACAATGATAATTGTCTTGAGTGCTCCTTGTGTGCTATTTCTCCACTGGCTGACATTTCTGGCTTTCCAAGAGAAGAATCAGAAGCCTGGAACAGCTGAGTGCAATGTACAGGGCAGACATGGCTCACTGCTGGAGCTGGTCCTGGGCAAGACTTTCCTGTGGGCCAAGAACACCATCCCCCATCAGCTAGCCTCTTGATTGTCTTTCTCTCACACTGAGATCCCCGCTTTGTCCCTGTCTCAAGCAATCAGTGCCCTTCTGCTTGCTTCTTTCTGCCCCAGCAGAATCTGGGCATGCGCAGAAGAAGCAAACTGCAAATGGCCTAAGACCATCTCCCTCCTCTGTAAGGTCATGAGTTCCAAGTGCTTTCACGGGGAACACTGATGCTGTTTTGACTCAGAGGGTCAGAAAGGTTACTCTTCATTGGTGGGAGACTTGGTAAACCTCTGAAGCTAGAATTCTAGACACGGTGTTGCCTCTGGTCTGAAGTTCCTCCGAAGAGACTGAACTTGCTTAACTGCAGCATAGCTTTTACTTCCGTGTGGAGACAGCCTGGACGTTCCAGGAGCCAAAGCGAGATTAAGTCAAGGACAGAAAGAACCAGCCAGATCACACGAGGGACTGAAGCTCCTTAAGCAAGATATTTAACTTTGATCTTAAGTGCACGCTTCTACTTGATGTGGGCAGTTGGTTAGAAGCCATGTAAACGGCGTGAGCCATGCAGGACAGGCCGAGTGATGGGCCATTTCGAGTTTAAGTTGTTAGCACAAGGGGATCAGCGCTGACTTCGGCCACCTGCACACCCATTGCATTTGAAACCTGTTAGGCTTGTCAGCATCTTCCCTCAGATATCCTTCCAAGAGAAGGATGTCATTGCCTGCCTCGGTGTTATCGTTGTCGTTTTTCTGGCCTTGAGTTAAGCCTGGGTATCTGGCAGACTTGGCTGTGGCTTGGGCTGTTCAACACACAGGCGCTGACATAGAGATGACCTAAAAAAGGAGGTGGTCGTCTCAACCACTGCGCCATTCAGGGCTCACACCTGTCTGGTTTTCCATCGCTCCTGTGTGTTTTCGTTTGGGCTCGAGTTTGGGTTTTGTGAAATGATGGCTTGTTATGTAGCCCAGGCTGATATCAAACTAAAAATCCTCCTGCCTCAGCTCTCTAAGTGGTGAATTTCAGGTATGCTTCACCAACTCCAGTTTTTTGTATGTTTTAAACGAACAAACAAGCAACAGAGAGTTATATGACTTTACTCGTTAGCATTTAACCTTCTCATGAAACACGGAGTGAACTATGCTTATCATCGGTTATTCTTGCTGATCTGCAGCAGAGGTCCACAAGCCATGATCTAGAGTCCACATCTGACTGGGAGCCTGTGAGTGCCAATAAAGTTCAGCAGAACACACCTCATCACACCCATGTTGCCTACAGCTGCTTTGATGCTTGGATGGCAGAATTGAGTGCTTTCAACAGAGACCATATGGGCTAAAATATTTGCCATCTTGTTCTGTACAGAAAATGTTTGACAACCCCTAGTCTGCATCCTAATTATTAATAATAGTTGTTACTTATTGAGCATTTATGTTCTGAGTATGGGATAATAATTAAGACCATGGACTTTGAGTCAGTCATCCCGGCTGTGAATTGTGGTTTTGCAATGCGTTGCTTCTAGGATGAGTAAACCTCTCCGTTCTTGTTTCCCAATGTGTAAAATAGAAGTAATCATAGTATCTCCATTTGTGGTTTGTGGCATTATGCCTGGTGCAAAGAGGTCAGTAATTTTTGCTATGCTTATTTTTAGGGTTATCATTTTGTTTAAGTCACAGAGGTTTCAGACCATGTTTTCTTCTTCCTTGTGAAACTTAAGACTGAAGTTAAATAGTTAGGTTAAATCTTGTTTAAGCTCATCCAGGCAGCAAGTGGCTGCAAGGTCACTGCTGAGGCTTCAGCTATGGGCTACACTAATATCTTGACAGGGTCATGAGAAAGTGTAGCTCCATTGAGATGAGAACAGGTAGAGGAAAGAATACCTAGAGGTGAGAACATCTGGAGGTGAGAACAGCTAGGAGTGAGAATGGCTGAAGGTGAGAAAAGCTAGGGGTGAGAACATCTGGAGGTGAGAAAAGCTAGGAGTGAGAACAGCTGGAGGTAAGAAAAGCTAGGGGTGAGAACAGTAGAGGTGAGGAAAGCTAGGGGTGAGAACAGCTGGAGGTGAGAAAAGCTAGAGGTGAGAACGGCTGGAGGTGAGAACAGTAGAGGTGAGGACAGCTAGGGGGTGAGAACAGCTGGAGGTGAGAAAAGTTAGGGGTGAGAACAGCTGGAGGTGAGAATATATGGAGGTGAGAATATATGGAGGTGAGAATATCTGGAGGTGAGAACAGCTAGGGGTGAGTTGCTTTAGGCTCCAAGGGAGATATCAAAGCCATCAGCAATTATGGCACTGGAGAGAGGAAGAGAGAAAGTGGAGACTCTCCAAAGAAAAGAAAAAAAATGAGCCAGAATTTGTTTGCTGCCACTAATAGGAGGTAGGCTAGTCATTTGCCATGTGACATATGACCTGCAGCCAGGCATAGTGGAGAATTCTGGAAGCAAAAATGAAAAACAAGAAAAGGGCTTCTCTCACTTGCAAACCTGAGGCATACCTTTGTTTGAGATGATCATAGGTCCTAACCTTCATTAAACATGTTGAAAAATACTCCCAATTAAAAAAAAAAAGAAAGAAAAAGAAAAATACTCTCAAGTCCCCAGTTATATACTTTGGATGCTTCTCCATAAAGTAGAATTGTTGGCACATTGATATTGTTAGGTTACCTGCTATAAAGTTTGGGTGTGGGGAGGATTGTTTTACTCTAAATCATTGGTTCTCATTCTGTGGGTAGCAACCCCTTCAACAAATCTTTATCTCCAAAAATATTTACATTAAGATTCGTAACAGTAGCAAGATTATAGTTATGAAGTAGCAATGAAAACATTTCTATAGTTGGAGTCTATATTAAAAGGTTGCAACGTTAGGAAGGGTGAGAACCACCGCTCTAAACCCCATCTACTGATCTGCATCCTTCCAGTTGCCCCGTGTTGATTTGCATTCTTTTGATCTAGAAAAAGTTACTCCAAGTCCAGACCCTGGTATATAATTCCATGGGGGTGGGGTGGAAATGTGTATCTGTGAATGGTCGTATTTACAAGAAAGCTCCCAGCTCAAGAGCTCAGATGTAGAAGGGATAAGGTGCCACTGAGCCTGCTGCAGGATTACACTTCAGAGGTTTAGTCCATTTTCGTTATGGTGGGAAGCGAGACAGCATAATGCAGACATGGTGCTGGAGCTGAGAGTCCTTACATCTTGATCCAAAGGCAACAGGAAATAATCTGTCTCTCCAGGCATGATGTGAACATATCTGAGACCTAAAAGCCTGCCTCTACAGCAACACACTTGCTCCAACAAGGCCACACTTCCTAATAATGCCACTCCCTGTACTATCATCTATCTATCTATCTATCTATCTATCTATCTATCTATCTATCTATCTATCATCTATCTATTTACCTACTATCAATCTATCATCTATATACTATCTATTTATCATCTATCTATCATCTATCTATCTTTCTATATATTTATGTATCTATCATTATCATCTATCATCTGTCTATATTTCTATTATCTATCATCATCATCTGTCTACCTACCTACTATCTACTTATCATCTATCTATCTACCTACTATTTATCATCTATCTATCTATCTACATGTCTGTCTGTCTATATTTTATATATCTATCATCATCTGTCTATCATCTATCTATCTATCTATCTATCCATCCATCCATCCATCCATCCATTTGTCCATCTATTTATCTATATGTGGGAACCACAGCATGCTTGTAGAGATTGGAGAATTTTGCAGGTCAATTCTGTCCCCCACAATGTGGGTCATAAGGATAAAAAGAACACAGGTCGTTAGACCTGGTGGCAACTGACCTATCTGGATTTCTTCTTTCAATGCCGTTTCCACTTCCAAACATCCACCTACCTCTCCCGTTTCATCACTTGTCTCTCATAAACACCCACTGTCTTCACTTTTCATCTCCCCTTCAGTTTTGGCACACTGTGATCTGGCTTCTGTACCCGTTTATTCTGGAATTTCTTCCCATTGCTAGAGTCCATCGGAAGTCTTTAGCCCGGGTTCTCTGAGAGTTGCCTGGCCTTGCCACAGTCACCTTCTGTTTCCTCATGCACACACTCTCCTAGTTACGCCCATGGTATCCTTGCCTCTGGCTCTCCCCCAGCTTGTTCCTCTCACTCCCTTGAAATCATTTAGCCTCCTCCACGTCTGCTCCGGACACCTGTTTCCAAAGCACAACTATGTGAGCCTCACAAACTTACCCAGGGGTTCCCACTTCTTAGCACAGCCCAAGCTGTTGATAAGCACCTGTGCGGACAGCTCCTGAATGTTCCCATGCAAGCTGGAAGTCCCAGCTCTTCATCCGGACTGCACTGGCTCCTGTGTACTCTTCACTTCCCCCAAACTTTTGCTGCTCCGTGTGTGTGATAACACAGCACTGGAGACTGGGAAAATATGAAAGATGTCCATTCATGCATCACGGTTCTGGAGGCCTGACAGCCTACAAGATTAGAGCCTGGCATTTCTTGTCTGGTGAGGGTGCCCTTTGTGTCCCCATGTGGCAGAACGCAGAAGGGCAAGAGAGCAAGCTGGATAAATACTGCAGGAGATCTTTCTATCGAGAGTGTTGATAGCTGGGCTGGTATCAATCTCTTAACAGTTAAGAAGCCTCAATGCTTTTCTAGAGGACTGGGCTCAACTTCCAGTATTCACATGGTGGCTCACAGTCATCTGTAACTACAGTTCCATTGAGTACAATGTCTTCTTCTGCCCTCCATGGACACCAGGCTCGCTAGTGGTGCACAGACATATATGCAGTCAAAACACCCATAATAAGCCAAAACATACACTAATAATAAAAAGGAGTCTTAATCTCATCCTGAAGGATAAAGCCCTCCTGACCTTGTCACATCCTAAAGGCCCATTTCTGAGGGCTATCACATGGCAACACTTCTGAAGGCTATCACACAGCAACATTCGAATGCTGGAGGGACTCACATTCAAATTAGCACCTCTCAAACTAGAAGCAGGGTTGTAATGACTCTTAATGACTCTTCCTAATTATCTATTCATTTGGGTTGCTTCAACCTCAGAAATATCTTAGCTGTAGCTCCATTCCCTTTTGTTCGGAAGTCTCTCTCCTTCTCTCTGCCTGAATCTCACTAGTAGGCCGGGCTGGCCTCAAACTTAACCTTCTGCCTCAGCCTCTTGAGTGTTGGGGTCACTGGGGCTCACATGCTCAGCCAGAGAGTTTATCTTTACAATTTTTATTGTATTGTATGTGACCCACAGCTCACATGTGGAAGTCAGGACAACTTTCAGGAGTTGGTTCTCTCCCTGCACGATGGGTTCTGTTTCCTTAAAAGTCATTCTCTGGGGTAGATAGGTAATGGAGGCGGTATGGTATTCGTGGTAGACAACATGGTGGAGCTACCTGGGGTGGAAGGGGCTGGAAACCAAAGTCTACGGTTAAGAGGTCCAAACTGAAACTCAAACAGGGTTATAAGCCTGCGAATCAGGATCAGCACTTGGAAGTCGCTGGGAGATGTCAATCACCAGATGGAGTGGAAACAATAGCCCTGAGTAAGAAACATTAGAAACATTAGAAAACACTGTTAGGTCCTAGGCTTTGGGGTATGGGAACGGCTGGGGGTCCCATCTGAAGCGGCAGCAGGCCGTTCCCCTCCACTCTGGAACTGGATGTCTTTGTAAGTCACATGTGTTTGTAAGTCACACGTGTTGACTTTGAGCTTCATGTTTCCGTTTGCATGCAGTGGTGAGGTGCACCAGTCAGAGCACAGGCGTATTTCTGGATTGTTCTGGGTTCAGATATTGCTTCTTTTGCACTGAAGTGCTGCTGACAGATGAGTCACCTCCCTCCTCTATGAAGGGCTTGAGAGATGCATTGTAAGAGGGGCCCAGAAATGAGTAAGATCAAATATGTACAAATATGTCCTAGTTAGGGTTAGCTGTCTGCTTGACACAGCCCAGAGTTCCCTGAGGGAGTCTCAGCCGAGGAACTGCCTCCATCATATTGACCTGCGGCCATGGCTGGGGGGCATTTTCTTAATTACTGATAGATGAGTATCATATAACTATGCTTTTCGTCAACTTGACACAAACCTGGGCATACTTGGGAGAAGCAAGTGGACCTGTGGGCATTTTCTTTCTTTTTTTTTTTGGTTTTTTGAGACAGGGTTTCTCTGTAGCTTTGGAGCCTGTTCTGGAACTAGCTCTTGTAGACCAGGCTGGCTTCAAACTCACAGAGATCCACCTGCCTCTGCCTCCCGAGTGCTGGGATTAAAGGCGTGTGCCACCACTGCCTGGCTTGTGGGCATTTCTTAATCACTAATTGATGTAGGAGGATGCTGGGTGGTGCCATGCCTGGGCAGGCAGGCCCAGGCTGTGGAAGAAAG
Organism: Dicrostonyx torquatus; assembly: GCA_028555095.1. NCBI lineage: Eukaryota > Metazoa > Chordata > Mammalia > Rodentia > Cricetidae > Dicrostonyx > Dicrostonyx torquatus. Next base: position 3,005,785 of record JAQHUG010000221.1, on the reverse strand, counting down.
GAGACTGAGCAGACCAGGTGGAGCCAATTACCTTTGTGGTTTCTCCCTTTGCTTCTGTTTGTGTTTCCGCCCTGACCTCCCTCAGTGATGGACTGCTACCTGAGTGTAAACCAAGAAACCTTTTCCATAGTTGCTTTCGGTCATGGCATTTATCACAGCAACAGAAAGCAGACTAGGACACATGTCATCATGCCTGGCGTACAGTTATTATCCAATAAAGCAGTATTATTAAGTTTACGAAAAATTATTCCTGTAGTTTCCTGAAGCAGGCTATGATCAGACACATTTAGAGAATGTGATTCTGTCGTACAATGTGCTGCGCTGGGAATCAAACCCAAAAGCTCACACACAAGAGACAAATGGTCTCCCACCGACCGACGTTTTCAGCCCTATGTTAATTCCTACCGCATCCAACGCAGTGAACAGGTAACATGGCCGTCACCAGTTTACAATCCAGGGAAGAGATCCATGCAGGGTATTATGTGCTGTGTTATTGGAGAGCAGAGCTTGGATTTACACAGAGGTCTGTCTGACTCCTGAAGGCTGGATGTCTATAGTGGTGATTGTAGAACTCATGGTTCCTGCTAAAGCATCCAGCTGGTTTTTTTTTTTTTCAGTTTGGATATAAAATTATTGTGGAATGCAAGTAGTTGGTGCTTTCAGTCACCTAGCAAAGCCCAGTTCCAGCACCATGGCTATAAGGCAATGGACTCTTCTTACAGACCCAGTAGCTACAGAACTAGAGAAAGAAGAAAACAACCTCTAACACAAACATGGGACATCAGTACTGACCCATTGTGCTGCTCGCCTTGTACCAACACCCTGCAGGGGAATCTAGGCAGCTGGATCTGCCCTGAAGTTTAATAGTGAATATTGACTCTTGCCCTTGGCATCTAGGGTAGCCAGACTGAAGACAAGACCAGCAAGATGGTAGCTCCAGGATTTGTTACCCTGGTAATGGCAATGAAAGAAATGAACGTAGTGTATAGCAATGGAAAGAAACATGTTCGTAATATTTTGTAGTGGGAGTTGATGTCACCTTTACAGTCGAAGGCTCTCAAAGCTTTCAGTATTGGGAGCTGAGAAATATATTTCCTAAGATTCTGTTTGAAGCCTTTACTTTCATGTATGCCAGCCTGGCTTTGAACCCTGGCTCTTTTGCTTCTCTGTTGTTGACTTATTTATCTTGGCTACTGGCTTAGCCTTTTGGACCAGTGGGTTTCTTCCTATTTGCATAATGAAAATAATAGCACCTACTTTACGGTACAGTGTTGTGAGGATTAATGATGAAATGCTGATGGGGGGAATCAATAGTAGTTATTGATCCTTATTATATTGCAACTGTGAAAAACTCAAGTGCTTATTTTATTTGTTTTGAGACAAGAATGAATCTAAGATTATATACAGACCCATACATTTCGTTTTCAAGGAAATACTCCTGTCTCCAGGGAGCTACCATAACTTTTACACGCTCATATTAGTTATCAAGCCTTTATAATCATAAAATTCATTTATAGCCCTTGATTGCTAAGCAACAAAGGGCAAAGTACTGAGTATTTCCTTTTACTACGAAAGGTTCAACTTTTCCATATTTGTCATGAAATCAGCACATTTTAGAAAGGACAGAACATCCTATTTCTTAAAGGACTTAGTTGGCATTTTTGTTTAGAGGTAAGCTCAAGGCTGAAAGGAATATAGTGTTATTATTTTGCTGTTTTTGCATAGGCTAAAGTACTATCTGCTATTTATACCTAGTGTGAACCTAGAAGTCCGGATTTGAGAGACTACAAGTTCATTGTAAGGTGAGGTAGCATGTTACTCGGGTTCTGAGATGCTCTCACTCTGAGGCCTGGTGCTCTTATCTAGCGCTTGTCCTGGGGGAAGGTCAAGCTGTGCTTCCTGCACAGAAAGCCTTGCTATACACCTGTGGACCTTGATAACCAACAGCCTCAGTCCGGGCATTCAGCCAGACTCCACAGGGCTTGGGAGAGCTGGCTTTTAAGAGTCATACTCGATCAATGTAACCAACGTCCTTACGTGAGATCAAAATATTTAATCATTTCTGTTCTTTTTCAGTAGGTAAGGCTTTGGAATTCCCCAAAGAATATACCACTACTTGAAGTTTTACAAAGAACTTCAGTGCATTTTCAGAGCCCCTGAGTGCAAAATTTTAATAGGTTGATGCGGCTATTTTTCTATGCACCCATATTAAAGTGGCATCAAAGCAGATTAGACTGGCTGCTCTTTGTCTCGGGTGCATTTTATATAAGTGGAGAGGTACTGCAGTGCTGAGTGGGGACAATGGTCCTCTTCTCCCTTTCTTGTGGAGTTCGAAAGGTTATTACTTTGAAACAAATCTACCAAGAAGTCCTACAAAATATCATTCATGCAGGAAGAGACAGAAAGGATGCGAAAGCCCCTACAGTCCCCGACGGTGACAGCTAGTCAAAGCTCTGATGCTGAGAACAAGTGGCCTTCAGAAGGGTTTGTGTGTAAATGTGGCAGTAAGCGCCGTCTGTTAGGAATGGGCTGGTCCTGTTTGACTAGAAGAGAGAGACTTTAAAAATCTCAAAAATAAACAACAACAAAAGGAAAAATAAGAAATCGAGACAAAAAAGAGATCTGTTATTTTATTATCATATGTGTTATCTATACAACACAATATAAAAATATATTTATATAAAAATGTAAATACCCATCTATTATCCACATGTGCTAAGCAGAGTTTGAACTACTGTCTCTGTCAAGTCTGCTGCCCAGGGAGCTGAAAAGCTGAACACAGTGGTGAGATCAGATCTACGGAACAGCACCAAGGATTTCTCTGTCTCTGACAGCCTTCTGTGGAAAAGAGCAAAGATCTGTGTGTCCCCGTTTTGCTTTCTCTGACAGTCTGTTCCCAGTCCATCAGTCCATCTTGTGTGTTTCCTTTCCACTCTCCCAGTTCTGCCATGCGTGTTTGCAGACTTTCATCCCTATGTGCCCGTTGGTCCTAGCTCACCCCTGAGAGGAAGACGATTTACAAATCCAATTTTTCTTTGCATTTGTTGTGTATGTTACCATGGACACAGAGAGAATGAAGAGAACAGCTATGTGAGTCCTGGGGGACTGCACTCAGGTCATCAGGCCTGGAAGCAAACACCTGAGCTATCTCACCTACCCACAGCATACATAAAATATGAAAAATACATTAGTATAAGTATTTACATATAAAAGTACACATACAACAGAATAATCACACACATACGCATATGCATGCATATATATGTATATATATTTACTCTGAGTCCATCTAGTGTCGATCATATGTACATGTATTTAGGTCTGACTACTTTGGATTGGAAAACCAATCAGGGATTTTGTTGCTGGGGAAGACTGATTCTCCCTCTGTCTGCAACCACTGATTGCCTGTAGCCCTTCATCTGGTGAGGGGGTCAGTGTGACATTTCCCCCATCCTCATGGGTAGCTGTCATTATGTAGGTCTTGGGGAGACTTCCTGGGTGCTGCTTCCCTGCCACATATAGAAGACACTTCTAGCAGCAGGCATCCTGGTCCTCTGGCTAGTGCTCTTCCCTGCCTCCACTTACACAAGTTCCCCTGACACTTAGATGCTAGGTATTGTATTGTGGATGAATTGGGTGGGGCTTGGCATTCCATGGTTACTTATTCCCTGCATTTTCAGCAGTCGTGGGTAGCTGTCAGAGTCTCCCACTGCTGCAAAGGGAAGCTTCTTGGATGAGGATGGGAGCCACACTTATATGTGGGTAGAAGGATAGGTGTTTAGGATATGGTTAGAAATTGCATTGGTTTAGGAAAATAGCAGTAGTGGGTTCTCCTCTGGGTTCTGCGATCTCTCCAGCCATGGGTAGCTGGCTAGGTTTATAGATAGAGAAATAAATTCCCTCTGTTGAGCAGACCTTAATTAGACAGATGTTGGTTATCCCCAAGACAAAAGTGCCATCATTGCATCATTGAGTATACCTTATGGGACTGGTCATGGCTGTAGTTCAGAGGCTTTACAGCTGGTCAGACTATCAATTGCTTTTCTCCCCTGGAGGCAGGCACAGCACCTTCTGAGAGCTAGTCCTCAGGAGGGAGCTTCCAGATCAGGCCCAGCTCAATTCCTCCACATCCTGGGTCTGAGGTGCATGG
>JAQHUG010000221.1:2945612-2957982 GCA_028555095.1 Dicrostonyx torquatus | reverse complement strand
TGGATGAGTGGATGAATGAGTAGATGGATGCATGGATGAACAGATGGATGGATGGATGGATGGATGGATAGATGAATGAATGAATGGATAGATGAATGAATGGATATATGGATGAATGGATAGATGGATGGATGGATGAGTGGATGAATGAATGGATGGATAGGTAGATGCATGGATGGGTGGATGAATGACTGGATGGATGAATGGATGGATGGATGCATGAATAGATAGATGGATGGGTGGATGAGTGGATGAATGAATGGATGGATGAATGAGTGAATAGATGGATGGATGGATTGATGAGTGGATGGATGGATGGATGGATGGATGGATGGATGGGTGGATGAATGACTGGATGGATGAATGGATGGATGGATGGGTGGATGGATGGATGAGTAGATGGATGGATGGATGGATGAATGAATGGATAGATGGATGAATGAATGGATAGATGTATAAATTGATGAATGAATAAATGGATGAATGACTGGATGGATGAATGTATGGGTGGATGCATAAATGAATAAATGTATCTTTTGAGCTGCTTTGCTCTTGTTAGTTTATTTTTTTATTTTTATTCATTTTTTGCTTCTGGTATTTTGGTCTTTTAATAGCTCACTCTGTATTTCATCATTTAATTCTGCAGGCATCACTCTTTTTTATACAATGGCAGACTGCTCATAAATGGTGCCCATTGCTAGTCTAATGTGTCTATCAGAATTCAGACTTCCCACCCAGAGCCCAGCCTGTACCCTGGCAAAGGTTCTAAGCATCTGAACATAGTAAACATTATTTTTGATAAGTCGACTAATCTATTAATTGATTTACTTTTTGTTTTCTATACAGGTAGAAGCCACCAATCAAGTGGTTGCTATCGAACAGTCCCAAGCAGATAGAAGCAAAAAGACTTTCGATCCTGTTAAGTAAGAATTTCTTGTCTGAGTGTATCTTGGTGAAGGCTTGGGGAAGATGACTAGTATTATTTACTTTCCCCATTTACAACAAAGCGCATAATAGATCTAAGTTAGTAATAGGATGCTAGTATTATAAACATGTGTTTATCCATAAAAATAAAGCTTCGAGATCATTGCAAAAAATTTTTCGGTATTTCCTATATACATGCATACAGTTCATTTCCCCATGTTATTTTACAGTTATCTTGACAGATGCTGGTGTGAAAGTTTGCACCCAGGGTAGCATCCATAGCAGTAACGATGTAACAAGTGAGAGTCCTCTCTCTCCAATGGCGAAAGGCGTGAGGCAGCATCCGCTCCCTGGCCTTTTAGGCCAGGATGCAGTTGAGGTAGCTTAGGCTGACTGCAGTCAAGCCCATTTGGGGCAGGATGCTTCTACAGCCTGGACAGAGCCATTCATACAAACGGCTGTGGAGCCCAGGCACACGAGCAAACACGTGACTTGGGGGGGTGCATGATGGAGTCTCTCTTCCTTGGGCAGGCTGCATGACTTCTCTTTGAAGCATGCAGCCTCCTGTTGGTTAGGCTGTGGGAGGTGGCCTACTTGAAGGAGAAGCCAGAGGTCGAACCTAAAGGGGTCGCTTGTGAGGGGCGGGGTTCTGTAGCGACTGTGAGCACTCGTGAGTGTGTCTTTCCTCCCGCTGTGGAGGCAACAGAAACCTGATGAGACATGTTGAGTACATGGTCCTTGGGTCGGAAACCTGAAGCTTACTTAGCTTCTGTTAGCAAGGAGTCGTTCTGTGACCTTTCTTGTGCACCCATGTGCACAAGCTTTCTGCCTAAGAAAGAAACTCTAGGGTATGCGGCTTCTGCAGGTGATGAGAACGGGGGACAAAACCCACTGAGGGTTCCCGGAGACTAGATGTACCCAAGCACTGCGCCCTCTTACAGTCTCTTGACAGTTCCGTTGTTTGCTTTAGAATCGACCTCCTGACTGACCAGGTTACCAAAGTAACGCTGGGACGGTTACACTTCAGTGAAACCACAGCGAACAACATGAGAAAGAAGGGGAAGCCGAATCCTGACCAGAGGTACTGGATCACTGTGAGCAAGAATGTCCAGACACATCACCTAGCCAGGAAGGACCCCTCTGATTTGCTGAGCCACTCAGCCAGCTCTCCCAGCCTACTTCACGGATCTCCTCCCTTCTCCAACTTGGCATATTAACCTATCTCATTTTACCCAGACAACCTTGTCCTCCCATCCCTGCTCCCAGCAATGCTTGCTCCTATTCAGTCTAATTCCTGCTATGGTTCTCTAGATGGGAGACTACACATTTTGGTCATTGCTCTTCGGTTGAGGGCTGACTGTGCTTACCGAGCCTGTATGCTGGAACTGAATCTTGGTCCTCTGTAAGAATAACAAGTGTTCTTAACCAATGAGTCGTCTCCCCAGCCTTGGGAAGAGAAACTTCACAGAGAGCTTTTGTTTTGACCTTTAAGACATAGATAGATCCTAGGATGATCTCACTGATGGGTCATGTGAGGATGGTGGGTGCTTAAGGGTTGGCAAGGAGAATTGCTTTGGGAGCGATTGGAGGGAGGTTCAGGTCTTCAGCTACAGCCCAAGGGCTGAAGACATTGAAGGTGGAGGGTGACTGGAGCAGGTCAAGGCGGGAAGGGACCAGTGTGATGGGCATATCCCTGCTTATGACCCAGGATGTCTGACTTATATGGTTGAGGACACAGGGAACTTGGTGGCTTTTGTCCTGTGTTTGTAAACAGCGCTTCAGAGATGCACCAGAGTGGGGCATAGGCAAGTCCACATAGGTGGGCTGAACCCGGTCCTAGGAGCTCTCCCCAGGGGTGCTGCTCCCAGACACACCGGGATAGTAGCAAGCCAGCCACTTGCTCTTCCATTTCCCTGGGGTGCTGCTGACAGAGGAGGGAAAGGCAGTCTGAAAGTAGGTAAGTCCATCTAACTGAGCTCACTGTTAATGAAATGTTGGGTGCTAGTTAATTGCACAAACTGCGTCTCTATTCTTTGATGCGCCCCCATCAGCCTGCTGTTTCTGAATTAGATACTTCATGTTGGTGGTCGGGCTGTATGCTGCTAACCAAGACCAGTTCTACCTCTTGGCTGCCCACATCTCTGAAAGGATCATCGTACGGGTAAGCAGAGTTCTCTGGTTCTCTGGACCACGTATGCTTTTCTACCCTGCAGGAAGAAGTTGAGCTGTCAGCGACATGTTTTTTCCCAACCATGGTTGTCGATTTTGATGAAAGCGGAAACTACATTTTTTTTTTATAGAGTGGTTCTCAACCAAGGGCAGTTTTGTCCCTTGAGGATCAGTCCACACACCTGGCATCTAAGGCGTAGCGACCAGAGATGTCACGCAGTGCTTTACAATGCACAGGGTGCCACGCCCACTGGTAGCATCCCCTCCCCACATGCCGTGGTACTGAGGTTGGTACACCCTGACACTGACTCTCTGTGGGAGGTGCTAGTTAAATCTACATGATACCACTTTACACCCATGATGCCTTCACTCTGTGACTGACTGTTCCCTGTTGTCAGAGGAACAGAGGCCTGAGGTGCTAACTCATTCTAGATTGCTCAGCTCCAAAACAGTGGGGTTCATGTGGCATCCCAGCTCTCTCTGACCCTGGCCTAGTGAGCAAGGATGCACCATGGAGGTTCCTTGTGCTCCCACATGATGGCTGACCCCAGGGCGTTAGGGCTGCTGCCTGGCACACAGCCAAGCTCAACACATTTGCTGAGGAGTGCTTACAGCTGCAGATGGGTATCTTGGCCGTCATAGGGACATTAAGGTACTGTGAATCCAGACTGGCTACCACTGAGACCGTGCGGTCCAGCGTCTTTTAAGAGTGACATAGGGAATGTGAAACTCCGGTAGGTAGCATCATTCTCTGTGGACAGGCCCATGATCCCAGCTACCAACCCAAGGCCCTGGGAACACATCTGCCTGCTTTGGGGAAGCAGTGTTTCTTCTTGCCTGCTTTGAGCTATTCTGAAACAAAGATCCCTCTGTAATTCCTTTAGCCGGTTAAAACTAGGAAGCTATATGCTAGTAAAAAACCATCAGTTACCCCTAAAACTAAGAAGCTATCTACTAGTAAAAACCTGTCAGTTACCCCTAAAACTCCTGTTGGAGGGGAAGTAACAACAGAAGTGAAGTAAAATACTTGCATGAAAGCAGGCTGTTCACAGTCGGGCTGTTTTTGACCCAACCATAGCCTAACTAGGCTCTTTTGAGGCAAAATCAGGCAGCCAATCAAAGAGGTGTCTGCCCAATCCCCTGTCTCAGAGCCATCCTGACATCTCATCTGGTTTTATCTGGATTGCTATGCTAACAATTCTGATCCGAATTCAAGTCCAGAAGACAGGTTGTTCACCATTTCAGACTTCTGAAGGAATGAGATGGGGTCGATGGTGGGCACCACAGTGCAGTCCTGTGACTGGCATCTGCCTCACACCATCTGCTGGTCACCCACATCCTCTGAATAGTTTACCTGGCAGCTTTGTTTCTGCTTTGTCTGAGCCCTCAGTACCGTGCAAGTTCACACAGCAGCCAGGAGGGGAAGGGAGCCTGGATCACCGAAACTTTGGTAACTGGAAACTCTGTTAACCAATGTCCCCCTCATCACAGCACAAAGATGGGGAGCTCATACAGGGAGCTCGGGAGGATGGAAGCCAGTCTCAACATGAAACACTCTGAAAATAGCATAACACAGATTAAGTGTTATGCTATTTTCTCAACTTTTAAAATTTGGAAACATTTCGTACCTCGGAGACAGTAGCTTCCTCCTCACTGTTATTTCTGGTTAAAGAGGGCACTCTACACTAGGGTGACACCAGCACATTTTGGAGATGCCAACTTACCCTAAAAATAATGAGAAGAACAATGGTGACAGTAACACAAACCCTCATGGCTCAAACTGAAACTACCTCACGGGGGCTAGTTCAGCTCGTTCCAAGAGATGGCATTATTATTTGATTCAGGTAATTTTAGAGATGCTCACCAGTGTTTACCACACCCATCATTCTAGAAAGGACCATCTCCGTGTGGCATATACATATGGGTCGGTATTGCACCGTACCCAAGAGTCAAGTGTGGCCTCTAAGGCCATGGCCTGGTTCTGTCAGCTGGAGCTTCAGAATTAAGGACAGGCAGGAAAGTTTAATAATTAAGGGCGTTATGTGCTTGACTATGCAAAGGAGGGGGGCACTCTTTGAAAACTGGAATCCGCTCTGTGGACTAAGAGCAGCTTCTCAAGTGGAGATCAGTGTTTTACTGATTGATAGGAGGACAGTGTGAGGACTGTCCCTGAGACTCTGGCCTCTGGGAGGTGTCCAGGACACCGTATTTGTCAAAATTCTCCTTGGAAGGGAGAGCGGTGGCCAGAGTTCAGCCATTGTCCACCTGGTTTGTCAACCATAACAGCTTCAGAAATATATTAAACCCCTGTGGTGTAAACGGACTAATTTAGGGTAAGTTAGGGTTTTCTCCAGTGAATAGATGTATTTGCCAGGCCTTTGCTTTTGGGAGCACTCCTGGGTGGAGTTCCTTCACGGTCCCCTGTGTTCACAACCAGGCTTTTTTTCAACTCTCTTTCCTTTCTGAAATACAGAGTTACAGGTGGTTTGGGGGTGCTGGATAGCAAACAGTTGGGGCAATTACCTTTGCCCAGACACTTCAGGATTTTCTCCGTTTGAAAAAAAAAAGCACGCTATTTCTGTTTTTGTTCTGGGAGACTAAAAATGACCCCATCCTCAAAAGTTCCTACTTCCCCCTACAAACCACACTGTGGTAGAAAATCAACACCAAAGACAGCAGCGTCTGTGCGGCTGGTGAGGGGTCGAGCATCCCAGTCTACCCAGGGGGCTTGTGCAGACATAGATAGCCATACCCACCCCCAGAGTTTTTATTTTAATAGCCTGAGATGTCCAGGGATATGCATTTTCAACAAGTTCCTAGTAGTGGATGTCACACAGAACGGCCCTGCTGAAGAATATTTTCGGACGCAGTTTTAATTTTAATGCATCTTTCAAAAGATGCATACATTTATTTCCTAAGAACCGCTTGCTGAAGGCCAAGTTCTTCTATTGGCTGTGTTCAGAGTCATAAACAAAGTTAAAACAGAAATCCCAGCAGTTTTCATTCCGATCAAATCACTTCTAATGCTGTTTGCTATCCCAAGCACCTGCAGGGGGCGCCCTTTACATTGTGTTCTCACAGAAGGGCGCCCCGGGGAACTGTGGCTCTGCTGCTGTGTTGCTCCTTGATCACAGTGAGCTCTGTATCCAGCCAGAGGTGGAGGATGAATTTGTGTCAGTTTGCCCTCAGTGTTGCAGACTGTTCACATTAAGACTGTCACTTAACCCCACAATAACCTTTGGAGATGGGTAAAGGCGGTAAACAGGTTTGTGGCTATTCAAAAGATAGCACGAAGATAAATGACCACAGGGGAGTCCTACAACCAGTTGGTTTCATAACCTAGACTGGAATTCAAGTAGTTGAGTGTCTCATATATCTGTATTGTTGTCACTTGTGAAATCACCAATATGAGTATTGTGAAGTTACAAAGGGCTAGTTACATATAAGGTATTTTTATTTTCTTGAGCATTGAATAAGGTACACTTTTTGATCTGAATTTAAATTATTATTATGTCTGAAAAGAGAGTTCCAGCTTTCAGCCCCTACTCTCCCCTCACCCCCGCTGCCACCTCCGCCTTTTAAAGTTGCCCACGTGCTGTAACTGAACACACGGTTCGGTCTCTGAGAAACGTTACAGAGATTGGATGTTCCCAGCCTTGGCTTGCAGAACTCCTCCTGTTGGGGTCCTCTGTGGCCCTCCTGGGCTCGCTCTCAATGTTAATTTATCTACATCAGAGTGTCCTACTAGTATGGGAGTCTCATGGGAAGGACCCGGATACTAGTCTGTTTTTCTTTGCCCCGAGGACTCGTGATCAACCGTTTCTGCCGCCGTAACTTGAACTGCAGTATGCCGCTGTGTTTCTCCAGGCCTCTAACCCTGGGCAGTTTGAGAATGACAGTGATGCATTATGGCAGCGAGGACAAGTTCCAGACTCTGTCATCTGTCATGGTCGAGTAGGAATAAACACAGATGCACCTGACGAAGCCCTGGTTGTCTGTGGCAACATGAAAGTGATGGGGACCATTATGCATCCCTCTGACAGCCGGGTGAAGGAGAATATCCAGGAGGTGAGCCCGGGGTGTGCACAGGGCCCTTCCTCTGACACCTCAATCAGGTGACTGGGACTTCAGCGTGACACTCTGGGCCAGGGCACGTTTAAGTGTCACCTGTTGGTGTGAAGTAACACGTTGCTTGAAGATGATGGCTGGAATAGCGTCTTTATTGCAGTTGTGAAGTTGTCCCTATCCCTGGGGGACGGGCTTACCAAACAGAGTCAGTGGGCAGCGGCAGCATGTCACCGGTGTCACAGGCAGCATGTCTTACAGTTGTTTTCTGCCGGCCAGTGCCTTTCTTCCACGTTTGGCATTTCCTGTCTCCCATTGGCCCCCTCCATCTGGTTACTGAATGGTAGACTTCTCTAGTCCCTTCCTCCCAGGGTCCCTCGTACTGGCTCTGCTAGCCACTGTCTTCCCACGCAAGATCTTTGAGGAACACTTGAAAAGCTCCCTAGTGGGGGCCTTCCTGGGACATCTGGTGCCTTGCTACATTTAGTACAGGCAGTTGCCTAACGGCTATTAAAATCTGGCCTGGAGATCCAATTAAATTAAAAAAAGGTGCTTCAGCTGGCTGAAGCCAGGGCCTGCGACTGTGACATGGAAGTGGGCCTACCTGACCCTCAGGAGTTATTTTCTGATTACTTGGAATAAGAGTTCAAAATTCTGGAAGGTTGTAGGAGTTCCGTGGGGCAGCGCTATCAGGATGAAGACCGAGTCTCTCTGATCCGGCCACTCACGATTCCGGCTTCTCCGGCATCCACCACGTCTCCACCGTCTCACGTCTCTTCTCACGAGACTGCTGTAATTTGCTCTGCACCTCATCCCCCCTCCTTTCGAATCTTTCGTCCAGACTTCATCCCTTTCCCAGGGCAAATGTGCGCTGGGCTCTCTGAGCTTGCTCTGGAGAGGATTCCCAAGAAGGGGTGTCATTGCTGCCTTTCGTTCTGCTCTCCCAGCTCCAGTTCTCCTTAGGGTGGCTGTGACCTCCCCCTTGGATAGAAATTCAGGACTAGAAGGGTCTCACAGACATTTCCTAATTTTTAGTTCTATATTTTCAGCTTCAGAGAGACATACACCATCTGCATTTCAGCTCGGACGTGCCCTTGCGTCTGGCCACACCAATGGCTTGTGACATCTCAATTGGAAGTCTCGGTGGAGCGTCACAAATTGAGAATGGCTTCCACAGTCCCGGTAGCAATTACCAGGCCTCCACAGAATTTCATTTGCCAAAAGTCATCAAATTTTGCTCTCAATTAAAGAAAATAGATTGTCTTGAATAACAGACATCCCTTGGAGCGTCTCAAATCCTTCTAGGAAGCATTCTTGGTATAAGGAACCCCGCCCTAGACTCTAGAGGAGGAACTCCCGCTCCTGTTTCTGTTTCCAGCAAGCTGAGGGGATTAAGAGAATTGTCGGTTATGCTTAGAAGCCCGGAGCTGTACCCTGACAGCTTCAGCTCAGGATTTTAACCCAGGGCTGTGCCAGGCTTCTGGTTTGCAATCCACGCCTAGAGAATGCCCAACTGAGAACCTCTTACCCACATTGGGAATTTTTTCTAAGATTTTCTGTGTGGAACATTTTTTTTTTTTTTTTACCTGTAAAAACCTAAGTAAATGATAGGTTTGCTTACACAAAATGCGTAGTATTAATAAGATATATTAAAATCATCTCCTATTAGTATGTGTGTTTTATCTGTACTTGTGAGATGGCTATGTTCCTAAAGCTTCAAGCTGTCCCATTTGCTACTCGTCACAGATACGAGATGGAAGGCGATAAAGTCATCAGCGGTGGTGTGGATCTGTGGACATCCTCTTTTCCTCTCCCGGAGTCAGTTTTCCCAAACTTTTAATCCTTCCAGGGTTTCTAGAAAGCTCACAGATCATTTGTGCCGCTATAGTGAAATGCCACTGGGCAATTCTATTTATACAAAATAGAAATTTATTACTAGTAATTCTAGAGGCTATTCAAAGGAATTGCAAGATGAAGGTACTGACAGATTTAACGTCTGCCGAAGGCCGCGATTGAAGGCATACCAAGGAGGTGTGTTGACCGCTGTTTTCACATGGCAGAGAGACGGAGGGGCATAAAGGAAAGAGGTAGTCCCTTATGTTTCTGCTGTTTTGTTTTAGACAGAATCCCATTATGTAGCTCTGGCTGGCCTGGAACTTGCTAGGTAGACCAGGCTGGACATGAACTCACAGAGATGGACCTGCCTCTACCTTCGAAATGTAGGGAATAAGGGTTTGTACAACCACATTCCACTCCTAATTGCTCTCTTGTCAATCCACTCGTGAGTGTCGAGACCTCATAACTTAATCCCTGCTGTGGTGGAATTAGAGTGTTTAGGATCTGATTGCTTTGGCTGTCTGGGCTCTGTTTGCAGCTCCATGTGAATTTTAGGATTCTCTTTTCTATTTCTATGAAGAATTTTGTAGAAGTTTTTATTGGTATTGAATCTAAAAATTGCTTTCCACTTTCTACTATCTTCATTCCTCTCTTTCTTCAGAGGTGTGAAACTTCTGTTGTAGAGATTCCTCATCACCTTGGTCATGGTTGTTTCTAGTCCCTTATTATTATTATTATTATTTTAGGTATTGGAAATGCGATCATTTTTTTCTCCTTTCTCAGCAAGTTCACTATTTGCATAGACGGCTTTTCTATGTTGATTTTTGCGTTCTGCAAAAACTGAAAGAGTTTTCTGGAAGAGTCTGTAGGGTCTTGTTAAATCACGTGGTCTGTGAATAAGGATAATTTTAATTCTTCTGTCCTATTTTAACGCACGTACAGGGTTCTCTTCTCTTACTGCTGTGACTTTGAACTGAAATCCAATGGGAACCTTTATCTCATTCCAGATTTTACAGGAAGTGTCCAAGTTCCCCCGCGTATATACTGCTGGCTGTGGTGTTGTATGTAAACTCTATTATTTTGAGGTACATTCTATTTGTTACCAATTTGTCTAAGACTTTTACCACGAAGGCATATTGAGTTGTGTCAAGTGTCTTTTCAGTCTCTACTGAGAGGATTTGTGATTTCTGTCCTCATGTGTATTAGTGTGTTAGATTTATTGATTTGCTTATGTTGAACCAGCCTTGCATCTCTAAGGTAGAATCCATTTGGTCATAAAATGTATGTGTTCTTGAATTCAGTTTGCAAGTATTTGGTTGAGAAATTTTGCATCTGTTCTCAGCAGAGAATCTGGTCTTTTGTACTTTAGTTATCTTTGAGTCTTTATTTGATTTTGGTATTGGGATAATGAAGGCTTTGTGGAATGGATTTGGTGCTCCACTTTCTCTTCCTGGTTTGTGCTGGCAGAATGCTGGTTTCCCCAGAACAGGTCGGAGAGAGGAAGTTGCCTTTTCTGGATGACTCCTCTCATGGTTTGTATTAGTATCCTATGCTTGCCCTGGTCAGGTTTACAAACCTCTCTGAGTTTTACCCCTGTGAAGCTGAGCCCCAGAGATGAAAGATGCTGATTCCTAGGCAGGGGCCTGATAGGATCATGGCTGTACTAGGGACAGCTGCCCTGATAAAGGTTGGGACAGTGGCAGTTACGGTGGCAGTCACTGCTGTTGGGAGTTATGTGCCGGTGGGGTAGCAGATGGGGTGCGGATGCAGGGAAGGCAGGCAGTGTGGTGGTCACTGCAAATCTCACTGATGATACACCTTCTGTGGGTGTTTGCTAGAAGAGGCATTCTAAGGCTGACTCAGAGAGGGCCCAGGCCAGCCTGCCTTATTCCAGCTGTGGTTGCAGGGGCTGGTGTCAAGTCACACCTTGGAGGAAGTTCCTAGAGAATGGAGCATATGCTTGTCAATCAGCGGATCCTGAGGGGAGATGCTTGCCTGGGCAGCACTGCAGGACTGACCCTTCTACTTCCCTAATTCCAATCATCCGCTCACTTAGAGATGGCTTCTAGTCTGCCATCTTAGCCAAATGTCCCCAGGTGATATATCCCTAATTGCCAAAATAGCATTGATTTTCACAGTCCAGCAATATTCTAAAAAATAAAAAATCAGGGAACAGACAGAAAAGTTACTGATTTTTAAAATCAGATTAATTAATGTCATTAAAGTTAGATACAGCTGTTTTGTGAATTTATTTTTAAAAGAATCCTTCAAATTAAAGGGGAATCATTTGGATCGAACATTTAGTTTTTAGAGAAGATTAAATTCATTATCTTGCTATCAGTTTTCTGGAGACCAATAAAATTTTTATTGAGGACTTGCAATGACAATTGGGGACATCCTTAGACACAGAGTCAGGAAGAAGGATGCTGAACTAAACCCTAAGAGGCTTGGGGAGGGAGAAGAGGGCAACCCCACTCAAAGAAACTTCCTCCAGCAAAATGGTGAAAGCAATCCAAGAGTATGGAATCCTTCCTTACCTCAAGGTTGTCCTTGAACTAGCATCGCATTTTCAGTTTGTAAGTAGAAGCTGGGCAGCAAACCTTTGGATACACCGTGGTTTCCTGAACAGGTTCTTCAGAGTGAGAACCCTTGAACTTTCCTGAGACGGGAAGGCGAGAGTGAAGTAGGGGGCACTTTGGTCTCATAATTTAGACTCAGACCTCTGGGTACGTATGTTAGGGGATGGAAGTTTCTGTGGATCTTAGAGCTTTGGCTTCCCTGAGGAGAAGGTAAGAAGTCTCTCCTAATCTAGTAAGGTAAGCAGGAAAGGACATTCACACTGTCAGTCTCCTTAGGCTCTTGGAATCACACAGGACATCGATTTGAATAACAAATACCTAAGCAGGTGAAACTTGCTCTTCTTTAATTAAATCAGGTTGACACAAATGAGCAGCTGAGAAGAATAGCCCAGATGAGGATTGTTGAGTACGACTACAAACCTGAGTTTGCATCTGCCATGGGGATAAACACTGCCCACCAAACAGGTATAGACACGGAGTCTCTTCTGCTCTCAGCTATGAAGCTCCTCATTGTCTCTTTATCATAAACTTGCATGCTGGGGCTTTTGACAACACACCCTTTGGCCCACAGTCATTGGAACAGGGAAAGTTAGAGAAAACGTGGGTCACCTTTCCTTAACACCTCCATGCTGCCCGCCCAGTCCTGGTAGACATTTTGAACATATTGCTTGTGAGGCGAGGGTTCAGGGGTGAAGAGCAGCATAAGTGTGTATAGGGGAGTCCTGGGCAGTCCAGCACTAAGTGTGTATAGGGGAGTCCTGGGCAGTCCAGCACTAAGTGTGTATAGGGGAGTCCTG
>JAQHUG010000221.1:2902976-2916418 GCA_028555095.1 Dicrostonyx torquatus | reverse complement strand
GTGGAGGCTCTCATGGCCCTGTGTGGATGCGTGTAAGCTATCATGGCCCCGTGTGGACGTGTGGAGGCTCTCATGGCCCTGTGTGGATGCGTGTAAGCTATCATGGCCCCGTGTGGACGTGTGGAGGCTCTCATGGCCCTGTGTGGACGTGTGGAGGCTATCATGGCCCCGTGTGGACGTGTGGAGGCTATCATGGCCCCGTGTGGACGTGTGGAGGCTATCATAGTCCTGTGTGGACGAGTAGAGGCTATCATAGACCTGTATGGACGTGTGGAAGCTATCATGGCCCTGTGTGGACATATGAAAGCTATCTTATTTTTTGATACACAGTCTCCCACTGAGCTGAGTGCTCACTGATTAGCTAGGTTGGTTGAGTGACAAGTCTGGCAGTCTACCTTTGTCTACCTCGGCACACACTTTCCCCCATTCTCCCCCACCCCAGTACTGAGCGTGCTTCTGTGCCTGGCTTTTTACATGGGTGCTGGGGATGTGAACTTGGGCCCTCATGTTTGCACAGCAGACACTTTACCAACTGAGCTCACGCGCTAGGACTCTTTAAACGTTAAAACAGAAGTTTTTAGAAAACTTGGTCAAGAGCTCCAGCTGAATTTATCTCTGTAAGAGCAAATGCATTTCTTCCAAGTGGATTCTAGTTTCTTGTGTTAAAAATCCCATTCTGTATACACACATGAGCCAGCGTCCAGGATAGCATTATAACGGTAGGTAGTATCGGCAACAGGTACTAGTGTGGTTTATCTATGAAGATGCTGCTGAAGCAGCAACTTCCAAATGATGGAGATGTCAGGGGCCAGTAAATTATTTCTGACTCTATGAAATGTGGATTAAAGCAGGGCTCTGGCTCGCCATGTTCAAGACCCAGTGGGTGGCGATTCCATGACCTAGTGTTTTCATAATAACTGTAGTCATGGCAAGAAAACAAATCACATCGTACTCTGCCTCCTAAAGCTCCCATCTCTCGATAACATGTGTCTTTTCTGCTTGCGCAGTTGGCTAAAGCAGGTCATACCAGTCATATCTGGTTCAAAATGGATGGAGAGAGTGTAAATTTATCATGGGCCTCAGCAAAGCAAGAGAGTAAAAATACTGATTGTAAGCAGCCGGACACGCAGACTCTGGCCGGTGGGCAGAGCCTTAGGGTGACAATGACATCTCCTTCCCCTTTGATATTACTTTGTATCCTACTGTAACAGCCACTCACAGGAATGAATCATTTAACTCCTCACAAGCACATCATACTAATATCCTCTTTTTCTTCCTGGCGAGGAAGCTGAGACACAAAATGTTTTCCCCCATTTCTAAGAGACTTGTGCTTCTCCCCCCCATAAAAACAATGTTGAATTGAATTTAGGAATGGATGTATCAATCTAGAGTGGATAGGAAGCTTCAGTCTGAAGAAAGGGGTCTAGGTCAGTCATCTTGTTTTCATTGTATTGTCCTCTTTTTATTGTCGCATGTGTGCATCTGTGTGTGCCTGTTTGTGTATCTGAGCACGGGTGTACGCATACCATAGCCTGCATGGCAGAAGACAGCAACCTGGAGTGTCAGTTCTTGCTTTCCACCTTTGGGACGGGGTCTCTTGCTGGTTGCTGCTGGGGATTCTCCTGCTTCCATCTCCCCTATCACTGTATGAGTGCTGTAATTATAGCCATGTGCTATTATGTCCAGCCTCCTTTGGGTGCTGGGGAGTCAAATACAGCTCCCCACACTTGTCCAGCAGGTGTTTTATTTCCACTGAGCCATCTCAACAGACCTCTAAATATTTTTAAATATAAAAAGTTTGCATATCTTGGAGAGGATGGCTGGCAATTAGGAGAGCTACTGCCGTCAAAGGATCTGAGTTTGTTTTCCAGCACCCACATCAGGTGTCTCAAAACTGTCTGGAACTCCAGTTTCAGGGACCCAAAGTTCTCTGGCATCTGCAGTTACCAGACTGCAGATTTATGTGCATGTGGTACACATAAGCTCATGCAGACACAGACATGTGCACTTAAGTAATTTTTAAAAAAGAAAGAAAATAAAAGAAGAAAGAAGAAACTAATACTGTCACAAAATCCCTAAAACCTTCGTCTCTTTTGAGAGAATGTGGAAGCTTATGATTGGCCAGCCGTTTTCTGACCCTGGCTGTCCTCACTGGGGACACTTGATGTCTGTCTTTGAGAGCCACCCCCAGAAGGGACCATCCCACCTCTATGAGATGTATTAATGACAATGAATTCTAAAGTGGGAGAGGCCAAAGCTGGTCTGCTCTTCATTCTCAGGGTTTTGTTTGGTCAGTAGCAACTAGTTCTCCATGTAAGAGAATATTAGAAAGCTCAGCTCCAAACAAACTGGACAATGAGTGTCCCCTCATCCTGTATTTCCACATCTGTGGGACTCCTAGAGAAAGATCTGCTGCCAAGTGCTTGGCCATGTCATAGATGTCAGAGAGCAGCTACACTAGTGACTTTTTTTACCCCACAAATCCAGAGTTAATTATATACTTTCATAATGAATGTACTGAGAAAAGCATAAAGAGTAAATGTAACTATAAATCCATTTGAGCATCTATGGGAGTTTTTTGTAGTAGGAATCCATGGGAAGATGCCTCCTCCCAAGACCATGGACAGCATCATAGACCCATTTCTGCAGTCACTCTGGGTTTCCAAGCTTTATTTCAGCAGAGCCTCTAATTTATGATGATGCACCCATTTTATAACATAGTCCCTGGTGGTTAGAATTGGAATCTGAGCCCCTGTTTTCATGAACATGGTTCCTCTCAATCTGACATCCTGCTTTCATTTACCTGGACATAGGGTGTGCACATACATGAGCCTGCCTCTAAAAGATGCAGAAGTGACTACTCTGAGCATCCTCCCTCATCCTCGAGTCTGCCTATAGCCATCAGGATGTTCCCTGGTGCAGGATCTTTCCCAGGGTGGAGAAGGACTTCTCTTCTCTTGCTGATGCAGCCTCTTCCCTTTATCTAAGACTGACTGACTGACTCAACCTGTGGGTCTTTCAACACCTTTGGGGGTGTCAAATGACCTTTTCACAGGGGTCGCCCAAGACCATTGGAAATATCAGATATTTATGTTAAAATTACAGTTATGAAACAGCAACAAAAGTAATTTTTTTTACAGTGAGGCTCACCACAACACGAGGAACTACATTAAAGGGTCATGAGAATCACTCATCTAGGATGATGTAAAGCCTCAGGGGTCCCAATACAAAAGAAGAGAATGTTGGATGACTGTTCTTTGTGCCCACATGATTTTGAGACATGAAGAACAACTAAAAATTAAGGAATAAAAATAAAAAAGAAATTCAAGGAATTAAAAGAAACATAGGAGAGCAAAACATAGGAGAGCTCTCAGTGGGATGCAGAGTAATATCTGACAATTTCCTGGACCCTGAAAGACATTTCGAAGACTCCTCCCAGAGGAGTCAGACTACAGTAAAGTAAATGAAAGATAGTCTGCATTGTTATGACATGCTGAGCTCAAGTCATAATTTTTCTTTTAGGTCTAAGTTGATTGTCTAAGACGTCTTTCAGAAAGTCATCTACCCCGACCCCATTCTATTTTCCTGCTCCATAATAGAAAGTTTGAGAAAGGCAGATCAGGGAGCAGAAAGTATTTCAGAATATTGAGTTTCTGCTCTAAGAAGCCAACTGAATGAGATGGATTAGGTTTTAACCCATGGAACCCATACAGATTTAAGTAGACAGGCAAGTTTAAATATGAAAAGACAAAGGGCTTGTCGGGAAAACATCTATGGAATGCTACTGATTGTAACAAGTTGGTGAGCCTAAAAAAGGAAATCAAAGCAGCACGTGCATCCTCACTTGTTTTGTTTTATTTGTAAGAACTTTTAGGAGAAAGAATGCCCCCCAAGAAAATGGTCCCCTATGCTAATGGTCTCGGCCATGATGGGCAGAGTTCATTGACCTCTTGCTACAGGCCTGTTTCAATCAAGAAAGGTATCATAGATGCTGTGCAAAATTCAGGCTTTTGCACATTTGTACTACCCACCTTCCACCATGGCAGGATGGATACGGTTTTATATCAACCTCTCTGATTTTTAATATAGTTGACTGAGAGGTCTCACCCACCCGTTGTGAAATACATCCTTAGCTTCCTCATGAAAGCCACCTGCTCTATACATTAAGCCTATATAGTGAAAGTTCTGGAAGGCATTTATAGAATAAGGGCTTCCGTTTAACATACCAGAAATTTCTGTTTTCTAATTACCAGCTTTTTGGAGTTGAAGAATCCTGCTTCATAGAAGTGACAAGTTAGGAATACTGTTTAGGGAATTTAAAATTTGTTTATACCTTCGAAAAAAATCGTTTTCATAATTTTAACCTGTAAGGTTATCTCCACCTCCCCTAAATTTTCCACCTATGTTGTTATTGTGTGAGAGTATGTGGGTGTGCATGACATGTGGCTACAGACATACGCATGCTGTGGAGAGCGTGTAGAGGCCAGAGGTTACTTTATATACTCAGTCTTCTCTTTTCTCCTTTTATGTGGGTTCAGGGGATAAAAGCAAGTTCAGGTCGGCAGGGTTGTGTGACAAGCACTGTTGGAGGGGGCTGCTCATCAGCTCAACACCAAAATAATCACACAGAAACTGTATTAATTAAACCACTGATAGGCCCATTAGCTCTGGCTTCTTATTGGCTAATTCTTACATATTAATTTAATCCATCTCCATTAATCTGTGCATCTCCACTTGGCAGTGGCTTACTGGGTAAAGTTCCATCCAGCGTTGGCAGGGGCTACGTGGCTTCTCTCTGACTCTGACTCTTTTCTCCCAGCATTCAGTTCCACCTTGCCTGCCTACCTAAGTTCTGCTCTGCTATAGTCTAAAGCAGTTTCTTTTTTCATTAATGGTAATCACAGCACACAGAAGAAAATTCCATATCACCTCCTCTTTTCTGTTTAAATAAAAAAGAAAGATTTTAACTTTAACATAGTAAAACTACATATAACAAAACAGGTATCAAGCAATAATTACAGTTACAATATTTATATCTATTTTATCTTTTATCATAATTAAGGAAAACTATAATTATCAATTCTTCAACTCTATCAAAGATTCTAGAAGGATATGATATTACCTAAGTAAAGAGGAAGTGCATTATAAGCAACTTTGAAAACCCTAGAAATGACAGAGACATCTCGCTGCCTGGACAGTCACCCAAAGTTCTTTGTATTGTTGGGGTATCCATCTTCAGCCTCTAGTCTCATAGCATCCAGCAGACTTTTCCATGAAGCAGGAAATTTCAAGACACAAAGACAGCTTTCCCTATATTGGCAGTTTGTCAGTCACTTTCTTCTGTATCCTGCAGAATGTCTAGTAGATTCTTTCATGAAGCAGGAACCCGAAGGATTGTCTTACCTTTAGGCAAGTTTAGCAGTCATTTCTTTGTGGGTTCTGCATGTCCAGTTCATCAAGCAGTCCAGGCAAGAACAGTTTCTTGCCCAAATGGCTAACAAACTCTATAATAAGGAGCCTCTTTGATGCCCATCATCTTCTTAAAGTAGCTTGATACTGTCAGGAACAGATGTGTCTCACTGTCATGAAAAATTCAAAAATTTTAAACATTTTAAATGCCATATTCTATAGTCTTTGAAAGGTTTAAAGAATGCCTATCCACCTGAAATATATCTCTTTCATCTAGAAAATCTAACTAACATGACTACAAGCTTGAATATTATAGACGATTATCTATTAACCTATATTTTTAAATTATATATTACATTTTTAAATGAGTTGTACAAACACAATACCTTAATCAAGATCAGAAATACATATACACAGTATAACAAAATTGACCTTAAATTTGTATCAATCAGCTAACATCCATACCCATGCAACTCTCTATAGCATATTCCCCTTTAAATGTAAACAAACATTTATAGACAATATTTGGGAATATGGGCATAATTCTGTTCAAATTTCTTCATGCTGTTTATTGGGTGAAATATTTTTTTGAGGGGTGTTAAAGGTAACCTTTCAGGGGGATCTTGGTCCATCAAACCACATTAGTCTGGAAGGATTTCACAGGTTCTCATCATCTGTGGAAACAAAAGAACCTCTTTCCCAAAGCAACATATCCTTAGACTCAAATTCTGAAGTCAAGATACCTTTATGTTGGTTTAACTTAGCAGTACATACAATGAAATGTCTCTCTGGATTTAGCTCCTTCACAGTAAAAAAATTAAAAGAAAACACAATAATGCATAATCCATACTCTCTGTGTATTCTCCATCTTTACCTGGCTTGTTTTTACTCTATTACTTTTTAATATTTATTTTATTATCTTAATTCCTTTAATCTATGACTGTCTGTATTCTGTCTCTTTAAAGACTTTGTTTTATTTTTTAAAAAACCATTTAATTCTTTTTATAACTAACTGTACTCTCTTTCTTCTCTCTCTCAAGCCTACGTACATTTTTTTCTAACACTGTGACCCATTTAAAGACTTTTTCTATCTGAATTTGTCTTTATTGTGCATTTATAATTATTTTCTGAACAGGACTGCTTCTTAAAATGGTAAGCACATCTTACAAACTTGAGTTGCAGAATTATTAGAGTATATATGGTACTATCTGCTTGCTCCGCACAGTCCAACATGGTGGAAGTCCATTCACTGACTCTGCAAGCTGTGCACATTGCCCCAGTTCCAAGCATGCAGCAGGTCTATGTTGAGCCGTTAAGCAGTTTGTAACACGCTGCTTACAAATCCCATTTAAATGCTTGTTCTCCTGAAAGAGCCAGACTTTGTGCTGGCCGCAGGGCTCAGAAAGCCTGCAGTTTCAAAATGGCATGGCTTTTTTTCTTTCTTCTGCTACTGCTGAATCAGAAACACATCTCTTAAAGGAGCTGCAACACACTGCCAGCAAAAATGCTGGCTACCAAGAAGCCATGCTTAACTCTGTTCTTTTGTGTCTAGAAGTCCTTTTCAAGCTTTCTCAGGTTTTTATGTGGATGTGGTTACCCACTTTGGTGTGCCGATTTGTTGGAGGAGGCCGCTTGTTCATCCTGGCTGCCCAGAACCAAAATAACCACGCAAAAACTTTATTATTTAAATCACTGCTTGGCCCATTAGCTCTAGTTTCTTATTGGCTAACTCTTACATATTAATTTAACCCATCTCCATTAATCTGTGTATCGCCATGTGGCAGTGGCTTACCAGGTAAAGTTCCATCCAGCTCGGGGGTGGTGGGGGGCTACATGGCTTCTCTCTGACTCCACCTCCTCTCTCCAAGCATTTAGTTCCACCTTCCCCGTTTACCTAAGTCCTGCCTGCTATAGGTACAAAGCAGTTTCTTTATTCATTAATGGTAATCACAGCATACAGAGGGAAATCCCACATCACCCACTGAATAAAATAGATATTTTTAAAATAAAATAACATAGATATTTTATTTTCAATTGTGTGTGTGTGTGCACGCACATAAATACAAGTATTCATGGCAGCCAGAAGAGGGCACTGGCTCCATTGGAGCTAGAGTTACAGGTGCTTGTGAGCCTCCTAACAAGGATGCTGTGACCCACACTTGGATCCTCTGCCAGAGCAGTACAAGCTCACTGCTGAGCTCCAGTCTCACTTATTACTTCTTAAATATTTTAGCAGGGCATGGTATTACATACCCAGAATCTCTACAGTTAGGAAGATCAAGAATCCTAGACTGTGCTAACCTGCCTTAGATAGTAAGACACATACATGCATGCAAGAAAAATATGTCACAAAGCAGCCAATCTTATTTATAGGACTCTCTCTCTTCAAGAACCGATAAACACCGTTCTGTGGAAGGAAAGGGAATCTGTTGTGTTATTGCCAGATTTTTACAATGAGCCCCTCTCCCTGCAAGTCCACCAAGGAAGCAGAACAAAAGGTAGGGGAAACAGACAGCATGGAGAGCTCTGCTTTCTCCTTCTCTGTGAGCCTCAATTGCCTTGAAAACCCATGGCTTCCTGGGGAAGCAATCTTAAGTGAAACTTTTAGGAGAACACAAGCACCTAAAAATTATTGTTAGAACAGCTTGAATCTAAGAGATCTGGAAGCCTTTGGGAAAGCACATGTATTTATGTACAAAAGAAAATGAATATTCAGTTTTCTAGAAATTTCTCATCTCTCAAGTTCCATTAATGGAATGTATCATTTTGGGCTGCACACTCAGACCCTTGAATTGCCCGTCTGCTGTTCTCACTCCCTGTCTGCTGATAGGGGAAGAAATGTAGACTCTTGCATCTGTTCGAGCATCCTTCACCTCCTATCCTGGGAGTTTTACCTGTGAGCAGGGGAAAGATATTTAAAGGTTAAACAACCGGCTTTTCCTTCGCATTTCCTTCCTCTTTCCCTCCTATCCTCCGCACATGGTTGCAGAGTGCCACAGAGAGCCCGCATGGCCCCTCTGTTGAGCCACAACGGAGCATCTTCAAGGCCTTCACAGTCGTGTGAGCTGTAGGTTAGCAAGTTTTTCACCTAGTGTAAAACATGCAGAAGAAGAGAGAGATTTCAAGGAAGATTGTCTCTAATTATTGTGCCCAGTTGCTTCTGCTTCCTGTCCTGAAACTGAATGTAGAAGCTTGAATGCAGACAGAAATTTGAAACACGAAAGCGAAACAAAACTCAACTCTCTGTAGTGTTTGAATAAGATGTTCGCCACAGTCTTGGACATTTGTATATTCTGTCCCCAGTTAGTGGAGCTATTTGGGAAAGCTTAGGAGGCATGGTCCTGTTGAAGGAGGCATGTCATTGGAGGTGGGCTCTGAGAGCTTAAAGATTACTATTTGAGGTCATTCTCTGCAGTGTGCCCCCAGTTTGAGATGTGAGCTCTCAGTCTGCCGTTCTAGCCACTGTGCCTGCCTGCTGTCACTCTCCCAATACAAGATGGTCAGCCCCTCTGGACCCATCAGCTCGGATAAACCGACTCACCCTTCCATGAGTTGCCCTCGTCACAGGGTGTTTTTTGTTTGTTTTGCTTTGTTTTGTTGTTGTTTATTTTATCGTCATGAGAAAATGCCAGAGGAAAAGAACTTAGAAAGAAAACACTTGGTTTCGACTCCTGGGTTTAGAGGATCTGGTCTATGGTGGAATGGCCGCCATTCTGGGCCTGAGACAGGCAGATTACCATGGGATATATTGAAGAGGGGAGGTTCACCTCTTAGCAGCCAGGAGATGGGAGGGATAGAGAGTGGGTTTGTTTCAGAGTGCTTTCTCTTGCATTTCTTCCATCCTGGCTCCCATCTACTGAATGGTGCTGCCCACATTCAGGGTAGGGTCTTCCCTATCAGGTGTTGCCTGTATAACAACCGTGTTTGGAACGACCCCACTGGCACCGTCCCCCAGAGTGTGCTGTTCCAATAACCTACACTAGGGCTTCTTAAAATTCTTTACCCATGATCCTGTTTATCTGAGAAATTTCAAGAGACTTTAGACATATAAGCATATTAGATAGGCATAAAAACCAAACACTTACTGATTGTGTGTGTTTAAAGAAATTCACAGATTTATTTTAAAGATCATTGAGTGGCTCACTATCACCTGTAACGCCAGTTCCAAGGGTTCTGACACCCTTCCCCGGCCTCTCTGGGAATCTTCACACACATAGCACATGCACACCCTCAGGCACATACACATGAAAAACTTCACAAAGAAGACATTTTAAAAATAATTGAATATTGGTTGAATATTTGATACTGAAGGACCCAAAGCATCTCTATTATTTTGGGGGATTGATCAACATTTTAATTTTATTATTACTGAACCTGAGAATGTCTGTGCATAAGTACACAGCATACAATTGCAGACCCATGTTCAGGAACATTTTAGAAATGGTTAAAAATTCTTTCCTAATTCCAAGCCAGGATTCATTTAATGACTTTTTATGAAACTCAAGCCGGCAATCCAAATAACAATCTTTAAAATCAAACATTCTAACACAGTCCACCCAAAAGACAGACTAACGATATCGCCATGCTGAGAAATGATGGCAGGGAACCGTTGCTATCAAATGATATGTTGCTACGAGAGTAGAAAGCTTTGCAGTTGAGTGAAAACATGGTAGCATCCTATAGTCTAGAACGTGAGCTGGCGCGATCCAGGCCATCTGAATTGGTGTCGGGTGGCGTAAACATCACTTGTGCATCAGGTGCTCAGAAGCGAGGCTGTAGGCCGAGTGATGGGTGCTGCCTAAAACACCGAGAATCCAGTAAGCTTGTGTTTGTGAGTTAACATCTGGTTGGTGTGCACTTACAGCCCTTTTACTGTTCACAGCATCTCACAACTATCACGTTCATTTATGTGACCCCTGTATGGTCACAGTTTAAGAAACTGAGTTGACAACCAAGGTTAGCCATCACACCACCAGGTGACGGCTCTTGCCATCTACTTTTTTCATTTGTTTTTCAAGACAGGGTTTTTTGTATAATGACCCTAACTGTGCTGGGAATTGCTTTGTAGACCAATCTGGCCTCAGACCCACAGAGATCTCCTTGCCTCTGCCTCCCAAGTGCTGAGATAAAAGGTGTGTGGACCACCACCGCCCTCCTACTCTCATCATCTACTTTTAAAAGATTCATTAGGGGCTGGGGAATGGCTCAGTGGTTAACCTGAGGACACAGGTTCTTTTCTCAGCATCCACATGGTGACACACAACCATTTGGAGCCCCAGTTCCAGGGGATCCAATGCCCTCTTGTGACCTCTTCAGGCATGGGCATGCACATGGTGTATACACAGATTTGCAGGCCAAACCTCACACACATACATAATCTAAAAAAAAAAAAACCTTTGTAAGTAATAAAAAATTAAAAGACTCATTTTGCATAGTCCTGACACCTGAGCAGTTGCCTCTTGGAAACGGCTTTGGGAATACCATGTTCTGCGGTCGGCAGATGACTGCCTTGGCTCTGTCCCCACCCTGTGATCCGGCTCCTGTTGTCAGCTGGCTGAGTCTTCCCTTATACTTTAGACTCACTTTTTTTTTTCTTATGTGGATCTTGCATCACATAACGGCAGGATGGTAAGATGGTGGTGCACAGAATCAGACAGTGTGGGACGTAAGCCCTCCTCTATTCCTTACCCCCTGTGCTCAGTGGCTTCATCTGTCAAGTAGGGATAGCTCTCCTTTTGGGCTGTCGTTAGATGCTCGGAACAACATCTAGCAGAAAATGTCCATGAATAGTTGGTGCAGTTATCATTATTACCCTTCTCTGCAAATATGCAGCATGTGATTTTCCCTAATATGGAAGTACTCAAGTTATTAAATAACCAGAAAGGAATACCCAATCCGCTTTATAACCCAGCTCATCTTCTGATACTACCAATGCTGTTTATATGAAGGTTAATATTTCGTAATTTTACTGTAGAGATAGCTTGCTTCTGTTTCTTTTTCTTCATTTTTACTCATGCTACACATGACCTTTGAACCATAGTCTCTAATTTGGTTGGATCTATTATGTAGGAGAGAGGCCATGGAAGTAGGCACAGTAAAAAAAAACCTGAGTGGAGCAAATGCACCCTCGACTCCATGCCTTGGTGATACCTGGACTGAATTCTAAAAGGATTACTTCCTAAACCAGAGTATTGCCTTCTTTCCTCTGAGTTTCCAGGACAGGTCAGAAATCAAATTCCAATGTGCGTGTGGTTGTTTCTTCCTTGTTCTTGGTTTCCAGATGTCAACTTGTAATGATTTTTAATTTTCACCCAGAAATAAAGGATATATGAGCCTCAGCAGCCACTTATGAGCCAGGCTTGGGTTGGGCACAGCTGTTGCCTTTAGGGCCTGTTGTCACCCAAGCTGAAGTGGCATCCAAACAGATGAACAGGAAGATAGATGACAACCCAATGAAAGGGGCACTTAGTTCTGCCCAGCAGAGGAATGTCCTGTCCCTGCAGCCGAGTCATCTGATTCTGATGTGTTCACACAGAGACCCTCTAATGATTTAGCTCCATTGCCTGAATATTACATAAACAACACATAGCAATCCTAAGTTACGTGAGTCTAATGGCTTTGATTAGCAACATTATTAATTCAGAATCCAGATGAGAAATAAAACTACCATTAGTTTCTTACTATTCAGAGAAAAACATTTCCTTAATATGATTAAGGCTATGCCAACAATTATAGAGAGCTGGAGAACAATAGGGATTTCTTACTATGAAGTGGTCAAGAAGGAATAAAAATGCATTTGTACTTAAGGGATACACAGGGGTTATATGCTCTGGGCTCAGGGGCGGATGAGTGTCACTGACTGATGTGGACATGCTGTGGCTTTGGGAAGGAGGCAGCTGTGAGCTATGGGGCCTTCTGGAGTGATAGGATGGTAGAATGCCCCTGTCTGGGTGGTGTAAATGACAGACATTTGTTTTTGGACAGTTCTGGAGGCTAGAGGTCCAAGATCTTGGCCTCAATAAATCTGACTTCTCTAAGGTCTTCCCTTTGCCTACAAAAGGCCACTTTTTTGCTAGGTCCTCAAATGGTGTTTTATTTGTGCGTACGTGCATGCACAAAACCCCTCTGGCATTGCCCGGTATGTCTTCATCTCAAGACAGCTGTCAGATAGGACTAGAGCTCATCCAGCTGTCCCCATCCTCTTAACCCCCCCTTTAAAGGCCACACCTCCAAATGCAGTGGCATTCTGAGGAAGAAAGTACTGGGGTTTCCGCGTATGGCTGGGGGTGTGCAACTTACCCATCCCAGATGGCTTCTTGGGTGAGGATGAGAAGAAGCTAGGTCTGGAAGAAATGGGATAGGTGTGGGTAAGTGTGAGAGGGGAGAGGGAAAGGGTGGAGATGCAGTCAGCCTACAGCTCAGCTTCTTATCGTCCTGAACAAGCCTTCATGACTGACACATGTTTTATTCTTCAGAAGACAAAAGCAAATCATTCCTGGCAAGTGGTGCGCTTATCAGCCCTGAATGGGAGAGTGACAGTAAGTTGACATTTAAGTGACACTTTTTTTTTTTTTTTTTTTTTACCTTCTGGGACTAGGCAGTACCACAGTCCTTAAAAGCATTGCTGGAGTGAGAAACAGTGACAAGCACCCTACATGCCACACCCACCCACCACATACATACTGCACTCA
Organism: Dicrostonyx torquatus; assembly: GCA_028555095.1. Classification (NCBI taxonomy): domain Eukaryota; kingdom Metazoa; phylum Chordata; class Mammalia; order Rodentia; family Cricetidae; genus Dicrostonyx; species Dicrostonyx torquatus. The sequence continues at coordinate 2,903,318 of JAQHUG010000221.1, read as the reverse complement.
CACACACCACACACACACATACACACACAGACACATAACATACCACACACACACAGGTGCACACACAGGTATACACACACAAGTATACACACACACACATACCCCACATACAAATCCACAGATACCACACACACACATACACACACAGACACATAACACACTACACACACACACACACACACACACAACACACACACACAGGTGTACACACAGGTATACACACACACACACCACTGTGGACACCTGTGTGGCCATGTTTTAGAACCCACATCAGTCTGACAATTAATGAGGCATTCAGGATGGTCACCTTAAACCAGATAAACTGTGGTTCAGCTCTGTGGG
>JAQHUG010000221.1:2839774-2867388 GCA_028555095.1 Dicrostonyx torquatus | reverse complement strand
CAACGAAAACTACAAATGTGTCAGACACCAGGCTTCAAACATGTGTGAACAAGGAATTGCCACACCTATATTAAAAGGCAATCCCGCTGACTCTACAAAACCTTATTGGCTAAACACTGAATGTCACTGTAAACACTGAACATCACCATAGCTACATTGGCCACTGAAAGTACAGTTCTCACATGGGTGATTCCCCCTGAATGGCCAGCCCTACATTGCTCCTTCCGGCTGACACTCAGATGCTCTTGGGTATATATTTTCTTCTCCATTTCCCCTCTGGATCATCATTTGGAGACAAACTCCCAGTAGAAGATTCGTCTGCTTTTGCATCTTATTGTTTTATTCCTTTGAGATTTGAACACTGAGATCGAAGCTTTTCAAATTACTATGTCACTGTATAACTCCCTATAGCCTGGCAGTACAGTCTGTGGAATCATTTGCAAAATCACCCCCAAATGACTCCCAGTGAATCATCATTACAGGAACAAATAACAAAATCAAACCAATCAGTTAAACAAAGCCATCCAAACAATAAAGAGAAAAGTGTTGTTTGAGATGGGGTCTAAAATATGCAAGTGTAATAATGCCGGCTGTTTAGACGAGGACAAGTCAGCCAGCCCTCCGAAGTAGTGCAATGTCCCCATTGGCATGCATGCCCTTGGAATGGATTAGGTGTGGGTGCCTGCTCCATTAGTCACTGAAGGCCTGTTGGGGCAGCCCATTTAGGCTGGCCTGGATGTTCCTGTATCACTGATGAGATGCCATGGTACAGGGTCCCAACCTGTGAGACCCCTGCTTCCATCCCAGTGGCCTTGTGGCTGTCTGGGCCACTATTACAGAGATGAGAAATCAGAGCCGGGCGAGGGGAGAAGCATTGCCAAGGCCCTGGAGGTGGATATATATTTGAATTAAGCCTGTTGCCTCTGTACCACTGTCCCGTTAGTCTTCATCAACAAAGCACAAATTTAAAGGTAAGATTATTGCCTGGGTCTGGTGGCATGTGCTTGGAAAGTCAACAACGGGGAGACAGGCAGACAGCTCCCTGGAGCTTCCTGACTGGCCAGTTTAGCCTGTTCGGTAAACATGGGGCCAATGAGAGACCTTGACTCAAATAAACAATCTCCCAAAATGAGTTAGATGGGTTTGTAGCCAAGGTTGCCCTCTTGCCATTGCATACGTGTACACACACACACATCTAGATACACACATGTGCTCACCTGGGCATACAGACACAACATACACAAGAACCAATCCAACAAAGGTAAGATTATTAAGAATCTCAAGACGGTGGTTGGAGAACATTAAACTTTCTATGGCCTCTTCCAAACAAAGGCCTGAACCTCTCTACATTGGTAGCAGACCTGAGGAGCCATCCTTGATGAGGGGACATTTACTACTTGGTAAGTACTACGACACAAGCCAGAGCAAGTTTACGTTCTACTAGAGCTGATAAAGGACCAGTGAGCACTCAGAGGGCCACACTTTCACAGCTTGATTATGGGGAAGGGCTGGCAGTGGCGGTGGCCTTTGCACTTCCCGTAAAGATGTGAACTTTGGCCCGTCCTTCCACTTGCACCAGTGGCATTGCAACCCTGGGCAGGTCCTGCTCTCCTCGCCCGTCTCTCATCTGCAAATGAGAAAAGAAACCAGTACTCAGCTTACTCAGGCAGCGCTCACACATCCTATTATTGCATTTTGGTGCCAAGAAGGGAAAGAACGGAAATGGAATTGGGAGGTGGGAGGAAGAGAGCCTGTAGGTGAAGGGAGGCCCTTTCCTTAACCCGTTGTAGCATGCTGACCGCAGTCCCGGGTATGAAGCTTCTGTCTTTTATTTTCATGGACTAAGACTATGACATGCTGGGTCAATACAAAACTCAAACCATACAGCATTCTTTTTATTTTGTTAAAAAACAAAACAAAAAACAGGTTTGGGAGATGAGAGAAACACTGCTTTTTTTTTTTTTTGGCATTGTCAGAGTAAATAGGAGATGATTAAATGGAATGGGTTCTTCACTGTGTCAAGATACACAACATTCTACCACTGCCAACTGAAGCATCCTCTTAACTCTCTGGAGACGTCCGGTGACAACACCCGTCACACTTCCTACTGAAATACTTCATGGGTTAGGTAAAACCCTTACAATACTATCCACATAATGAAAGGTGTTTGTTCCAGGATGAGAAAAATCAATGCTGGAGCCATTTCCTGCTCGAAAATCCAGGAATTGTTTGTAATGGAGTTGGGTCTCTCCGCCCTCTTGAGCATGGCCTTCCAGAAAGGCCTTCACAGGTCTGGAATTTCCCAGGGGGCCTTGCCAAGAATGAGTGTTGTATTACTAGAAAATCGATATGCTATGTAGTTCACCTTTATCTGGATGGTAATCCTTTCTCTGCCTGTCTCTCCCAGGCCCTTCTCACCTTTCATGGGCTCTCCATATGAGTTGTCCTCCCAGCTGGGAAAACATCTGTATTTGGTTGTAAACAAAAATGCTCACGTTTTCAAAAAAAATATCCTGAAAACAAATTGTGTATTTTCTTTTGGGGTGTATTTATCTTATTTATTTCCCTCCAGGGGCATTTTTTTTCTTTATTATTTAGATTGGTTTCTAGAACTCATCACACAGGATCCTCAATCTCTACCTGGTCTCTTGTTGCTAGGAGTTAAGTCATCTCTATCCCCCTCTCCCTTCTTTTCTCCCGACTCTGTGTGACATCAGGGATTCAGATTCACAGGCACTGTTCTTTCCTGGTGTGAAGTTTCTATACCTTTGGTCAGGAATCATCAGAATCTGCTGGGCTGGTCATCGTCTCGTATCTGTTTGTCTCTATACCATTTCAGAGCCTTTGTGCGCCCTGCTGAAAGCCGAAGATATTTAGGACTGTCTTGTAAAAGAAATCTTCCCCTGTCTGGTAAGTGTGGTTTCCAAAAAGCTCAGTAAGATTGCTGGGTTAAAGGGGGAAAGGGCATGGGTCAGGAAGGAGGAAAGAGTCTGGGGAAAGAGTTAGATTTTGGCTCTTCCTTAGTCTGAACTGTTACTTCATCTCTGTCCCTTCAGTGGGATCCTTAAGGGACCTCAGAGAATTCCAGGCCTCTCTCAGGAAGCAGATGACTCCCAGAGTAAACTCTACCCTGGAAAACACATTCTACAGAGAGTGGGGGTGGGGATGATATGTCCAACACTCCCCTATGTCTACCCTCTCCTGAGCACTGGGGCATCTTCATTTTCTCAGTTTACTTTGCTGAAAATTTTAGTGACTACCCAGAATCCAACAACCTAGACTCTGCTCAATTTTGGAGTAACTAGGTAGCAATAGTCAGGCTCCAGAGTGGAATTTTCCTGTTTCCTCACCAAAAAAAAAAAAAAAAAAAGAGAAAGTGACTCATTTTTAAAAATTTATTTAAACTCCGGTTTTAAACAAGGCTCATGAGATCCACTGATAGTTTTGATAATGTTCAGAACACTTGACAGTCAACAGTTGGCTTAGTTGCTGTGTCAGCTCAGGACGAGTTACCAAAATTGTGGCCAAATATGTATGTCTCTGATATGTATGTCCCTGATATGTATGTGTGTCTCTGCTCTGAGTGTGTGTACACCTGCATGTTGTATGTCTGTCTATAAATGTGTGTATACATGCTCATATGCACAGAAACATTTCAACTCTTGCTCTTGTTAATCTCATCTAGGGAGGCAAGCGGAGGATTGTGCTGTGACTGGGAAGAGACATGAGTCGGCAGAAAGGTGTCTTACTCTCTCATTCTTGTGACAAAATACTCCCGTGGAGGCAACTTAAGGGAGGAGGGCTTACTTTGTCACACAGTTTAGGGGGACACAGTCCATCGTAGCAGGGAGGTATGGTGGCAGGAGTCAGAGGCAGCTGCTCACACTGCAACCACACTCAGGAAGCTCGGCTCATTTTCTCCTTTTTATACGCTCTGGGATTCCAGGCTAAGGAATTATGCTACGCAGGATGGATAGGTCTTGCTATATCAACCTCATCAAGACAGACTCAACAGGCTTGCCTGGAAGCCTGACCTCCAGGTGACCTGACGTGATCAAGCTGACAATTTAGATTAACGTGACACTGACATATTTCAAGTGTGACTTCAGAGCGGACACTCTCTCAGGTAGGGAGCATGGAAGCTGGTTCTGTTACACATTGAGTGTGTAAAACTGGGCAAATTCTTCAGCATCTCTAGGTCCGTTTGCTCATCTGTGAAATAGGGAATATTTAGGGGACAATAATTAACACTTTTTTTTTAACAGTTAACACTTTCTGCACTGTGCTAAGTGTTTGTATGTCCATGGTAATCCTTATACTTTTAAGACATTATGTATAAGAATGAATTCAAGTGAAATGAATAGCTATGTTTAGCTTTTCCTCAATAAGTATTATATCCTATTATCTATTATTATAGAAAATGTTATTTACAGTATATTTCATTAGGTTTTTCTCAAGACCTCTGTAACATTGGCATTACAGTCCTTCTTTTCTTCTTCTTCTTTTTTTTCTTCTTCTTCTTCTTCTTCTTCTTCTTCTTCTTCTTCTTCTTTTTCTTCTTCTTCTTCCTCTTCCTCTTCCTCTTCTTCTTCCTCATGAATACACTAACAGGTTAATTAACCGGCACATGTTTGCTTAGCTGTTAAGAGCTAGACAGAGGGAGGAGTTAAGTTCAGACCTTTGTGTCCAAACTTGTTATTATTATTATTATTTTTTTTGCCAACCAAGTTCTTAGGCATCCATCAGATAGGACTATCACCTTCTTTACTGTACTTTGGGGTTTCTAACTGTCTATGGTCTTCCTTCATGGGACTGAACTTGGTCTCAACAGCAGTGTTGAGGCATCAGCATTCTGGTGCTTATGCAGTGGATACAGTGTTTGATAGTAGTTGTGCAAGTGTGTGTAGGTGTTCCTATCACTCCGAGTCTACCCCCAATTCCTAGCCTTGAGAGAACTTGCCAACCCCCAAAATCACTACTACCACCATCACTACCACGCCCGTCAACCACCATTGTCACATCTCAAACTACCCACTTCCACCATCACCACCATCGCTAAAATCACGAGCACCAAAATCACTACCACTACTACTACATCCCAAAACACACCATTACCAATGTTGTTGCCATCATCATCATGACCCCTACCATTCTACCACCACAGTTGCCACCGCCACTGTGCCACTGTGCCAGTTAGGGTTTCTGTCACTGCAATAAAACACTGTGACCAAAAGCAAGTTGGGGAGGGTTTATTTGGATCACACATCCATACTGTGGTCCATCACTGAAGGAACCCAGGACAGGAACTCAAATAGGGCAGGAACCTGGAGGCAGGAGCTGATGCAGAGGCCATGAAGGGGTGCTGCTTACTGGCTTGCTTGCCATGGGTTGCTCAGCCTTTCTTTCTTTTTTCTTTTAGTATATTTTTTATTATTTGTTTATTTTATTAGTGCTTTGCTTGCATATATATCTTTGTGAGAATGTTGGATGCCCCAGAACTATCATCACAGACAGTTGTGATTTCCCACGTGGGTGCTGGGAATTAAACCAGATCCTCTGGAAGAGCAGTCAGTGCTCTTAACCACTGATCTATCTCTCCAGCTTCCTGTTTTCATATATATATATATATATATATATATATGATTTTTATTGATTTTATTGAGCTATATGTTTTTTTTTCTCTGCTCCCCTCTGTTCCTCTCCCGTACCTTTCAACCCTCTCCCATGGTCCCAATGCTCCCAATTTACTCAGGAGATCTTGTCTTTTTCTACTTCCCATGTAGATTAGATCCATGTATGTCTCTCTTAGGGTCCTCATGGTTGTCTAGGTTCTCTGGGATTATGAATTGTAGGCTGGTTTTCTTTACTTTGTGGGAGGGGCCAGTCCATTGTGGATGGTGCCTTTCCTGGGCTGGTGGTCCTGGGTTGTATAAGAAAGCAACTGGCCCCTCCCTGTCAATTACTGATTAAGAAAATGCCTTACAGCAGGATCTTATGGAGGTGTTTTCTCAATTGAGATTGCCTCCTTTTTGATAATCTCTAGTTTGTGTGTCAAGTTGACATAAAACTAGCCAGGGCTGCCACTATCATCACCACCCAGACAACCAACCATCATCACATCATTATTATACCCCCACAGTCACCACCACCACCATCACTGCCACCACCATGTTCTGACTAAGCCTTATCTTCAGGGCTTGGTTCAAGCGTTACGTCTTTGCAAACCAAACCTTGTGTTCTTTCAGTCATTTGGTCATCAGACAGAGGCGGTCTACTCTGACTCCAACGCCATTCTAGATCCTGCAATATTTAAAAGGCAGGTGAAACTCCCTGCCATCACCGTGCTCAGGCAGTCAGCTGGGGAACAAAACACAAAATCTCTGAGGTCCCAAAGGGAAAGGCTTCACGTTGGGAGCTACCTCTTGTGTGTGATTCCTGTTTGGGGCTGGGAAAACACAACTCTTTACAATGCTTGTAGAAGCCTAGACTGGAGCCACCCCATGGTAAGCATCTTGCAGAACTTACCTAAGAATGTCTGCTTCCACCATTCCAACAGTATGTCCCCAGGGTACCTAGAGTGTCTTCCTAGGTGCACAAGGTACATACGAGAATGTTGATTGTAATGCTGTGTGTGAGTGACCACTAGGGAAGCGAATGGGGGCTATGGGAAGTACGGATGGGTGCTATGCAGCTATCAGGAATAAGAGGTTAGATATACACACAACACTAGGGACTCTACCAACATATAGTCCTCCTAATGCTTAGTGGGACAAGTAGAGTACAGAAGAAGATATTCAGCCTGGCCACATGAGTTTAAAATGCACAAAAACATTGTGTGTTTTGCCAAGACACACGCAAATAGAAAGATCCACAACTTAACGTTTTAAAATGGTTGCCTAGTGTGAAAGGAAGACAGGGATGGTGATACAGATAAATACAATCACTTATCCAATGAATTAATTTATGAGTAAAATTGCAAAGACCAATGACGTCACCAAACAGAAGGTTCAAAAACCAAAGCAAAACGAAACAAAAACAAAAACAACAAACAAAGAAAAAAAAACACATTTTTTTTTTTTTTTTTCTGGAGCGTGTTTCCTGTTTAGGACACCACCTGCCAAGCTTGGCTGTCTGTATAGCCATGCCCTGGTGCAACCTTCAGGTCACATGACTGCAGAGGTGTTTTGGAATATCAGAAGCTTGACTCTCCCTCCCTTCATGATGACCCTTGTTCTACATTCCCCATGGCAGCTGTCTGCGGACTCTGAGTGCCCAGTGTCTGCACCTGCCCAGTTTACTGGGGAACTTGGCAAAGGGGTGTCCCTGAGGTCAGTACAGCTGGCTCCAAGATACCCATCAGTTCTTGGGAAAGATCTGTTTCTGCTTCACTGTGATGCTCATGTCTCACTTGCTCAGTGATCCAGACGGGGCATCTGGGGCAGGCCCTGGTCTGCCAGTCATGCATGCATAAATGAGCATGTGACTCCTGTTTTCAGTTCACATCAGGGCAGCTTGTGGCCTTTGGCTGTGTCTGCAGGTGTCATGCTCTTTGGTCATCCCTGTCATTGACACGGTTACTGGGCTATGACTGCTGAGACAGTTTCCAGAGCTCTGGCCCTCCAAGTGATAACCCATCACAGAGGTACCACAGACTCCAGTATGGTATTGGGCCCTTACCACAGTGCTGTAGTCAGCCATGCTTCCTGCCTGGGACCATAGAGGGCAAACTCTCCAGTATAAACCCATGGGTGATCATGGCCCAAGAGGAATCCAGAATATATTTTGGGAATTGTACATTCTAAAAGCTGGTATAGCCTGGGAAAACCAGGTGGAGGAAATGGTGGGGGCTGGATGGGATGGAGTCTGCTGAGCTATGGCAACTTGGGACCATTAGCCAGCCTCCTAGAGGGCAACACACCATTAGCCAGCCTCCTAGAGGGCAACACATTTTGATTTTTGATACTATTTTTTTTGTTTTTTTTTTTTTCGAGAAAGGTTTTCCTTGGTAGCCTTGATTGTCCTAGAACTAGCTCTGTAGACCAGGCTGTCCTTGAACTCATAAAGACCCACTTGCTTCTGCCTTCCAAGTGCTGGATTAAAGGTGTGCATTACCACCACCTGGCAATACTTTAATTTTTTTATATTATATCCAAAGGAATATTTAGGCAAGCCTGAAAAGTACTCTGATAAACTTTAAAGAAAATATCATATTATTTTAGATTGTGGTCCACTCTCAGACATGCCCATAATGTCCTGAAATGAAATTTTACAATAGATCTTATTAGTAATATAAAGTTACATGATTTTGGTTTTGGTATTTTTTTTTAGACAGGGTTTCTTTGTAGCTTTGGAGCCTGTCCTGGAACAAGCTCTTGTAGTCTAGGCTGGCCTCAAACTCACAGAGATACACCTGCCTCTGCCTCCCAAGTGCTGGGATTAAAGACATGCACCGCCACCACCTGGCTGGAATCCTGGGTGGATTACATAATTTTAATGGTAAGTACATTGGCTTATTAGATATGAACTTATCTAATAAGTTACAAAATTTTGTAAATTTTTTTTATTTGTAAATTATATTTCCAGAAGGAATAAGTGTGTGAATTCATGTATATTGGAAGAAATCTAAGAGCTTCAAAAAAGTAGAATTGGTTTGAAAATTTCAGTCCTTGAGAAGCCTCTGGTCACAGACACACACACACACACACACACACACATCCCTCCCTTTCATATCTACAAATAGAATCAGAAGACAGATTTTTTTTCCACTTAGCAAAATATAAGCATATACCAAGTCATATCAACCTACACAATGGCCTCATGGTTTTCATTGTGTAGTGCACTATAATTGTTTATCAAAATCTTCAATTTTATAGTAATTAGCATCCTGTTCATTCATTTTAGCCTATTTTCCCAACTATTTGCTTGGGAAAAATCCTGGGGGTGAGACTTCCTTTGACTTACCAAGGAGTTTTTAAGCCTTTTTTTTTTATATCAACTTTTACTTCTTCTTGATTATATTAACTTATGCTTCCAGTATTAAGTTGTCTGAACGCCAACCTAAAAGCTGGCTTCTCATGTCTGGTGCTGGGGATTTTGTTAGACGGTCTTTGGCTCTTGGAAGGAGTATTGTCAGCCCAGATGAAAACTTTTGGTTTAAACTACCTCTGTAGTTATCCACTGACTAGGGTGTATTACAGGTATTTTAACTAGATAGTCAATATTATAGTTCCTTATAACTATTTCAGAAAATATTATAAGCTATTGGCATTGCCCTTGGTTACCTCCCCAGAGGTGGAAGATTGGTCCCTCTTGCTGAAGACACCATGTACACCAGACACAAGATGGCCCCTGAGCTGGGCCTGATCTCCTCCATGAGTTTTAGAAGGCACCATCAGCATTAGTTAATACAGTACCAGAAGGTGCCATACACACTCTCAAAGCAGGGGAGCAGCAGTCCTACCGGGCTACAGCATCCATGAACCGTAGCAGTGACCATCAAGGCATAACAACCCTACGTGGCATACGTATCTTGGACATAACCAACAACTCTCTAATTGGACTTAAGACCTGCTCATCAGGAAGGGAGGAAAATCATGCCTAATACTGGAAACCTAGCCAACTGCCCAGAGCCAGTGGAATCACAGCTCCTGGAGGGGACCCTATAACCAGCATTTCACTAAAGCAGTATAATCCGCAGTACATTCTGAACGTCTGTCCTTATACCCACAGGTAAGTGCAGTCCTCAACCCACATTAATGAAACTTCTCTTTGCAATACAAAGAGACCATTACAGAAAGCCATAACCTATCAAAATGCAGAGTTGTGGTGTCCTGTTCCAACAGATAAATCTATATAAAACAACTCCTGCCTCCAAGGCTCAGGGAATGTTCTGGAAGAGGATATATATCCTCTATATATTACATATATCCTGTATATTATATAATTAAAATTTATCTTATATGTTGATATATAAATATCGATAATTAATGAAGAAAGAAGCCATGAATCTGAAAGACAACAAGGAGGATATATGGGGGCATTTGGGGAGGAAAGAGGGAAGTGAGAAATGATGTTATAATCTCAAAAAAAAAAAGAAAAAACAATAACACAGCTATCTTCACAGCCATGACATCAAACCCACCCTGAGTCACCTCAGCCTTGATCCCTGCCCTCAGACACAGGGCTCTGTGGCCAGTAGCTTGGTCTCCCTCAAGTTAAGGAGGTGGGGTACTTCATTATGCCAAGGTCGGGTTCCCACTTCAGATACAAATCAACTTTTCCCTTAAGCTGGTGAATGTTTATTCTGGTCTCCAAGGTCGAGCTAAACTTTCCTCTAAGTGTGCGCCTGGAGTTCCGCTTTGACTGGCAGGGAGAAATTGGTTTCTTTCAAAGCTGAGTAAGATAGGTGGCCAAGCGGAGGGACGTGTGTGGCCAAGGCCAGCCTCCACTGGGAAATCATGGCCAGGCTGTCACTGAATGGCAGGTCACCGCTCCTCTGATATGCCTTAGAATTCCAGATAAACCAGCCTGTATTCTTTAAAAAAAAAAAAATCTTTGTTTAATCGTACTCTTTGTGATGTATCTAAAGCTTTTTGTTAGTAATTTATCCCACTGTATCGAACAGCAGTAAAGTTTTTGCTTCATCATTTCCTGTGAAAGCAGTTTTTAAGATCCTTGCAGAAATTATGGCAATTTCCAAGGAATAATGAAGTCATAATTCATGTTTTTTTTCATTTTTAATAACCTAGATATTACTGCCGTAAGCACTTGCTTGCACGTGCATGTAGAAAGCTTAAGTAGGTTTTTCTGTCAGGACTCACGAGTCCTTTAAAGAGCTCATCTTCTATCCCTTACTTTTAAAAGTGTGGAGATGGCAGGGGCCCTGGCTCCACCCTGCCACTTCATTAGTTTGGACTTGGTCTTTTGTCAATCAAGCATGACGTTCAGTCTGGAGCCTTGATCCTCAGGTGTCTCCGTCTACCCTGGTTTTGGAAGGGAAAAAAATTTTTTTACAAGCGCTATGCAATCCACATCTTTATTTTATAAAGTTATTTTTTAAAGATAAAGCTTGTAGCTATGCCTTAGTCATCTTGTTGCTTTTCTGGATGGAGTTTTCTGGATGCCTTTAGGCTCTAAGAGACCATGGCTGCCTCACTTTCAGAGAACAGCAGCGAAGGGACTAGCTGCCAGCAAGGGATCAACCAGATAAACACACGCTGATTGAAACCAAGGTTGAAGTCTATTCCTGCAAGCATGACCCTAGATTTCCAACAGGGCCGACAGGGCTAAGAGCACAGCTTTCTAATTCAGCTGAATCCGTCAAACCCCAGGCGGTTTGACCATGTTCCGCCCTCAGCCCTATTATTATTCTTGTCTAAGCCTCATCTTGGTATCACTTGAAATGTTAGATGAGCTAATACGTACAGAGTTCTTCATACAGCCCTTGTTGATAAACTACTCAATCACTGGCGTCCCTCCTATGACGGATGGCGACGTGGGGACCAGCTTTTCTTCAATACATTATTCAATACACCAGGCTTAAACGCGCTAGGTAAGCTGAAGCCTACAGACCAAATTCAGGCCTCTGCTTAAGGGCTCAGGGTGGTTTTTACGTTTATAGATGTTTGCAAGATGACCAAAAGAAGGCCATTTTGTGACATATGCAAATGTCAGGAAATGCAAACTTCTGTGTCTATAAATACCGTTCTATTGGAACCTGGCCACACCCATCAGTTTTGCTATGACTATGGCTCTTGCTGTGTCACAGAGGCCAGACTGGATGGATAGCAGCAACAGTGACCGGGTGGTCTGGCCAGCTAAATATATGCAGAGGTCTACTTTAGGGGGTCCTCAGGTATAGAGCAAAGACGACACATCATTGTCTCTTCACAGGAACAGAGAGGATGCAGCTCTCTGTCTCTTGGCACGGGCTTTGTGTGGCTTTTGCTAAGGGGACCGTTGTCTGAGCGGTCCCCTCCATTTCTGTGTATCATCTTCACAACAGAGTGGTAGTTAATGCTTAAGACCCAGCCTCATGGAAGGAGCAGGAGCACAGTACGTCACGTTAGCTGGTTTTTATGTTTGATTACTTCCACCATGGTTGATCTAAAGTTTACCAATTTCATGCCAACCAGCTCAAAAAATCCTTCTGGCTTTGAATACTGGTTCTGGTGAGGTAACCAGTCCTACTGTCCTTGGTCCGTGCTCAGAGCCTTGCTATGGCTCTGGTGCCTGGAGTTCCAGGCCCAGGCCTCACAAGGAGATTAGGATGAGTTGTCAGGGGAGACATAGATTTACTCCTCTACCAGGGGCTTAGCTCAGAATGTGTTATCTGGACATATTAGCCACACATGAGAGCTTTGACACAGAGAAGAGCAGGGAGCAGAGGCAGAATCTGCTAGGAACTAAGAAGTCTGAACACTGGAGAAAGATTTGACACGTAGAGTTTTTAATTTGAGTAGCTTATGCAATGTCACAGATCCTACTGGTTTCTCTGTTTTATCCACAGTCCTCTAATGCTAGCTCTTTTTTGATCATGATTGACCAAGAGAGGAACAGAAGATATCTAAGGTGATTTACTGGCCAGGGACAATGGGCGATTGTTCCTTAATTTCCTCCATCGTCTGTGCTTCACACGGGCCCTGATCTTTTAGCTCTACCTTTACTTTTGGGAAATGCTGAACTGCTGTCTGTGCATTGATTAGACTCAGCGCCAGAGGCCGGGACTACTATCGTTTTCTACCTCCAGCACATACCTCAAGGCTAGACACCCAGCAAGTGTGTGACAGCACACAGCGTGTACCACAAGGCTAGACACACAGCAAGTGTGTAACAGTGCACAGTACAGTACATAACACAAGGCTAGACACACACACAGCAAGTGTGTAACAGTATACAACGTGTATCACAAGGCTAGACACACAGCAAGTGTGTAACAGCACACAGTGTGTACCACAAGGCTAGACACACAGCAAGTGTGTAACAGTATACAGCGCATAACGCAAGGTCAGACACACAGCAAGTGTGTAACAGCACACAGTACATAACACAAGGCTAGACACACACACACAGCAAGTGTGTAACAGTATACAGCGCATAACGCAAGGTCAGACACACAGCAAGTGNACACAGTACATAACACAAGGCTAGACACACACACACAGCAAGTGTGTAACAGTATACAGCGCATAACGCAAGGTCAGACACACAGCAAGTGTGTAACAGTGCACTGAGCAGCCCAGTCTATCTCATTCATTGCTCTGATGTCTCACAGGCAATTTTCGGGGCTCTGGGAGAGATGCTTATCTCCATGAAGCAAAGCCTTGCAGTGTCCCACAGAGTCCGCTCTCCCTTCCCTGTGAAAGCCTACTCTGTCTGCCTTGTCATCCTCCAGTGTTCCTGCTGAGTTTTCCTCTTCACACAGCCCAGGGGAATCTGAAAGATGAGCCAGAGACATACTACAGGGGGTTTAGACTGGTGCAGCAGAGTGCACAGAGCTCAGAGGAGCACCACAAAAACCGGGCTTCAGCTCAGGGGTGGTGGCGGGGATGGGGGGACTCTGAAGCGACAGGCTGCATCTCTTGCCAAGTGATGGAAGAAAACCTGCCCTTGCGTCCCATCTTCTTCAGTCCTGCTATCGATGGTCTCACACCCATGCCTCTTCCTTATCCTTTCTTTCTGCCCCACCGAATCACCAACTTCCCCTTTCTTTCTTCTTCAATTTTTTTCTTTTCTTTTTTTTCTTTCTTTTTTAAAATTTATTTTGTGGTCTGAGACTTGGTACAGAGCCAGGCATGTTCTCAACTTTGCATGCCGTGGAGTTAACTCTAGGCTGGCTTCCCCAGGTGATCCATGCTGGGCAGGGCCAGGCATAACGAGCACTTTCTTTGGATAGAAAGTGTGTTGACTCAGAAGGTGTTATTTTTACATTCCTTGTTTTTCTTTTTGTAACCGTACTCCAGAAACATCCTTGGACTGAAGCAGCTGCCTTGCCACAAGAGCCTACAGAGCGTGTCGAGTGTGTTATGACTTTAGCTCACGCCATCAGTCATGCTAACAACGCGAGGAAACTTTCCACTGTGTCCACTTCCCTCTCTGAGCAACAAACAAACTTTGGATTGTTCTGGCCTTTGTGTGTTGCTTATTTTGCTCACAAAACTGCAAAGCCTGCTGGGTGATGGAGGTGCAAGGCATGCTGCAGACAGCATTTCAGCATTTTCCAAAAGTAAAGGCAGGCTGAAAGATCAGGGCCCATGTGAACAGTGGTAAGAGAGATAATGACTCAAAAAGGCAGCCTAAATCAAACAGTGTCAATCACCAATTCTTTCCTTAGCCACTCCCAAATCAGACCCAGACAGGGCCAGAAAACACCTTTCTTCTTTACCGTGGTTAATACACATGTGTACTATTCATGTTGACACTAGGATGCAAGGGATGAAGATAACCTTGAGGATTAGATAGCCACCCAAGGGTTGCTCCCAGTTACTAACCCCAATGCACTTCTTCACATATTAAAATCTCTAATATCAGCATAATCGCCAAATTTGATCACAGTCCATAACTAAATCAGTAGTACTATTTTTTATTTCTGTAGTAAATTATTAAATAAATTAATGTGTATGACACGCAATGGTATCTCAGATTTAATACTGGGCTCTCTGACATTTATACTTGATCGGCGCCTGCAGCCGGAAAGCCCAAATACACCTGTCATAGTCTCCAGAGGTCATAAAGTTGAGGCATTCCTCCGTGCTGCCTCTAGTTTCACTGCCTACGTTTTTGCTCTCTGTGCTGTACAATGAACATGTCCCGAGTTTTCACGGAAGCGGGGCCTTGCCCTAAGCACGTACCTCGCAGTCCTGCAGCGTAGGTGCTAGCTAGCACCATGTTCCAGACAAAGTCCAAGCAGGAAGTGCATGTGTTGAGAGAGGGTAGACAAGAAAGAATTAACCAGGAACAAAGTTAATAACCAGGTAACTGTCTTATTGCTTTCTATCTCTGTCATAAACACCACCAAAGCAACTCGAGGAGGAAACGGTTTACTTCATATTATACTTTATAGTTCCCCATCAGGGGACGCCAAGGCAGGATCTCAAGCAGGGCAGGAAGGCAGCAGAAGCCATGAAGGAATACTGCTATCAGCTTGCTCCTCACGGCCTGCTCAGCCTGCTTTCTTATGCCGTCCAGGACCACCAGCCCAGGGGTGGCACCACCTACAGGAGCTGGGTCCTCCCAGTCCGCAGTCATCAATCAAGACAAAGTCTCACAGAGGTTAAGCTCATGGAGGAATTTTCTTAAAATTCCTCTTCCCAGATGGCTGTAGCTTGTGTCAATCCAACAGAAAACTCTACCCGGCACATAACTGAAGGAATAAGAAGGAGGCTCCAAACATCAATGAGGTGCATGTAGGAACTACCACCTGAAGGCTAGGAGAAAGAAAGAAAAATGTAGGAATTATCAAAACTCAGAAACGGGCCTCTTTTTAATTAATTGTTGATATATATAGACATATAAGATAAATTTTTATCGTATATGAGACATATGCAATATTTTATATATGTGATTATATTATACATATGTATATCTACACACACACATCCTCTTCCATAACATTCCCTGAGCCTTGGGGGCAGTTGTTTTGTAGATGCATTTGCTGGAACAGAACACAACAGAACAGAACTCTGCATTTTGATGCAGGGTGGTTCGTACCTCTTACTACAACACTCAGGAAGCTGAGGCAGGGGGATTGAGGTTCTGGGTCATCCTGAGCTACAGAATGAGACCTTGTCCAGAAAGGGAAAGGAGGAAGTGAGCAAGCAGGCAGGCCAGCCAACAACCACAAGCTTTGGAAATGTAAGGAAGGAATTCCAGAGCCGAAGCCAAGGCTGCTGCCGGCCACTGTCTCCCACAGTGGTTCTCAACCTCCCTGACGCTGTGACCCTTTGATACAGTTCCTCATGTTGTGCTGACCCCGACTGCGAAATTATTTTTGTTGCTACTTCATAGCTGTAGTTTTGCTGCTGTTAGGAATCATAATGTAAATATGCGTTTTCTGATGGTTCGTATGAGACCCCTGTGAAAGGGTCATTTAACTCACATAAGGGTTATTTAATAGGGTTATGACCTATTGGTCTAGGATGAGAAGAGGGGTGGGAAATCTGGCTCTAGGAAAATTGTCACTTAGGCTCAATGGCTACTGCAGAGAGCCCCGTTGTCTGTTCCTACTCCCCCAAGAAGCTCTTCCAAGGAAATGGTGCTCTGAGAAACTGGGAGTAGATGGGTTGGGATAATAACTTTGTCTCTTTTGTTCTAGGGCCTTTGGTGGGCAGGTCTAGGTAGTCAGTTAGCAAAGCAGAAATGTGTCCCCAAGAGTGACTGACAGGAAGTCTTATCACAAAGAATAGTATTGAAGGGTGATTGAAAGAGGAGAGAAAAACAGAACGGCTGTACCATAACCTGTTTATATAGACAACGGAAACCTAGATCCAAAGAATACTCAAAGTAGTGACTACATCTTCTAAGGTTCCACGGCTCTGATAGAAATGCAAACACAGAATTACGATGGAGACCGGGTTCTCTGGCTCCACACTCTCAGCCCTCCATGACAACACAGACCCTTCTCTCCATACATGGGCATTTATGCCTCTCTTTCTCTCTCTTGCTCTTTTATTTAGTCAGCAGCCATTGCCGGCTTGTCTACCTGTATCAGGGCATGTGCTTGCTCTGGGGAAACTGTCAGGAAACAAAACCAACAGCCATGTTGTCCTCAGGGACCTGGCATTCCATTTCTGTGTTCTCAGTGTGTCTGACCGGAGAACACTCATTTTTCTCTTCAGTGCTTGCCTTCCTGCCTTTCTGTTTCAGGTGCATTTGTAGGTTTTAAACCACCTTGGTCTTTTCACACTTGATGTTACCTTTCGTCTTCTTTAGATTTCTCTCCACATTAGTCTACTAAAGAGTAGACCCAAATCTAAGTTCAGATTCCTGCTGGTGGGCACCGGATAGCACCATACAATGCAGCCAGCCAGTAATCCTAACATTGGCCTGTGCCTTAGGCCTTCACTATGATCTATAATGTTGTATTATAATGTAATGTTGATATGGTACCCACCTAGTGACTGGCCGTGTTTGAGAAGGCTCCACATGACAACGTTGGACAGGAGAAATGTGCAGCAAGGTAAGAAACAGGGATGTTGTCTGCCAATCCTAATTTGACCCTCAGAAATATCTTATTTCTCTAAGTGAATTTTCTCCCTTCTATCTGTCTGACCTTTTGTGAGCTTTTTTATTTTCTGGCTAAGCAGATACTAGGCTTCTGATGAGAGCATTTTCCAGTGATCAATTTGCTTAAGGTTTTGTTTGTTTGCTTATTATTATTGCGCTATACACTTTTCTCCGCTCCCCTCCCTTCCTCCCCCTCCCCTTCTACCCTCTCCTGAGACCCCCATGCTCCCAGTTTACCAGGAGATCTTGTCCTTTTTACACTTTAGGTAAGGGCGGCCTGGAACTCATTGTGTAGGTTAGGCTGGCCTCGAACTCACAAAAATCCTCCTGTTTTAGGATATCCAATGCTGGGATTACAGATGTGGGTCACTATGCCTGACTCCATTTTATTTATTAAACAAAGGTTGTGGGTTTGTTATTTATTTTATTTTATTTTTGAGGTTGGGTCTCACATAGTCCAGGCTAGCCAGGAACGTCTCTACCTCCCAAATGCTAGGATTATAAGATCAATGTGTGGACCACCATGTCTGACTCCATTTTATTTATTAAACAAAGGTTGTGGGTTTGTTATTTATTTTATTTTATTTTTGAGGTTGGGTCTCACATAGTCCAGGCTAGCCAGGAACGTCTCTACCTCCCAAATGCTAGGATTATAAGATCAATGTGTGGACCACCATGTCTGACTCCATTTTATTTATTAAACAAAGGTTGTGGGTTTGTTATTTATTTTATTTTATTTTTGAGGTTGGGTCTCACATAGTCCAGGCTAGCCAGGAACGTCTCTACCTCCCAAATGCTAGGATTATAAGATCAATGTGTGGACCACCATGTCTGACTCCATTTTATTTATTTTTAAAAGTTTTATGTGTGTTTTGTTTTTTGAGATGTAATTCAGGCTGGCCCCGAACTCCTAATCTTCCATGCCTCTACCTTTAAATTTCAAATGCTTGGAATAGAAAGTTAGCCCCCATACCCGGTCCATCAGTCTGTTCCAGTCTCTGAAACTCTTTGGTTACTAAGGAGAGCAGAATAAGAAACTGTATTCTCCAAGGTTGCTACAAACTATCCAGAGACCCATGACATACTTAAAGGGACTGAAATGGTTTTTTTTTTTCAAGTAGTTATTGGCAGTCACAGATTAAGACCCAAGTATCTTGTCATTAAACTAGTTCTCAGACAGATCCAGACAAGCTCAGCAATGTTCCTAACCTGAAGGAGCCTCTTGTGCCCTGGGCGAGGCTCCCCAGGGACTCCCTAGGTTTTACTGATTTTTGTTTTGTGGGAGACCCCAGTGAGCAACAGCCCTCAGCAGCTCCGGGGACTGTGGACATAGAGCTTTGGCAAAGGAGAAAGGTGGAGACCGGGAGGTGAAATTCCAAAAGAGAGGTCAGCTACAGAGAAACTGAAGGCAGGGTCTTGTCCTTTTGGCTGCTTGCCTGGACTTTGGGAACTCAGGGACGACACAGTGGAGAGGCTTAGAGATGGCTGTCCTAGCCGAAAAGGGCCGACAGTCAGGACAGCCAACCACTGGTGTCAGGACTCTGGCCAAAGGGTGGCCCGGACGGCTGTTTCTGGGCCTCTCGCCAGGGCCTTGGTGGCACAGGGCCTGGAACCCAGTGTGGCTCCCACCAACTGGTGAGCACCTGCCGCTGCCCAGACTGTTGCTGATACCCACAGGGCCTCTAGCACCGTATATACCTATATACGGACTATCGAGCTGCAAGCAAGGCTGAGGATCGGAGGCCCAGCTGAGCTCCCTTTATCTTAGTCTGTGGAGATGATACACAGGACACTGTGGCACTCGGCGCTGAGCTCTCCAGCTCTCGATGCTCCCTTCTCGGGACCAGCAATGGCACAAGTGCTTCTCACGAAACTTAGTTTAGGGCTACGAAAGCAAAACTTTTCTTTTTTTTTCTTTCAGCTCTAAAACTTTTTTTAAAGAGACACAGAATACTCAAATTGTCAGCTTTAGACTTAAACACACAGTCACAGATACCCACAGAGAGGCGCACATACTCTGTTAATGAGTTATATATTCAGTGGACTTACTTCTTGAAGTCAGACATTACATTAGATGCTGGGCATCAAAAAGAAACGAATCCTAGTATCTTTTGTTGAGACAGTTCTTAGGCAAACTGGTTCTTGACAACCAATCAGATGCCCATCATGGTCTGACCTGACAACTAAATGTTGCAAGAAAACATAACAGAGGCCCTGTAAGACCACAGAGAGACGCCATATGTGACCACTGGGGACGGGCCTTGAGGATGGTCATCACTCAGATGGAGTTTCAAAAAATTATTTCTGTCTTGATCTTAAATTGGGATTTATCAAACAAGTAGACGCCAAAAGACATCTGAATGTCGAGTGAAAAAACATACTTTTAGGGTAAAAACCCTACAATGTTAATGCAGTTTTATAAATTCTAAAACCATACCATACATTACATGCCTATGTAATTTTTTTGTACTGGAACACACAGATGAAACTAAAGAATTAAGAATACAAGCAGGAAGGAGACAAGGCAACTTTAGACAGTGGTGATCTTTGGGAATGAGATGGGGAAATAATGCGGGAATAGACTATGAAAGACGTTTCGAAAGTTCAAAGGGCCTGGGATTTCTCATCTGTCATCTTAAATTCCTTATTAAAAACAGAGATGAAATAAAAGATGCTAAGAAGTTTAGCAGTCATTAGACTCTGGTGGTGTAGATTAAGGGTATTTGTTATATTGTTATTCATAATATTCAAATGTTTCATAATAAAACAGACAACTAAGAGAGGCCAAAAAGTGAAACAGACAAACAAAAATCCTTCTCTATTTAGACTCAAGGCAGTTCGACCACCAGGAGCCTGGCCCTGGTCCATGCACTGCAAAGGGCTGGGTTATAGCTGTATAGTAAAGGAAGCTCTGGGATTTATGTGCCGGGATTAGTGTGCTTTTTTATGCTTAAGCTATCTGGGTTTGGTTTTCCTCCCTTGAACCTATGCTCTTCAAAAACAACAGAGCCTTTTGTTTCGCACCCAGCTGTTTTTCTTTCAGAGGAAGGAAGGCCCAAGTGTCACCTCCGTGTCCCAGAATTAGCAATGTCTTGCTTGCAGTTGGAACTAAGTGTCACTGGAGGTCCTGTGCTGGATGCTGTCATTACGGCACATTGGGACTAGAGGTCCCAATGACAAATGCTCACCTAGACCAGCCTGCCGATAGCAGTGGCATTCAACCCAGGCCTGAGGGGGACACAGTGCAGTTAAATTTATCATGCATTGATGTTCCTTTGTGGGGTAGGAGGTTGTTCACCCTGGAGACTTGGGCTGAACTAGAAATGTCTGACATAAAGCGAGTAATTCATCAGACCATTGTCCGAAATCATCATGCTGGCAGGTTACGTTATCAAATTGGCTCCGACACTTGGCCAAACTGAGTGAAGTCAGATTGGATGTGTCCAAGAATGGTCTCGGACAAGAGAATGGTAAGACTATTCAACTAAAAGCTGGGAAGGACCATTTGAGAACTTTGTTAGCTGTCTTCTGGAAGATTCTGAGTGGGGACCCTTCAGATAGGGAGTTAGGTGGCCAATAATGAGAAAGTGGGCCGGGAGTAACAGGATTAGGGCATAGCACATGGAAAACAGGCTCTGCTTGATTCACAGATCCAATTGCCACTTGCGTCATCCGGGACTCTTTGTAGCCCTGAGGAGGGCATCCGGATCAAAATGGAGGGTCGTAAGAGAGCAAGTCCAGTGCACACATGTCTATGATTTAAACTGCTCTGAGAGATCTGTGAGAACCACAGTGTTGCGCAAAGGCCGCTGCCACTTTACACAAAGATTATTCCTTGGGGACATCTGCCCAGCAACGGCCTCTTCAGCATTGGGCTTGCTATTGCTCCTTCCAGCCAAGGACACGTTTCCACACAGCTTCTGTAACCTTCCTCAAGCTTTGAAATGTTTCTCGTTGCCTCGATCTCTCTGGATAGGCCTCCCATCGGCCGTTAGACACAAGTCCCAGGTTAGAAATCTCCTGTTCCTTCTAGAATAGGTATGCCTCTTTGGAGAGCCCTTCTCTGTTATTTTCGGGAAACATCCTTGATGGTTTAGGACACAATACAAAAAATAAAAATAAAAAAAAATGCTTCTTTGGCGTTGGCATCCCAAGGAAGGAATCCTTTTGGTTTCTGCAGGACTCCCAGCAAGGAGGGCAGCTGAAGAGTTGTGGGACCCCACCTTTGCCTCCGCTCCCACCCAGGCTATTTAGTTTAGGCTCAGATTAACTGTTCTCACTAGGATCCTAGTTTTTCATAGTTCCCTAGTCTATTGTCTGTAAAAGATTGTCTTGCTTGTAGATTGGTAAATGAAGCTTTGGTTTGGATGAGCTAGAGGGAATGGGAACTCAGGTCCACTCCATGGGATTCCACACATATCCTATTTCTCTTTGCCTTCTCTTAAGTACTCTTCCAGACTCTGAGTTACCGGCATTTCCTCAGAGAAAACACGGCCGTGTCCTCATTCTTCCCAGGGTATGAGGAGAACCCTTCCAGGGCTCCCCATAAAGCCTGTGCTGCTGGCTTTCCAGTTACAGCCTGTGTGTTCCTCATCGTTTGTGGATCTGCTTCTCTGGCCACCGAGAACATCGAGGTCCCTCCTTGTTTGTGTCATCTAAACTGGGCGAAGTCCACAGGTGTGAGTACATCCCTGGCTGAATGTCACCAAGGCAACAGTAAGCTGTTCTCGGTGTGTTACACTCAAGGCCACTTTCTTTTTCCTGTGTTTCAGTTTGCTATTTGATTTTATGCCTATACAGCACCAGAAAGCATGCTCCTTAAAAAAAAATATGCAAGCAAGGATATGGAGGAAATGACAAAGTCCACCTGCACCCTCATTCCCCATATTCATAGAATTTGCGTGAAGCCATGTTGCCAGAAAAAAATGTTCAAGCTCACTTTGTGTATCTGTTGTGGTGGGTGGAGCATCTACAGAGCCTTTGTTCCCAGTCCCAGGGGGGCTGAGCTTCCAAAACTACTCCTGCTGCCCTGAAGGTGCCAGATACTTCTGCCCACACTTGCTAGCAAACACTCTTTCCCTCTAGTAGCCTGTTCCTGTGTCGCTGTTGGCGTTGTCTCAGTCACTGCTCCACCCTTACGGCAACAGCACAGCACTGGCAATCTCTGGGAAAGGTTCAGATCGCGGGATGCCAATTTGGTGGCTTTATATCAATAACCAGCTAACCATTATATAGATCTATATGTCTCACGCCAACAGCAGCTGTGAAATAAGGAGAAGGAAGTCACCTGCTTTAATTAGACTCTGGGCTGCTGCAATCTGGATCCCACATGGAGGCAGAGAGAGATGACAATAAGGTTTGTTCTTTCTTGTGGCTGTGCTAGAGATGGTGACTTAAACAGCATTTTAGCACCTCAAGTAGGCGCTAAAATTTATTGACAGAAACTTAATAAAATAATAGGTGTGCTCTGGAGTTAATGTATCGATTTTATAGAGTTTATTTGACAATAAAGAACTTACTGTACAGTGTAGATACTGATACTGAGTATCCTTCTGATAACCTCCATCCATGTATACACACACATACATACATACACAACACAACACACACATACAATGGACATACACATATATACCATGCACACACATAAACACATACACACATATATAGTACAACAGACAGATACACACATATACAACACAGACATATACAATCACATAATACACACATACAACACATACATACACACATATACAACACACACATAGACACTAACATACATATATATATACAGACAGACAATACACAAACATACATACATACACAATACACACATATACATACATATATACAACACACACATATATGTACACAATAAGCACACACAGACATATAACACACATATACACATACACACACATACACATACAGACAATACACACACATACACATACATGCACACAATACACACATACCCACATATACAATCACACATATACATATATATACACAATACGCACACAATATACACATACAGACATATAACACACACATACACACAAGCACACTCAGATATTCTGGCATAGGGCTTTTCCAATGCAATAATGGGAATAGATTTATGCAGTGTTTTTGATGGCTTCCTTTTGTCGTGTATTTACAATGATGAGTTTTTTTTTCTGAACCCAAACTCAAAAGCATACCTTGAATAAGAGATTGGGCAGGTTTTCCCAGGCTTCACTGGTCTTGAGCTCAGTCAGTTGGCCTTGAATAAGAGATTGGGCAGGTTTTCCCAGGCTTCACTGGTCTTGAGCTCAGTCAGTTGGCCGAGCTGTTCTGTTCTGAGTTTATTTTGCCGCACTATACACACCTTTGAGTCAGACTCACTTAAGAAAACATCTGTTCCCACCTGGGTGTGGCTCTTTCGCAAACACTTGGCATCTCCCAGCCACTTGGAGACGAAGACAGTGTGAGAAGGGATTGGGAGGGGAAGGGTATGTGGATAGAACTGAGCCAGCTATTATATGGAGGGCAGTTTTTGGCGAGCACACTAAGAGAGAAAGTTTTCTCTCGCCGTGCTCATGGAGCACTAGTTTCTGGTGCTCTTCCCGACACAGCAGCTGTGGGTGGAGCCTGCTCCTCTACAACACCGGGCTAGTTGTGTGCACAATCGCACTTCAAACCCTGAAAGCCTTCTGTGTAGTTATTACTGTAATTTCTGGGTTTCATACACTCACGATCTGTTTACCAAATTCTAATTCCAACACATATTCCCCCAGAGAACTCTCTCTCTCTCTTCTCTCTGGAATCAGGGAATCCAGGGACTCATGTGGGAGGCAAGCTATCTACCACTTAGCAATATTCCCAGTTTTTTCTCCTCTTTATTTTTTTATTTACCTACTTATTTTGAGGCAGTGTGTTGTTGCTAAATTGCCAGGGAAGACCTGAAACTCACTCTGTAGGCCAGGCAGGCCTGGGATGTTTAGTCCTCCTGCCTCAGCCTTCCAAGTCGCTAAGATTACAAGCTTATACAATCAGGTTTGGCTTGGTGTGTATGAGTGTGAGGTGTATGTGTGTATGTGTGTGTGTGTGTGTGTGTGTGTGCGCGTGCGCACATGTATATGTCTTTCTAAGGATACATGGAGTCATACGCTTAGAGACTGTTTGACTTGCCACGAAGTTGTGAAGCTTTGTAAGATGCAAACATTGGGAGAGGAAGGGCATAGTTATGGCTCCTCAAAGCAGACAGGTTCATCACACTTCCCGGAAGCTGGAGTTGCTGAGCAGAAAGACATTCTGGTCTAGAGTGTGCTTCACAATGCAGAAGGGAGAGCGCCAGCAAGGACATTTAGGGGTTGGTGGATACCCAAAACTCTCCTCGGAGATTCTTGGTCAAATAACCAAACTCGCTAGTAGAAACAAGACTGGAGAGGACAGACAGGGTGGGCAGAAGGTGGCCTGGGCTGGACAGACGCCAGCTTTTGAGATAACCTGTGGGAAAAGATTCAAAAAGCAAAGGGAAAGTGAGACAAGGACTTGAAGGTACAAATGGAACAGAGACACAACCGCTGGACCAGGCAGCCAGCATCCTGAGTACTGCGCATGTCCACAGAGCCCGACCCATGGCAGAAGATCAGAGGCCTCATCCCCCTCGGCATGATGGGCACCTAGCTCCTCCTTCCTGCTCTCTGGAAACTCCTTTGCACTCCTCCGCCGCTTCGGTTTCTGTCACAGAGCCAGCCTGAAAACAGGTTTGAGGTGGTGGGCCAGGTTCCATGAGCTAGGCCACCCGCAGGCAGGGAACTCACCTGCCTGAAGAGAAGAGGGAAGCCGGTTAAAGCAGGTTCCCACATGAGTAACACCGAGGAGCAGGCTCAGCTTGAGCAACACGCTACCTTCAAGGCCAATTAGATGGGAGGAGGTCCTCTGTGGCCCCAACATCCCACAGAAAAGGCCCCAGTAGCTACGGAGGCCGGCAGGTTCAGTCTGAGAGTTACAGCAGTCAGTTTGAAAGACAGACAGAAGCATCGTGGACTAAAAAGAGAAAAGTGCCTGGTCTACAAGAGCTAGTTCCAGGACAGGCTCCAAAGCTACAGAGAAACCCTGTCTCGAAAAACCAAAAAAAAAAAAAAAAAAAAAGTGCATCATGGGCCTTAAAGTTTTTTAAAAAGGGAAATCTAGAAATTCGTTACTGAGAACACAATTGCTTTATCTTTTTTTCTGATGGTGAAAGTACTACTTTGTTCAATTTGAAAACACAATACTATTACAACTCTTGTTCGGATCCATTTTTATGTTTCATACGAACAGCATCCTCGGGAGACTTCACTTTCCCCTTTAGAGGGAAGAAGGAAGCAACACCATTGGCCCCTGCAGTGTCGTGTTTAACATCTTTCAAGCATAGATTGTTTCGTGAGCTTTCTTTTCCCACCTACAGTATTCCCAGGTCGCTTTCACCTCCCATCTGGCCCAGAGCTGTGTTCTCATCTGTTAGCTAGAATGCTCTCACTTATCTTTTTAATACTCTCCCAGATCTTTTTGGGGTGTGTGTCTGTGTGAGAGTTTTTCAGGGCCCTTGAGCTTTCTCACCCTCAGCTCTCACTCTTCACTGAAGCTCGGATTCCTTCTCCCTTGCCCCCTAAGGCCCAGGCACTTCTCTGCAGCCCACAGTCCTGGTGAGACGCTGGCTTGGATCTTCTTGCCTGTGTTGCCAGTTCATTTCACAAGGCTCACAGCGGTTGGCTGCAGTGTTAAACCACCCCTCTCTCGGCCTTAGTCCGGAACAAGCTGACTGAGCAGAGCAGCTCTTGCTCTAAGTGGGGCCACCTCCTTGCCCGCCACCAGCAAGTCAGGTGCCCCACGGGGGGGGGAAGCAGCTTGGACGATGCAAAGTGCTAAGAGAAAATGAGTTCTAATCCCACAATCCCAAGATGTTGATGAAGAGAGTGCTTAGCGAGACAAAGTCACAAGGCCCCTGTGAGCCTTCCTACCTCAGAAAGCATCTGAGTGTCTGTATTGTAACTGGCAGCTGAAAATCCAGCTGAGCCTGGTCGGGGAGGGTAAACTGACTCAGAGAAGCCCTCAGTGGCAGAAGAGAAAGAAGAAAATGGCTACGGATCTTGTAAGAAGACGAGGCAATAGTTAAGGATGGCAAACAAATAAATGCCAGTCCTCCCAGCTTTCCTGAGTTTGAAGTGACAATGGCGTTAGCTAAAATATGAAGGGCCTCTCACAGGGGGGAGTTTTGTATAGAAAATCAAAGCATGCCAGAAAGGAAGATTTTATTGTTATTATCATCATTCTTTTTACTTTTATCCATTCTTTGTGAATTTTGCCTCATGCATTCAAGCTCACTTCTCTCCCTTTTCTCCCCAAATAGAAAACATATTTAAAGAAAAACCAAAACCAAAACAAAACAAAAAAAGAGTCTTGTCTGGGAAGATGTAGCGCGGCCTGTTGAGACACACAGTGTACCCTTTAGATAGTTCGTCTTTACTTGCAAGGCCTCTGGTTTCTGCCACACCACTGGCAATGGGCTCTCACCGAGGCTCCTCGTGGATGGCCCGTTGCTGTCCTGTGTCACGGAGGGCCTGCTGTTTTGGATTTGTAGGTGTGTCCCCTTCACATGCTCCAGCAGTTCACAGATTCTGTGGATGTGGGACTGGGACAACTCAAAGCCCTGGTTCTGAGTCTCTGTGGTAGCTGGGGTGACCAGCTCGCTAGCTTTCTCTCATTGAATACTTTAAAATAATAGAGTATTCTGAGCACAAAAGTAAATCAATATTTGAGGCACTGGATCCACTGATTTTCCAGACCTGAATATATTGAAATACTTCCCTGAACCCCATCAATATGTGTAATTACAATGTGCCAATAAAAATAGAATTAGAAACAATTTTAAACCTTTTACTGCACGTAATCAATAAATGAATGGATACCACACAGGAGACTGGAAAAATAGAAGGTGCCTAACCCAAGCAACAGGGAGCCTTAGCAATCTGTGTACAATGTCACAGGTTTGACGTTCACACCATGGATCTCCACAAGCAGAGGGGAAAGAATGTGGGGAAGAAAAGGGATTCATGCTGTAATGGCTGAACGCTCCCCCAGTGTGGAGGAAGGCACGATTTCAGATCTATGAAGTCATGTATGGCGAATGACAGAACCCACACGCTCATGGTTATCTCAGTTAGTCAGGTGTCAGCCAGAGAGCTCACGAGTTTTCTAAGTTGTGTTAGGTGGGTGACTCAATGGCTTTACCACTATCTAGTGTGGTTCCTAACATCTGCAATGCAAATATGAAAGATAATCATAAAGGGGGTAGAGAAACCTTAGAAAAACCTTTTTTTTTCGATTGATTAAATTTGCTATTTGACTTTCATACATGTATACAG
>JAQHUG010000221.1:2823287-2839217 GCA_028555095.1 Dicrostonyx torquatus | reverse complement strand
TTTCGCACCCCTAGTGTCTATCAATCATCAATAGTTCAACAGAGAGGGATAAAGTCTCATGAGCCCCTCCGTGTTCGTTATTGGTGGCCTGGCAAGCGTCGTCTTGTGCAAGCAACCCAGCTGCTGTGAGATCGTATTTGCAATGGCTGAGTCACGTCCTGGAGATAGGTTTTGCAGCCTCCCCTCCTTTCTTGACTCTTACATTCCTTCCACACCCACACAACAATGCCCCGTGAGCCTTGCTGGTGGTCTAGAAGTCCTGTTTAGGACTGAGCATTTTGGACAGCCATTTAATCTCTTAAAAGTCACGAAACTGCATCCACTGCTGTTCAATATGAGGAGCAGTTTCTTTGAGAATTAGAGTTTGGATATGGTTATTATAATATATAATATTATATATTTAGATGGCAGTTTAGCGCCGTAACAGTTTAGCTAAGTCACAGTCGTGAGTCCCCCTCTAGGCCCTATAACCACCTCCGCTATGGGTTTTGATCCAATCCTGTGGAGTGGGCCTCAGACTCCTAGAGTAGTTGGTTCCTCACCCAGTGGTTGTGCCACTACTACACCACTGGGCACATCTTGTAGATCAGGTTGACTTGTAGTTCGTAGGGTTCACATCTGGGTTAAACCACTTCTACTTCGCCTCTTCCAGAGCCTATGAAAGCTAGCCGGCAGCAAGGAAGCCGCATTTGAGCTTGCTCTCTCTCTCTATCTTGCAGCAAAGCCATGTTGTGCCTTCAACAACAGTCTTAGCTAGTTCTGGTGTACAATCAGGAGGATGGAAAGAGCCTGGATTGTTTTAGGGGGGCCTCTCAGCCTCTCTGTCCAATGACTCCCCACCCTTGGCACTGGGATCTCTATTTGATAAACAATAGCTTCTAGGCGTTGCATTATCCTGCCATGTGCATCAGTTTTTTCTGATTATTTTGTTAACGGTTTTAATTGGACAACAAACTAGCATGTTTCTGTGTGGGCTTAAAAAAAAACAATAAGGAAAAAAACCAGACCCTTCACTTCGGTTAAGCCTCCCTCCCCACCTTTTTGTCTCTCCTCTGTCCCCGTACCCCATTTCTACGTTAACCTTCCCACCCTCCAGAATTTTTCCCTCCTTACTTTTATATCGCGTGTTCTGCTCTCCCCACTTTCTTAAGGCATCACTCCCACAATGGCCATTTTCTATTTTCTTGACTTCGACAGGTGCTTTAACTGAAACGCTAAAACTGAAGATTCAGAACAAGGACCCAGATAAGAAAGAATAAACAAGACTGGCCTCGCTGGGCCTGGCTTACCTCACACAATGTAAGTTTTTCAATCCCATCCATTTACTTACAAATTTCAAAACTTCATTTTTCTTTTCAACTGAATAAAATTCCATTGTGTATGTGTATCCCATTTTTATGGACCATTCACTTGCTGGTGGACATTTAGGCTGATTCAGTTTTCTAGCTATTATTAATAGGGAAGCAATGAATGAATGATCAGCTCTCTCTGCAGTAAGATATAGAATCTTTCAAGTATATGCCCAGGAGCAGTTTAGATGATAGTATTTATAGTTCTAGCTTTTTGAGGAACCTCCTTGCTGATTTCTCTAATGGCTACATCAGTCTCCATCCCACCAACAGCCAGCAAAGTATTGGAATATTTTTCCGTAGTTGCCATTCTGACTGGGGTGAATTGGCATCTCAAAATAATTTTAATTTGCTGATCCCCAAGGGTAAGACTGTTGGACACTTTCAAATGTGTTTAGACTTTAATATTTCTTCTTTTGAAGACCTCTATTCAGTTCCAGACCCCCTTTTTTGATTATGCTATTTTCTTGATGTTCAATTTCTTGAGCTCTTTGTATATTCTAGATATTAATTCTATGTCCAAAACACAGGTGGCAATTTTTCTCTCATTTCTGTAGGCTGCCTCGTCACTTGATTGACACTTTCTTCTGCTTTACAGAAACTTTTTAACTTCAGAAAGTGTCATTTGTCAATTGTTGCTTTTACCTCCTGAACTACCCGTGTCCTGTTTAGAAATTCCTTACATATGTCTTTATGTTGTAGAATAGCCATTAAATTTTCTTCTACTGTTTCAGAATTTTGGTTTTATATTTAAATCTTTGATCTCTGTGAAACTGATTTTTGTGCATGGAAAGAGAGGAAGATGTAGGGGGCTGGAAAGATGGCTCAGCAGTTGAGAGCACTGACTGCAATTCCTGAGGACCCAGTTCAATTCCCAGCACCTGCGTGCTTGTGGCAGCTCACAACTGTCTATAGCTCCAGTCCCAAGGGATCTGACACCTTCATACCAATGTACATAAAATAAAATTAAACAAATTGTTAAAAAAAATAGAAGAAAAAAAAGAGAGGGAGAACTAGTTTCATTCTTCCACAGGTGGGTGTCCATTTTTTTTCTAGCACAATCCCTTGACCAGGATGTTTTGCCTCCAGTGTGCATTTACTGAACCTTTGTCCAAAATCAATTGGATGCTGTTGTGTGGACCTGTGCCCTCTAAAGCAGTCCACTGCGCGAGAGGTCTAGTTCTGTTCAGACCTATGCTTCTTTTATTGTTATAGTATAGTATATGTTGTAGAATATAACTTGAAATCAGGTAATTCCTCCAGCAGTGTTTGCTGCTCAACATCGCTTTGTTCTTGTTGGGGAGTTTATGTTTCCAGAATAACTTTGGATTGTTTTCCCCCTAGTTCTGTGAAATGGAAACGTTGGTTGGTATGTTGGTATTGTACTGAATCATAGGTTGTTTTCGTTTGGATGACCATTTTTACAATATTAATATTGCCTGTCCACAAGCATGGGAAGTCTTCCTATATGCCAGTGTCTCCATTTCTTCGTTGGTGTCTTAACTAGCAAAGTGTTTTCACTGTACAGGTCTTTCACTTTCTCGGTTGGATAGTGTAAAATCTTGGCACAGCAGACTTATTAACAGATGAGTAAAAAGGAGTTTAAAAAAGTAACCATACGTTTCTTTTCCCATCATATGATATGTCTATTTTGTATATGGATTGGGACTGTCTGTTAGAAAAGCCAGTTTGTCAAACTGAGGAAGTAAAGGGCCCATGAACCCTGTTAGTTAACACAGGATCTTAAAAGATGATCCCATGATGAAGGGTGACCCCAGCTTTGTTTAATAGCAGAGGCACAGTTATTATTTAGACATAAGTGACTGTCACACAAGTGCCCGAAGGTGAGTGCTTCATTCAGCTGAACCTGATAGGACTCCATCACCTCTTCCGATGTCACTAATGGCAAGAACCACTCAACGAGGCTGTGAGAACACTGGCAATTATGAGGTCAGCTCCTTTAGCTCTTGCTGCGAACAGGGCATTATGATATTACCAGTGGTGTGGGTTTCAAGGTCATGTAAATCAAAGAGAAAACAAGGAGTGACAAAATCATTCTTAAATTCTTTAATCCAGCACTTGGGAGGCAGAGGCAGGTGATTTCTGAGTTCGAGGTTAGCCTGGCCTACTACAGAGCATGTGCCAGGACAGCCAGGACTACACAGAGAAACTCTGTCTTAAAAAATATTTTTCAAACTTTTCATAGTTTTGTATAAACAAATATCCATCATTTTATACCACACACTTTGAATAATAACATGCATCCTGGAATTTTAGAGGACAGTAGCAATTGTTTTTATTTCTTTATTTCAGGGCCATTGAGAGGGAGATGTAAAAGTCTTTTAGAGCACAAACATCACCCTTGTTATTGCACAGATATTGGAAAACAAATGTGGTTACAGTGAGATTCTTATTGCAACCCCCTTCATCAGATAATGTACACACAGTCTCAAGCAGGGTGAACAAGTGCGAGTCTCCCCCAGGACCAGTCCCTAAGCGTATGGCAGAGAATGAGCAGCAGTGCCTGCTTCTTGTGAGTAGCCTGGAAGCAATAGGAGAAACAGAGAGGGCAGAGCTGAGGAGGCCCCTCTTCTCATCAAATTCAGCAGCTGCGTGGTCTTTTCCTGAAAAAGAAAGAAATGAAACTGAGAAAAGAGAGTGGCTTCTTAAACTCTGAGTCATGACCCCAGCATGCAGCTAAGTAGCTGAAAACGGGCATTGTGGAAAAACTTGGCAACAGTGAGTCTTTTCTGAAAGTATAATGACTGAGAATGTATTCAAATTAAATGTGTACTGAATCCGAGGCATTTGTGGTAGCACTAGCCCAGGTTGAGTCATGTGACTTCACTGTAACCTTAGTTCTGACCACATGACATGGGGACCTTGCGCTGGTGTCACTCCACTTGGTCACATGGCATGGGCACCTTGCACTGCGCACAGTGTCACGCCAGTGGACCACACGGCATGGGGACCTTGCACGATGCAAAGTCTCACACTGGATGCAGCCTGAAACACCTCAGCTGAGATTCAGGTTTGTTGGATTAACATTATGAGCTGCAGCATATATAACATTTTATTATATTATATATGTAACATTATATATTATTATTATATTATATATATATGTAACATTTTCACTCTTATAGAAACATAATGGCCTAATTACATAAAACGAAAACTTTAAAAATATTTTTTCTGCTGTCACTCCTAGCATGTAAGTATCAAGTTAGTGGATCTTCGACTTATGTTATGTTAGGCGGAATGAATCACTTACATGAGTTTCATAAAAAGTTGTTAAACGAAGTGTGACTCAATTGACCATAGCAACAATGACTAATTTAATCATTACTGCTATAGATAATTTAGGCAAACCCCCAAACTTGTCCTTAGACAAAGTTACTTTATGTCATTCAACTCATTCTGCTATTTTTAATTAACTTTTTAAAAATGACTTAACTCGGATATAGAACCGAAGACTCCATTCCAGAGTGAACGGGCCACGTGTCCCTCTGACACAAGGGACATAAACACAGAGCACCACACATCCCTGTGGAGTCAGAAAGCCAGAAGAGCGCAGAATGCCGTCTAAAAGTTTGCCACAGAAAGCTGCCTTCTCAAAGAGAAAAGGAGAGGAAATTGTTTTCAGAGGATTGTAGGTGGGAGCGCACACTTACTCTCAGCACTCAGAGGGCAGAGATGGGGAAGCCAAGGCTGAAGCTAGCCTGAGCCTTTGAGAAAGGAAGAGAAAGAGAGGTAAGGATAGAGAAGTAGGAAGGTTGGAAGGCAGGGAGGAGGAGGGAGAGGGAGGAGGAGGTGGAGGCTGGTTGGTTGGTTGGTCATGCAGGGAGACTTTGAAGGGAACTGGTGTTTTCTACATGTTTAGGAATTTGAAAAGTTAAACATTCAAGTTTGCAGCAGATGTTTGATCGTGCATAAAAGTCAAGGTACAAAACACTAAGCAAATGTTTTCGTTTGACACTTAATAACTTTAAAAGAAAAAACTACAATTGTATCAACCAGTAAGCAAACTGACTCAGAAGTAAACAATCCTTACATCATCCAATTAAGGGTAACATAAACTATCAGATGAATTAAACTTTGAAAATATAATTATACTGTGAAATGGAAGAGAGTATCAGTAGAAAAAAAAATCTAATACCAACAAATCTAAATTGTCAGCAAACACATAGTTTTTAGAAAAATAGGGGAAAACTCCAAGTCAAGAAACCAGAAAAATTAACTGTGATTATTTTGAAACCAAAATTGTTAAGGGAAAAATAATGAAGGACTACACTATATAAGTTAAACAAAACTAACAGAATTGAAGTTGAGCCTGAACTTCAGGGACTCTGTAAGACGGAAGTGATTCGTCAGGCTTCTCCCAAGACCCCTGAGAGGGTTCAGGCAAGAGATGAGTGGCTGAGAAACACTGAGCGCTATGGTCTCCACTTCTCATCCCAGCGTCAACAGAACAATTACCTTTTATCAAGCTTACTTTTTGAGCTACCATGTAAGACTACACTTGACTACAGTGTTAAATTGCCCTAACAAATAAATGTTTGAAAATAACAGGCTCACATCACTGGGGAACACTTCCAGAGAAGATATACAAGTCAATAAACCACCCAGCTTTTACGGCTGCTTTCTGGTGTGTGTTTTAGATTGGCCAGGGATAAGCTGAGGAGCAAACACTGCTTCTGGCGGTGCCCTGACAGGTGGCAAGATGTGGAACTCTGGTGAAATAGCAGACAGGTTCTCAGAGCTGCCACTGGGCAGATTTGGAATTATGGGTTTGAGTCCTGAAACGGAAATGTAAAGAAAGAAAAGTGTACACAAAAACGTCACACACTCACTGAAATGTGTGAGGAAAACTCCTGTATGTAATAGAACTGTATTGAAAAGAAAGTGACCTATAAAATTCTAGGTGGAGGGATGTAGCTCAGTGGTGGAGGGCCTGCTTAAGATGCCACATGGCCCCAGGATTGACCTGGAGGGCCTGCTTAAGATGCCACATGGCCCCAGGATTGACCTGGAGGGCCTGCTTAAGATGCACAGGCCCCAGGATTGACCCCTAGCATAGCAAGTAAGTGACAGCAAAAGCTACCCAATGCGAGGATATGGGATTGCCTTAACATGCGTAAAAATTTAATGTAACCCAAAGCGTATGAGTAGTTTACACATGGAAGTTAAACCAGAAAAGAATTGAAAGCACACATTCCAAAATAACATTAGAGATTTCCTGAAATTGTCCCAACGTCGTATCTCTTTCTCTTTTTTTTAAAAAGGGGATTCATTAGAGGATCAAAAGAACAGACATGGAAATTTACTTGGTGCAATTAAGAATTAAACTTTTCCACTGAATTTCTGAAACAACTAGAGGATGTGAAGTGGACGAACCTGCAGATCCAAACCAGCAGGACCTCCATGACACAGGCCAGCAATGGGCGATCCAAGAGGAGCCCTGGGGAGAGTGTATGTCAGTGGTGTAGCAGAAGCCAGAGGCCTTCAACCAGACCAATGGCTCCGGCAGTGAACCCTTGCGTGTAAAGATGAACGGACTGAGGGTAACTGTGTGAGGCACTACAGCTTCCATGACAAGATTCTTCCTTTTGTTTTTGTTTGTTGATTTTGTTTAGTTTGGGGTTTTTCTTTTACATTTTTTATTTAAGAATTTTTTCCCATATCAACCCCAGTTCCCCCTCTCTCCCCTTCCCTCAACTCCCCCCCACAACACCTTCCCCCATTCCACCCCCATCTACTCTTCAGAGGGGGTAAGGCCTCCTCCCTTGGGGAGTCAACCAAGTCTGGCATACCAAGTTGAGACAGGACCAAGGCCTTCCCCCCTGTATCAAGGTATCCCACCGTAAGGAATGCCCCCCCCAAAAGTCAGTTCATGTTCCAGGGACCTGGTCTCTCCTCTGCCAGTCCCCATCCCAACAGATGAAGCCACATAACTGTCATCCACATTCAGAGAACCTAGTTCAGTCGCATGCAGGTTCCCCAGGTGTCAATCTGTCGGCTCCCACTAGCTCCGGTCAGCTGTCTCTGTGGTTTCCCCCATGATGATCTTGATCCCCCCCTTGCTCATATGATCCCTCCTTCCTCTCTTCAGCTGGACTCCTGGAACTCAGCCCAGTGTTTGGCTGTGGATCACTGCATCTGCTTCCATCAGTTACTGGATGTAGGTTCTATGATGACATTTAGGGTAATCAACTAATCTGATTATAGGGGTAGTCGGTTCAGGCACCCTCTCCACTATTGCTAGGAGTCTTAGCTGGGATCATCCTTGTGGATTTCTGGGAATTTTTCTAGCACCAGGTTTCTCTCTAACCCCTTAATGGCTCCCACTATCAAGATACCTCTTTCATTGTTCTCCCTCTCCGTCCCTCACCCAACTTGGCCATCTCCATCCCTCATGTTTTTGCAGAAGATCTTAATTATTTCCCCTTCTTGGGGCCCTCCATATGTGTCCCTCCTAGCTTCTCTAGGGCTGTGAATTGTAGCCTGGTTATTCTTTGCTTTATGTCTAATATCCACTTATGAACAAGTACATACCATGTTTGTCTTTCTGGGTCTGCGTTACCTCACTCAGGAGGCTTTTTTCTAGTTCCATCCATTTGTATGCAAATTTGAAGATGTCATTGTTTTTTTGTTTTTGTTTTTCCACTGAATAATATTCCATTGGGTAAATGAACCACATTTTCTTTATCCATTCTTTGGTTGAGGAGATCTAGGATGTTTTCAGATCCTGGGTATTACAAATAATGCTGCTATGAACATAGTTCAGCAAATGTCCTTGTGGTATGATTGTCATCCTTTGGGCTTATGCCTGAGTGGTATTACTGGGTCTTTCTGGATAGGTACCATATACCAAAATTAAATCAAGACCAGAAAAACAATTTAAATAGGCCTATAGCTCATAAAGAAATAGAAGAAATTATGAAAAGTCTTACAACCAAAAAAAGCCCAGGGCCAGATGGTTTCAGTGCAAAATTCTACCAGAATTTCAAAGAAGAGTTAATACCAATACTCCTCAAATTGTTCCACACAATAGAAACAGAAGGAACATTGCCTAACACTTTTTTATGAGGCTACAGTTGTCCCTTACTTCACAAAGATACAACTAAGAAAGAGAATTACAGACCAATCTCCCTCATGAATTTTGATGCAAAAATATTCAATAAAACACTGGCAAACCGAATCTAAGAACACATCACACATACACACACACACACAAATCACCACCATGATCAAGTAGTCTTCATCCCAGAGACGCAAGAATGGTTCTACATATAAAAATCTGTCATGTAATCCACCATATAAAAAAACTGAAAGAAAAAAATCCACATGACCATCTCATTAGATGCTGAAAAAGCCTTTGACAAAATCCAACATCCCTTCATGTTAAAGGTCTTAGAGAGATTGGGGATACAAGGAACATACCTAAACATAATTAAGGCAATATACAGCAAGTCAACAGCCAACATCAGAAGCAATTCCACTAAAATCAGAAACAAGGCAAGGATGTCCACTCTCTCCATATCTATTCAATGTAATACTCGAAGTTCTAGCTAGAGCAATAAGGCAACAAAAGGTGATCATGGGGATACAAATTGGAAAAGAGGAAGTCAAACTCTCATTATTTGCAGATGATATGATAGTATACGTAAATTTGGTTTTGATTCAGTGGAGGTTGTAAGGGCAGAGGGAAAATACAGATTGAGGAGTCAGGTAATGAGTAGGACTGGAATGCATGATATAAAATCCACAAAAAGTAAATAAAAGTGAAAAAAAAGAATTAAACTTGCCACTTTTAATGGTGCTGTTATATCTGAAATAAACTTATGTGGTGGCCTAGTTAAAAAGAAGAATCAACTAAGTGTCAGGTACTCCATTAAATTCTTTTTAGCTGATTATCTTCATTCAATCTTTACAATTCCATAGGTAGCTACTATTCCAACATCCAGTTACTGATGAAAACGAGAACCAAAGCCAAGGAAATTTAATTCAGACCTTTGGCAATACATCTAGCAAGTAAGCGAGCCAGCATTCAAGCCCAGACAATCTCTCTTAATTATCACACTATATTAATTTAATTGACAAATTTATATTGAGTGTCTATTACCTGCCAGGCAAGTTGGCACTAGAGACATAATATGCATAAAATAGGTAAAACTCTACTTTCATGGGACTTATACATAAATTAAAATAAAAAAGATTGATTTGGAAAAGAAATGAAAAATTATGATCTGTGGATATGGTGGGTGACATACTGGCTCATAGAAAAATCTGCAGTTTGAATGCATAATGATAAGAGCAATTACATCATCTTCAGACAAGCGGCAGCTCAGAGTCATGATCCGTGGAAAGAGAATGAGATGACTGTACATCCACTCTGTCTTCTTTCCTATGTGCCTCTCTGGACTGTGGTAAAGTGCTTAGGG
The DNA here is from genome assembly GCA_028555095.1 of Dicrostonyx torquatus. NCBI lineage: Eukaryota > Metazoa > Chordata > Mammalia > Rodentia > Cricetidae > Dicrostonyx > Dicrostonyx torquatus. The sequence continues at coordinate 2,829,424 of JAQHUG010000221.1, read as the reverse complement.
AGGAGGGTACCCAGATAGAACATGGCCTTCTCGCTGAGTTGGAGACATGGCTGTTGGAAGCTGATGACAGAGGACTGGGAAACCAGAACGATGACCTAGAGAAAACACCCTGTCATTTGTGTAGAGATCCCTTGAGTGCCTGGCTGTATGTGTTGAGTAATGTTTCCTAAGGAAGGGCAAAGACTTCATACTAGCATGGTTGCCATAGTTAATACATAAAATTACAGGAAATGTGTTCAATTTAAATTTCAGATAAACATGAATCATTTTTAATGTCAGTATGTTTTAACTGTACTTTGCTACCGAGTCCGAGAATAAGTTGAACCACACTTGCACCAATATTCAACTTCCAATTTACCTTCATGGAAAGGGAAAAGGCACCTGGAGGACTCAGTCCTTTGGATATTCACTCTAGAAAGATTAGGGTAACTACAAAGCACAGGTAGAGTTTGAACAAAGCCAATGGAGACTAGATGAGAGATCCAAGGAAGCAGGTGTAGATAGAAAAGAGAAGTGGTCCAAACTGTAGAGCCTTCAATATTAAGAAGTTCGAGGGTAGAGATGGATTCATTGAGAAAATAAGAAATGACCATGACTGAATGAAATTAATCAAGGATGAGTAGTATTTTAGAAGTTAAATGAAGAATGTATGCCAGAGAGAGATGGGGCGGGGTGGGAGGTGGGGGGCTTGAGAACAACCTTGCCAAAAGCGCCTGAGAATATTTATTGGTGTCAACATCATTGGGATGGTTGGACAGAGCAGTTCAAAGGGAATCATGGGGGGGGTATGAACTTGACTGCAGTAGGTTAGCCATGACAGAAGTGCGTGATAGAGCAAGTACAGGCAACTCCTAAGTTTTATTGCTAAAAGTAGCAAAGAAAGAATCAAATGGGTTACTTGTTCTTTATGAATAAAACAGTATGTTTAGGGATTTACAGAAACTGTCTAGCAAGAAGACAAAAATAAATGTAAGAAGATATTTCCTGGAGTGAGGCCCTTGACTAGGTATGCTAGCTAGTGTCATGTCAACTTGACCCAAGCTAGAGCTATATCTGGGAAGAGAGATTCTCAGTTGAAAAAGAAAAAAGTACTCATGAGATTGCCCTCTAGGCAAGCTGGTGGTGCATTTTCTTGATTGGCAGTTGATGTGAATGAGCCCATTGTAAATGATGCCACCTCTGGGCTGGTGGTCATACACTATAAGAACACAGGCTTAACAAGTGTCTTAGTCACTGTTTTAGTCTGGCTGTGAAGAGACACCATCACCAAGACAACTCATAAAAGAAAGCATTTAGTTGGAGGTTTGCTTAGTTGCAGAGGTGTGGTCCATTAACATTATGGTGGGGAGAGTAGGGGCATGTATGGAGGCGGAGCAGCAGCAGAAAGCACATCCTGACCCACAGGCCGAGAAAGAGAAGAACACTGGGTGGGGTGTGGGCTTTTGAAAACCTCACAGCCCACCCCCAGTGACACACTTCCTCCAACAATGCCACACCTCCTAACCCTTCTAATCCTATCAGAGAGTTCTCCCTGGTAACTAAGCAACCAAATACATGAGCCTGTGGGGGACATTCCTATTCAGTTCACCACAGCAAGCCATGAGGTTCTCTCCATGGCTTCTGCTTCAGTGCCTGCCTTGAGTTGCTGCCTCGACTTTAGCATGGACTGTGATTGGGGCATGCAAGCTGACTCCCAAGTTGCTTTATTACAGCACTAACAAGCCTAATTAAGACAGTGGGCATGCTGCTTATTTCTAGGAGGCAGGAAATATGAGCACAGACATTACTGTGCCGAGCTCCTACCAGGGGAGAAGTGGAGACGTGTTCCTCACGGGATTCCATTTTCTTAAGGAATTAGGAGAGAAAGGCATTTGTCTGGGGTCAAGCATGGGGAAGGAAGTTTGTTGAGAACGTGGGGTGAGAGGAGCAGGGGAAATGTAGCAGTTTAGGAAAGCATAGGGATGAATAGATCAGAAAACGTCCATACAATGAGCTGGCCATTTGATGTTTACAGTCATGAATTCAGTGAGAGTGGGGACAATCCCCCTTGAGTGTTTTTCTCCAGGCAGATGCTGTGCACTAACAGGTGGAATGTTACAGAATAATCCTTTTTGTCCACTGTGAAGATGTGTCTTTGCCAAGGCGTCTTCAGATCGGTTTAATAAAAGAGCTGGCTGGCCCATAGCTAGGCAGAAGGTGTAGGCAGGAAAGCCAGACACATGAGGCTGAGAGGAAGAAATGCAGAGTCTCAGGAGTCATGAGAGACTAGACACAGAGAGAAGCAAGATGAACATGCAGTGTTTGAAGAAGGTACAGACATATGGCAGAGGGTAGCTAAGAAATATGGGTCAATTTAAAGCATAAGAGTTACCTAGTAACAAGCTTGAGCTATCGACCAAACATTTATAATTAATAATAACTCTCTGAATGGTTATCTGGGAGTAGCTACTGAGATACAGAGAAACTCTGCCTACAGTGGAAGCTTAGGTTTAGCTAGTGTCTATTACTCTTCTACCTCCTCTTCCCTCATTGATGTGGTGTGTGTGTGTGTGTGTGTGTGTGTGTGTGTGTGTGTGTAAACATGTATGCATGTATGTGGAGATCAGGTGTTGATATCAGGTATTTTCCTTAGTCACTCTCTGTCTTATTTTCTGAGACAAGCTCTCTCAGTGCATGTGAAGCTTGCCGACTCTCCAGATTTACTAACTAGGGAGATGTGAGGATCTGCCTGTCTCTGCCAGCCCATAGTTGTGGGATTACAGATGGAAACCACCACACCCAACACCAGACCTTCACGCTATGGCAATCACCTTCCTTACCAACTGAGCTGTCTCCCAGCCTGAGGATTGGTGTTGCCAAGTTAATGTAAAGGAGAGAAGGAAGCGAAAGGATAAGTAGTAATGACTCTGGTGTACTGACCATGACTCTCAGAACTTCTTAAGCAAGGGGAGAAAAGGACCAAAAGGAACAAACAGGGAAAAGATACGGTGGTCAACGGGCTAGAATAATGGCTAAGGTCAAAGCATTATTGAAATCGACATTCAGGAAAAGTCGAGAGGCAAGGAAGTAAAACTGAGATACCAAAGGGTTGGTGACTATTATAGTAACAAGAAGATCACAATATGACCAGAAGGGTGAGTGGCTGAGGTAGGAAAACTGTCAGAAAGAAAGACTCCGAAATGCAGAAAGATCAGGGTAGGATTGTGTTTGTGTATAGCCAAGCCACCAAGAATTGGTAGGACGCCTGAGCTACACCAAGAAGGCTTTTGATTTCATCAAAGTCTTTTCATCATCAGACGTGAACCATGAGCCAAGACAGCTGCTCTGCTGGCGAAGACTCAGCCCAGCGGATTTTTGACACAGTAGCCTCAATTCTAGCTGGGTTTCAGAGGTCTCCAGGTTTACCGCCAGCGAGAAGCAAAGGTCAATTTAGGAAAACTAACTGCTGGCAGACCTCCCAGAGGGAGGGTTGGCTTCCAGCAGGGAGGGGCCCTTTGGCCAGGATCCTGAGAGAACACTGAGGTGGAGGAAAGGGCTGGAGTCCAAGGTTCCACACGTCATATGCCTGCAACACCAAAGCTTGCACGCCTCTTCCTGGTCCCAGTGAGGAGGAGCTAGGCAGCCCCACCTGTGAGTGAATGCAGATGACAGAAGAGGGGAAGTTCCACAGAGCTTGGAGCCCAGACCCTCATCACCAAAAGAGACTCTGACTCTGGTGACTCTCAAACATGAGGCTTATTATCCCCCAGAGTGAAGTGTTAGGTCACTACCCTGTCCTGGAGGAGAATAAAAAGAGGAACTGGCATCAATTGCTCTTCCTGCCCAGCTAAGCTTCTGGGAATAAATATTCTCTCAGGTCCGGAATATGTGATGTCAGGCCAGAGATCCTGTGTGCGGACCTAACACCAGGCATGATCAAGTCCCACTCTTTCTTTTCTTATTTCCTTTTATGTATCAGGAAGGATGGAAGAAAGGAAGGAAAGAAGAAAAGGAAGGACACATTTTTCCTTCATCTTATATATAAGATTACGTTTTGGTTTTGTTGGTTTTGTTTTGTTTTTGAGACAGGATTTCACTATGTAGCCCTGGCTGACCTGGAGCCTGCTATGTCCGATCAGGTTGGCCTTGAACTCACAGAGATCTGCCTGCCTCTGTCTCCCACCTGCTGGGATTAAGGACTTGTACACCACACCTGGCAGGATCATGTATTGCAATAGTTTGCTTCATAAAGGTTTAAGGCACTGTCCGGACAAAGCCTCTAGAGGAGAGAAACCAAGGATCAAGGCCCTCAGCAATGGGTTTCTGAGGCAAGGACGGCACACACTCAGCAGTTCACATGTCCTCCATTCTCCCCAAGTCGTCTTGGATGCCATGGCACTAACTCAGCCCCTTCAGTCCAGGAGATTTGTTTCTGTCCAGCACGCCAAAGAGTTAATGTGAGCACTTGACACCCTCCTACTCCATGCTGTGATAAAGAACACATGAGCATTTAGCTTAAGAAGAAGGGATCTTGGGCACCCAGGACTCACTGGGATCAGGGAGGTATACTGGAAACCTTCACTTAAAAAACATCTTGTAACTTGTAACCATCAGTAACCATGTTGGCAAACTCGAGATGAAGAGATCCTCTTCCTCAGGTGATCTGTAATTGAACAGAGGAGGCCACACACAGTGGAGCAGCATCATCTGAGAAATGTGTCTGCGCCCCCACGGTCTGCCCTGAGTCTTTTGAGTTTCGCCCTTTAAAACTTCAGGATGATACAGATTGCTTTTCACGTCCCCTGAGATATCCTCATTACTTTTTCTTCACCTGCCAATTTCCCCGCATGCTCCCTCAGTAGCGTGCGGCTTTCTTTTCTGTCTTAGCATTTTATTCTTTCTGCAGTGAGACAGAGGCATGCTTGATGATCAAGGAAGGCATGTTTGGTCTTTAATGTCTCCACTGCTGATACTGGGGGGGGAGGGTTGAGAAAGTAACCTGGCAGAAGGGTGACTAAAGTTGGGACAGTCAGCACATGTAACGCCGAAGAGTCTCCTTTCACGTCCGTCTTTGGATATAACAAAAATATGTGTACACATCGATTATTTGACACTTGACTCCTTTGTGTTAGACGTCATGGTAGGGGCAGAGATGTGACTTTAAAACAGCTTTGGCGCCTACTCTTCAAGAGCTCACTGTGAAGTACGAGGAAACAGGCAGTGTCAAATATTTAGAACCCATTAGCTAAGTGCTTTAAGAAAGATAACACAAAACGTTGTGGGAAGACATGGATGGTCCCAAATGAAGGAATAGGTGTAATGTTGTAATGGAGGGGGTGAAGCTGCTTCCAGGAAGAAGTGGTGCTTGAACTAAAAGATGAGAGTTGTTTACGGTTCAGAAAACAACAAAAGAATGTCCCAGAAAAAGAACACAGCATCGAAGACGCTCACAACAATGTGTTGTTGGAGAATCATAAGTTACTCCAGAAGTGGGTGGGAGATACGACCAAGCAGGGCCCAGGGGACTGGGTCTCAGCAGTTTTCACAGCTGGTGAGAATCTGCTGTCATTAGGTCCTCCGAATGAACAGAGGGTAGCTAGGCGGTGGGCATTTTGAAATCTGGCAACTTGGATTGAACCTCTTACCACTTTGTCACCTCAACCCAAGCTTCAGCTGCTTCCGCAACAACAAAAAGAGATGCTATCCACTCTTGAAGATCATCAGGGCTAAAGGACACAATACCTGCAGTCTCTAGCACATGGCGTGGTGTTGTGGGAAGCCACAGTTACGGTCACAGAATGAATTGCTATAATCAAGAGGAGCCCTCAAGTCCCTTAGCCGCGTTCTCAAGTGAATGTAAACAGGGCTCCGTTGCCTCTAGCCACCAGGAGCAAGGAGCTTATCCTGTTTGAACCTGTTTGTACCCTTGCATTTGTTCTCTTCAGATCCGTGTCTTTAATGGTAGCATATATATTTCACGATTTGGTGTTTTTGTTAACTGAGTAACAAATCAGTTGTTTGGAGTGAATTATCATGCCTTTAGACTCATACATTTCATTTTTTTTTCCTGCCAGAGAATTTATGAGCTGAAAGAAGAGATTAGAATGCCATCTATGGAGTTGAAAACAGGGCAGACAGTGTGAGGAGCCACACTCACT
>JAQHUG010000221.1:2750094-2761840 GCA_028555095.1 Dicrostonyx torquatus | reverse complement strand
GTGAAGATCCAGTGTAAGGATTTAACAGCTTGCCTTCAAGCTCAGCCCAGTGTCAATGGCTTTCAATCAAATCCTCACTTGTTTAAAGATAGCTTTTCCTCCTACATAATTTAAAGATCCAAATCCACGTTTATCTTATGTATCCTTGATAAGCTATGAACAAATGACCTGACGTTTCTTTTCTTTAGATGTAATGACCATGCTTTCCTGAGCATTAATTTCACCAGGAAAATCATCTCAATTAATATGACTTTAATAGTTCCACAAATGCTCCCCTTTCTGAAGAAGTGGAAAGCTATCAGAGTAGCCCTGTGAAGGCCTGACAGTGTAGCATCTGAAATAATTACTCGGCATTTTCCAGTACTCATCATAGACAGATAGCTGGGGCTTATTCTCTCTGAATTTATTTCAACAATGCCTAGACTTTCCCCGTGGGGAGCCTCGAGTCTCCAGAGGGGCAGGGAAAACTTACTGTGATATACTTGGTTCTTTCTCTTTCACTGTGGAAGAAGTTAGATGTTTTTAGGAATTGATTCTAAAGTTAGCATCCTATAAAATGCATTCCATTATGACATGCATACACACACATTGCTGTACTTTCTTCACACTTGACCCCTGTTACTTTATGGCGTTTCTACACATGTGTCAGTGTTCATCACTCATACTTGACCCCTGCTGTGTTCCTTGCCATTCTCCCTTCTACTGGCCTCGGTCTTGTCCACCAATGGTCCCTTCGCACTTTCTTGTCATGCTGAGTTTGTATGAGGGTTTTATTGTCTTTACAGGATGAGTTTGATAGTGTTCTTCCTTTTCTATTTTATGGAATATTGAAGGATCACTGATAGTCGTTTTCAGAGGTTTAGTAGAATTTGTCAGTGATGCCCAAATCAATTTCTTCATTTAACTCCTGGTTTATTTCCCCTTTAAAATAAATGTCTATATTTTTTAAGTAGAGGGGATAGTTTGAAAGAAAATGGCCCCCAAAGGGAGTGACACTATTAGGAGGTGTGGCCTTGTTGGAGTAGGTATGGCCTCACTGGAGGAAGTACGTCACTGTCGAGGCGGGGTTTGAAGTCTCAGATATGCTCAAGCCATGCCCAGTGAGTCAGTTTTCTTCCTGTTGCCTGTGTAAGATGTAGAGTTCTCAGTTACGTCTCTAGCACCATGTTTCCTGCATGTGCCATGTCCCCCATGGCGTGATAATAATGATGAGAATGAACTGAATCTCTAAAACTATAACCCAGCCCCAATTAAATGTTTTCCTCTGTAAGAGTTGCCATAGTCATGGTGTCTCTTCATAGCAATAAAAACCCTAACTTAAACAGTAGAATTTTTTTAAGAAAAATTTAAATGGTATTACAACCATTTGAAAGTCTTTGGGTTCAATAAGCAGGAACTTTTGATGTCCTAGAGGGATAATGTCGCCCTGTTTCTTTCTGTGTCTCATGTTTCTGGATTGCAATCTTCACATCTATTGGTTTGTATCATGCCTCACAATTTTATTTGAGAATCCTCTGTATGGAGACAGTCTTACCATGGAGCCCTGGCTGGCCTGGAAAGCACTGTGTAAACTGGGCCGGACTCTGACTCAAATGCTGGAATTACAAGAATTTGGACCATACCCAGCTTGAGAATATTCTTAATGGGAAATCTGTTCTTGAGGGCTCAATCTCCAGTACAACCGAGAAGGAAAACCAATTACTGTCACAATACCAGCAAACTAAACAAGACATATAAATTCATTTCAAACTGATTGATGTCAACTAATAAACCAATACAATGACTATAGAACAAAAAATGACAAGAAAATGCGATGAAATTTAGGTTTATTTAAAGCAAATACAGAAAAGTAAATGAATGAGATAAAGGAAAGGGAAGGGGGAGGTGAAAGAAAAAGGAGACACAAGGGTAAATAAAATGAAAGAGGAAATGGATGGAAGAGAATGTTGGAGAGAAAAGAACAAGAGATTAAAACATCAGATTGCCTAGTAATTTTAAAATGCATGCACCGGGACTGGAGAGACGATCCAGAAGTTAAAAGCACTGACAGTTCTTCCAGAAGACGAGGGTTCAATCTTAACATCCGCACGTGGTCTCAAATAGTCCGTAATTCTCATCCCAGGGGCTCTGACCCCACTTCTCACTTCTCTGGAGACCAGACATGCATGTGGTGCACAGACACACATGCAGGCAACACACACACACACATATAAAATAATAAAAGCAAGCTTTTTAAACGGTCCAGGCCTATAAAGATTCGCTCAAAATGCACGTACAGATTTAGATAAATGTAAGAAAGCTAACTTAAAAAAAAGCTTTGAAAAATGAAACAAGGCCAAAGCGTATTAAAGGGGACCGGAAGCAGAGCAGGCGCGGAGGAAGGAAGTGTCAAGCAACTTCTCTCTGGCTCCTTTAACATTAGATTCTCCCCGATGTAGGTGCGGTGAACATTTCAGTTGAACTTGGATATTCTTGTTTTCCTACCCATCAGGCTGGGTCCGATCCTCTGACTGGACAAGTGACAAATGTTCAACTGAACTGTCCTCACCTTAGGAGCGTTCCATCTCTGGGAACCAGGAGCCTTTCCCGCTCTAACCAGCTCTGTGGTGTGTGGGCCCCACAGGTTCTCCATGATCCCAGATTCTCACTAATGTGTCCTGGGCTAGCTACTGTTTTATCCTAGGGTCTCTCCTGATTGCATTAGAAGTGGAGAAAACAAATACAGTGCTGGGATCTGTACAGGCAGAGCAGCCTCCACTCTCAAGTCATACTCTGCGTTGAGTCATTTTCAGTATGACATCCAATAAAAGCTGCATTTATTCTTCCAAGAATGGTTCTAGGCTTATGTATTTGATTTTGCCATAGGTTGAGAAATCATCTGTCAATAACAACTTAATAGAAACTAGCACACATAAATCTTAAACTTTTATTTATTTTTAAACATTTTACTTATTTGTTTTATATATATATGTGTGTGTGTGTGTGTGTGTGTGTGTGTGTGCTTTGCCTGTATGTATGTGTGTGTCAGGGGCATGAAGTGTCCATGGAGGCCAGAAAGTACAGGGGATTGGATTCCATGGGTCTGGAGTTATAGATGGTTATGAGTTGCCATGTAGGTACTGGAAATTGAACCCTGGTCTCTTAATCTCCAAGACACCTCTCCATTCCCAAATCTTAAATTTATTAATGCTGCCGTGAAGGTGAATATGGAAGAAGAGTTGTTTGTGGCTCATAGCCGCATCTCTGGGGCATCCATGGAGACTCCATGTGACTCAGGAAGCAGAGAAAGGGAAGCAGGAGGAACACACGCTGCACATGGATGCAAAGACAGAAGCTTAGAACTGTGTTAGATAGCACTGATCCCCCGGGAAAGTGAGTGAGGTCATCAGTAGTTCAGGACAGGCACATGGTGAAATGGGGAGAAATTGTCACTAATTTTAGGTGTATGTCACTGCTTTTCTCTATGCAGCAGAACTATTAACTCATTTGCATGGTGTTTCCTTGAAGGAAACAAAGGGATCTGACATTTTCCCTTCATCCCCTTATTTTCATATTTCCAGAGAAAAATATCGTCATCAGATCATTCATCCTCTCATAGGGTTTTTTAAAAATGGTTTTTACACTGGTTCAAAGATTAGGGGATAGAACATTTTGGTTACTGAGAATTCAGGAATAGCTCGTGGCGGTTTATCTTCACTGTGAACTTGGTGGGCGATGACACACTTGTGAGTGTGTCTACGGGAAGAGTCACACGGCAGGGGATATCCACTCCCTATGCAGATGGCCTCATCGGGCGGGCTAGAACGCCCAGAGGAATAAAATGGAGAATGTGGGCTGAGCACCAGCATTCGACCTCCTGACGGCAAATCCAACCTGACCAGCTGCCTCACACCTATCCAGTCATGGTGACTACACAGCCACGACAGGCTACCCTCAAACTGTAAGCCAAAACAAGCACTTCCTCCTTAGCTTGTTTTTGCTGGTACTTCATCACAATACACAACAATAACTAAACACAAGTCCTCGTTATTTTAGTTAATGGGAGAATGAAATTCAATACTTGTATTTTAAAAGGTGAAAAACTGTTCATCCAAAGTTCTCTGTCTCATTAGGAAGAAGGCAACAGTTTCTGCCAATCATATCTCATATCAACAATTGACTTCTTTCAACACCTCCTTTAGAAGGATTTGACTTCCAGAGCCAACAGTTATTACTGTATACATTTATCTCCACTGTCTATCAAGAGACCAAGTTCAACACCATCTAATTTAGAGTGTACCATTTCTAGTTGGTGTTCAAGTACTGCACTTTTGAAAGAAGTCTTAACTAGAATAGGATATTCATCCATAGTGGCAAACTTCTGAATATCTTTAATATCACAGTAGCATATCAGCTAATTTAGAAATTATTGGCAGGATATTTTGCTAACCAGTTGTGTGGGGGATGAAATTAGACCCCTACCTCAGACCCAGGCAAATACAATATCAGAATCAAAATTAACTATGGGGGAGATGGCTTTAAAGGTAAGAGCACTTGCTATGCCAGTTTGAAGACCTGAGTTCAAACTCTTAGCACACACATAAAATTCAGGCATGTCTGATGTGGCCATAACCCTATCTATCTTTAGAGGAGAGAGACAGGTGATTTCTGGGAGTTCACTATCCTGCAAACCTACTCAGAACGTTGAGCTTAGGTCTCAAAACGTAAGATGGAAACTATGAAAAGACACCCAGTATTCATTTGTTAAAATTGCACTTGCATGCACATGGGCAAGCACCCTTCCCCACATATATACCACACACCTCACACATTGCACACAGACACAGACAGACAGACAGACACAGACACACACACACACCACTGGGTGTCTCCTATTGTTTACCACCTCGCAGGGTTGGGTTTTGTTGTTGCTGCTGGTGGTGTTCATTTGTTTGTTTTCTGCTAAGGTTAGTCAGTGAACCTGTAGCTTGCTTGTTTGTCAAGCTACCTGACCCAGGCTTCCTCCCGTCTCTATCTCCCTAGAGCTGTGATAGGCCAGCCACATTCACTCCTGGCTTTCTCACTCCACCCTCCCACCCCATACACCAGACAGGTCTCACTGTGAAGCCCTGGCTGTCCTGGAACTCACTCTGTAGACCAGGCTGACCTCAAACTCACAGAGCTCCACCTGCTTCTGCCTCCTAAGTGCTGAGATGAAAGGAGTGTGTCACTATGCCTGGACACACCTGGCTAAATCAGTGGTTCTCAACCTTCCTAGTGCTCTGACCCTTTAATACAGTTCCTCATGTTGTGGTGACCCCCAAACACAAAATTATTTCATTGCTACCTCATAACAGTAATGAAGTGTAATGTAAATGCCTGAGATGCAGGATATCTGATATGTGATGTCAAGGGAGTCATGACCCACAGGTTGAGTAACACTGGTCTAAATGTGTAGCTCCTCTCTTGTTTCTTAAAGTATTGATTTATTGCAGGGCAACTAGCAGAAGTATATATGGAATTCCCTCACCTACGGTCTTGCAACCCCCACCCAGATCTGTACTGCCAAGACAAACACCCAATAGATCCTTCCTGCCTTTATTTACACTTAAGTATGCAACACGAGAGATGATCTGAGCCATGACTTTGAAGGCTGCACTGTGGCGTATAAGCCAAAAGGAGGGGTAAGGGGAAAAATTCAAGAGGCCGTTTTAGGAGCTAGAGAGATTGCTTGGTGGCTAGGGACGTGCAGTGCTCTCTATTTCAGTTCTGGCCCCAGCACCCACACTGACCGGATCATAACCGCTGTAACTTGAGTTTCAGGGATCCAATGCCTTCTTCTAGCTTCTGAGGGCACCTACACTCACAGGCACATAAATCCACATGCAGACACACACACACACACACACACACGCAAACAGTTACATATTTGATGGGTTAAAGAGATGATCATGGATTTGGCAGGGTAATACCAGAAGAGGTTCATGGGAAGCTATGGCAAAATGATCAAAATTTTGAGATTGTCTGGGATTACACAGCAAAGACGTATCTGGAAGCCAAGAAAGATAGAGAAAAGGAAAGAAGAAGGAAGATGAACCAGCAAACAAAGCAGACAGTTTTTAACTCCAGGAAAAGCAATTGAGGGTACCAGAAAAGGGATATAAGCATAGTTTGATTCTAGCTTTGTAGGGAGTCTTATTTTCATGCTATCAATTAATATAATAGGCCAATGAACTAATTGTGATAAAATCCTCCTGGAAGAATTAGAAAAGAGCAAAATTTGCAAAGAATTAAATACATCCTCATTTTTCATAGCAGGGATCCAATAAGTATAAAATTGTCAAATCAAGAAATAAAATTACAAACACATCATTTACACATGGAGGCAAATATAGAGGAAACTGCTAAAAATCATTAAATATGAGATTTTTATAGGAGGGGGGGTTCTCAAATTTTAACACAAGTAAGAACATAGTTAAACTGGATGCCATCCCCAGAAATCCTAGCTCAGAAAGTCAGTGTGAAACTCATGGGTGCACCTCACTCGAAGGCTGACTGGTGATACCAGTCCCGTTGCCTTAGGGCCAAACTGAGAGCAACTGCCATAGGAAGCTGCTTACCGGCTTGCTCCCCATGTCTTGCTCAGCTTTTTTTCTTGTAGAACCCAGGACCACCAGCCCAGGGATGGCACCACCCACCATGGGCCAGACCCTCCCTCAGGAATCACTAATTAAGAAATTGCCCTACAGGCTTGCCTACAGCCCAATATTACAGAGGCTTTTTCTCAGTCGGGGTTGACACCAGTTTGTGTCAAGTTGACAGAAAACTAGCCAGCATGGCAGTAATTATCTCTATGGTGTGCGTGTGCACAGGCGGAATGTAGGGCGCAGAGCTGAACAATGGAAATGATGTCTGGAAGGATCGCACACCATCAGCCAACTGTGCATCCTTGGGAGAGTTGGTAGGTCTGGATTCCTCCTTTGTACATATAGGATACTGGCTATTTATTATCAAATGTTCTTTCCAGTCTCACACTTTTGTGTTAATAGATACAATATATCTACTAATTTTATATGCTATAAAAACAGAACAAAAATACTGTGTAATTTTGAGAGTGATTCTTACTATTTAAGGAAATATATCATAAATATTTAAGTGATTTCTTTTTCACATATACACCCACTTTCTCACCGTTGCCTACTTAGTGTAGTTAATGTAATAATTCACCTTAGGAAATAAGAGTGGAAGCCATTTAGATGAATTCAGACTTCATGGCAGTGCCTTGTATCAAGTGTCCTTTCTCCTTCCTTTACTAGATTGCATCTAAGAAGGAAACAAAACAGTATAACCCTAGGTTGTTTTCGAGTAGCAATGACGAGCAGTTCTTGAACCTCCTCCTGGTTCCTAAGTAGCAACCTTTTGTAACTTGCATGCCCCTACCTAAGTTTAACAAATAGTGTTTAATATGTTCAGGCAAATCAAAGGAATTGAACTGAGTGATAGCTCGCTTTTGTGGCTACTCCTCCTTGCTGAAAGCCTTTACTGTTATACCGGAGGCCCAGAATAACTGGAGTGTCATTTCTGAATCGTGTACATAACAGGAATGATCTGAGGCAAACGGGCTGGTGTGTGTGTGTGGGGGTAATGTGTGGTTTTTTTTTCCCCAAAATGATTCTTTCTTTAGCATAAGCAGTTTTCATTGCTTGAGCCGATAGAGAGAATTACAGTTCAAGAACAGAAACAGATCAGAAACAAAATTAGTGACCTGTAATTACAGATGTGTTGTCAAAATCAGTTCAAGTTGGGTGTGGAGATCCACACCTTAAACTGGGATGTGGAGGCAGGCAGAAAGACTAGCTTCAGTTACACAACAGACTCAAGGGCTACATGAGACCCTGCCTTGGAAAGAATAAGCTGTGTATATATTGTAAGCTATTCACACGCATGTGCCTTTGCCCATGACTTTGACCTACTGTCTTTAAAAGGACTTCTTTTGTCCAGATAGAAATCAGCACCCACTGTCACCTAGTGTTGAAACAAAAGGCAAGTTGTAAAATGAAATGAGGTCAGAGCCATGTGGCATCTTGCACACGTTAAAAATGGTCTGAGAACTCACCATCTGGCTGGAGATCTCTTGGGGAAGTAGCCACCTTCTGTTGGGCATAAATAGAAGAAAATCCCTCTGAGCTCTGTGCTGTGTATTCGCAGATGATAGCTGTGGCCACGTTTTGCTCCTCCACTGCAATGTGTCCATCATTCAAGCCCACATCTTTAGAGAGAGACGCATGCAATCATTTATGCTAAATTAAAAAGGGGTAGATATAAACTTGTGAGTGACACAGGTCCTGTCTGGACAAAGGCAGTAGCCAAAGGCCCATCCAGACAGCAGTGGTAAAAAAAAAAAAGGGGTGTGGGGAAGGCCTTAAGTTCTCTGGGCAGTGTGTAGGTGTGAAGGACTGGCAGGCCAGAATCACAAGTCCATGCCAAGTTCTGACCCGTGTCCCCTCTGTGTAGCGGGTCTCCCTTGGAGAGGTGCAGGTGTCTGATAAGGAATTCCTTCAGCCAGCAAGGACACAGGCTGCTGACTGCAGACCGGTTCTCTCAGAGCTGGAGATCACGGTTGAGAGGCAACAGTTCAAGAAACAGTCCCGACTCTAAGCTTTATGCAGAAGGAGAGATGCTTGGAGGCCAGTCAGATCCATAAGGATTTGCGGTTTGTGCAGGAGCATTAGTCATCCTTGTCTACACGAAAACTCACTATGAGAGACTGTGAAGAAAGTCTCCAAATGCATTCAAGAACACAAGAAGCTATGTGCACCCCAAGGCCTTGTCCTGAAAGATCCCCCTTGGAGGAGGGTTCTGGTGAGAGAAATGACTGTAAAGACAGGTGTGAGCAGTGGAAGCAAAGACATAGGATTAAAAGTTCCACTTAGAGGGGGACCATTGTCTGTCCTATCTCCAGAGCATCGGTCGACTGTATCTGCTGTCAGAGCCAGGGTATGATGTACTCCAAGGATGCTGCATCTGGAGTGGCCTCCTGTCACTCAGCATCTACTACATGTGATTCCTTCCTTCCTTTTTCTTTTAATTCAAAGCCACTTTTAAATCTGCTGGCCAGCCTAAGTTATTTCTTACCAGCCACTGGTATGGCCGGTTCTCTTCATTCACTGGACCAGTTTCTAGGTGGCTTCAGAATGTAACAAGCTGTGTCTTATTTCAGTTATTTCCTCGAAGTACTAACAGGTTTCTATATTTAATCTATATCTAGTTGCTTGGCTTTGGAGACTATGTCAGGGTGTGCCAACTAGGAGTGCTGGAAAGACGGGGTGTGTGTTGTGTGTAAGACATCACAGTAGGTGGGTGCTCAGTCTCCTGAGACATGCATGTCATTTGCTTGAATGTGAAATAAGTAAGTGTCACATACATTTTTACTACGGTTTTGTTATAAACACAGTTAGGAGAGATTTGATAGGAATAATATTGTATGTTGCTTTTTTTAAGTCCACTGTAAACTTTATGATTCATGGGCCCCTCATATATGCACAGACTCATTTGATTGGTTTGAGTAGTTGAGTTTCTGCATTACGCTTGCAAGTTCAAGCCAGTAATTTCTAGTTCTTCTTGGATCTGTTTGTCCTTAGTATTAGCATTTCTTAGGTTTTCCTCTATTCTCCTGGGAGAAAGGCAGTATATTGGGAGAAAATAAAGCTATTAAAAGTTTGACCTTCAGAGATTTAGCCATTCATATTTGATTTCTTTTCTGGGCCTTGTAGTTATTCAATAAACCCCATGGGTTTGTGCCATAATTTAATGGTATAAAACTCATTTGTTATTTTATGGTAGAGTGTACCTGCCTTTTAAACTAGAAATAATTTCGCTGAAATAGTAAGACATTAGGAAAAACTTTCTAAAAACCAACAAAAAGTTCCAGGAGCCTGTCCCCTGTCTCAAACCCCTAAGTCTGCTTTTACTTTTCCAGGTGATGCATGAACATGTTATTAACATTTAGACTCTTGCTGTCTACCCTCTGCAAACACTCATTAGAGATTTCAGATGAGAGAGTAGTCAGCACCGGGAAGGGACTGTGGGGAGTGAGATCATTGCCCACCTTGAGAACACAGCACACATGTAGGCAGAGGGACTTGAAAGTACACACTCCCCCAAGGCATCTATTTATTATAAATGTTAGTGTATAAAATAACGAGTTGCTTTATGCACATGTTATTTTATTTGTATTTACCCCCTCCATTACCCTCCCTTGTTCTTCTCCCCCTCCTACTTATCTCCTTCCCCCTGTAGTTGCTGCCATGAGTTATATCATACATATAGAGGGGGGCATATGAGAGAAAACATGGTATTTGTGTTCCCCCCTCCTTTCCTAGGCATTTACCCAAAGAACTTTAACCATACCTCAGAGATATGCCACATCCATTACCATATGAGTATACACAGTAGCCAAGATATGGAACCATCCCAGATGCTCAACACACACACACACACACACACACGCACACACACACACACACACACACTTTAAAATAAATAAAATGATCTTTGAAAAATATTTTTTCATAGTCTATTGTTTCTTTTCGGTGTACCCCTTAATCTCTGGGAATTGTTTTGTTTTGCTTCATTTTACTCTTTTCAGGTTCAGAGTCATCAAGTAACTAAATCTAATCGCCCTTTAGAGCACAAGTGTTCTCGCCAGGCCAGCTGAGGCCCTGGATATGGAAACCCAGTTGTTTTTCCACCCTCCAGCAGCACAAAGCCATACCCTGCAGCCAACACGACGGAGAGAAGCCAGCTTGCCCAAGCTGCAGACGGATGAGCAAACATGACTGGTTTTGTTCTTTATGCCCCTATATTTTGAGGTGGGTGTTTTTATTCCTGCAGTAACTGATACAAAGACTACAGTCTACACTAAATGCTCCAGTATATTCCTTATCCTAGACAACGGCTAGGGCTCGGAGTGACAGAGTCTATCCCAGCATGCAAGAGATCCTGGTTAAGTCAAACCTACACCCAGGCAACCCAAGAAAGCTAAACGTGCGCCCAGTGTCCCAGAAATCTCTTCTCTAACTTAAGAAAAACAAAGACCCATTCACCCAAAGACCTCTATGCCAATGCTTATACATAATTACCAAAAACTGACCATTTGTCTTGGCCCATTTTGTACTGCTATAACAGACTACATAAATTACAAACCACAGAAATTCATTTGTCTCATGGGAAGCCCAAGATCAAGGGTCATCTTGGGCTGTTCTGACATGGCAGAAATGCAAGTGAGCACACCAAAGACACATGGCAAAACAGGTGAACTCATCTTTTTAGCAGCAGCCACATCGCACAGTAACTAACCCACTCCAGTGCCCATGGCCTTGATCTAGTCAGAAGGGAGAACCCTTATAACCGAGCTGTCCCTGACAGTCCCACCTCTCCAGGCTGTTGCAGCGGCCACTACATTTCAACATGAAGAAGACTCAGACCGCAGCACCAGTCAAAAGGTCATCAACTTAAGGACTGTCGTTCATCCATAAAACTGCTGATGCATGCAACAACACAAAAGAATATGAAAAGCAATTCATCGACCGCAGACACAAAAATCTACACACCCTATTATTCCTTTTATATGCCATTTTGAAAAAGAAAAACACCATAAAGACACACCTCAAGGCGTTGTTGGTTAGCATCTAGGATTATGACAATAGGGCTAACTACAAAAGGGCCCCAGGGGACTGAGTGGGGTGTGTGTGTGTGTGTGTGTGTG
>JAQHUG010000221.1:2691275-2720724 GCA_028555095.1 Dicrostonyx torquatus | reverse complement strand
ACCAGCACACACCCATCGCTTTTCCCAACACCCCTAGACAAATGTCAGCCAAATGGGGTCCTGAACCTTATAAATTCCTCACCCTACCATTGCTATTATAAAAACTCAACCCCAACTGTGCTCAGGGCTCTCTGGTCACACCAACACAGTGGACAAACAGAAAGTCCGAGTTCGCAAACGTGTATCAGTTTACATAAAGGACTTTGGTTTTGGAGGGATTCTGTGATCTGAGCATAGCAACAGAAGACCTCAGTCTTCACTAGAAAACTTCTTAGGTCTGATAAACATTTTTTTTTTGCAATTAGCAAGACTCAAAACAACATTTAATGTATAAGTAGCCTTTTTACATAACAATAATGAACTTGCTGAGAAGGAAATCAGAAAAAAATCTCACTCTGAATAGCTTTAAAAAATAGACTACCCAGGAATAACCACACCAGAGAGCGAAATGCCTTTACAATGAAAACTTGAAGTCACTGAAGAAAGAAATTACGACATTAAAAGATGGAAAGACACCTCACACTCACATATTAGCAGAATTAAGAGAATGGTTACACTGGGCTACTGAGATGTTACATTCCGCTTGCCACAGAAGCCTGGCAACCAAGTTTGGTCTAGAAACCCTTGAAAAAATGGAAGGAAAAAAATGACTCCACAAAGTTCTCATCTGACCACTATATGCACACAGTGACATGTGCATCCCACCAACAAGTTACAGTCAACCAAAATAATACTTTAAAAAGTCAATGGTGATTTTGCTAAAAGTAATCTATAGATTCAAGGCAATCCCTCATCAAAATTCCAATGACATTATTCACAGAACTAGAAAATACAATCCTAAAGATTGTATGGAAGCAAAAAAAAAATAAAATCCAAATAGACAGAGTAATTCTAAGCAGAAAGGACGATGCTGGAGGTACCATCATGTCTGACTTCAAACTAGCACAGAGACAGAGGTAGTGTGACACCATCAGAAAGAGACAGAGATAGTGACACTGTCAGACAGAGACATGCAGTGCGAAGGAATAGAACAGAAGACCCCAACGTGAACACACACTGCGACAGCCACCTAAATTCTGAGAAAGGTACCCAAAAGAAGCATAGGAAAAAGGCATTTCAACAAATGGTTCAGGGGAAATTGGGTATTCACATGTAGAAGAATGAAAGTAGATTGATCTCTCTCAATTTGCACAAAAAATTAATTAAAACTGGATCAAATACTTTAGTGTACAAACTGAACCCTTGAGACGGGTAGAGAAAATATAGACGAAAAAAACCTCACTTCACGATAGAGACATACAGAGGGCTTTCTACAAAGAATTTTAATTGTACATGGACTGACTTAGAATTGATAGATGGGATTACACTGTATCAAAGGCTCCTAAGGAAACAATCACCAGGGTGAAGAAAGCCTACAGAATGAAAAAATGTCTTTGCCAACTATGCAGAGGGAAGTTAGTATCTAGAATATATAAATAACTGCAAAAATAAATACACATAAAAATAAATCTTCCAATCAATAATGCAATTAAAAGTAATCTTGAGATTCTGTCTCACTGAAGTCAGAACAGCAAGAAGATCTCTGTTAGTTCAAGATCAGCCTGGTTTATATCGACCCACAATAGTCCAGGAATAAACCTAAGCAACATATCATAGAAATACAATATATTCATCATCTATTCAGAGCAATGGTGGAAGAGTGGGTAACGGAATTCATGACAGTGAAAACAGAAAGGAGGATGATTTTGGGAGAGAAAGGAGGCCAGCAAGAGGGAACAGAGGACTAAGGGAAGGGTAGAGAGGGAGAATGGACAAAGTATTAATGTCATAAAAAATTATCTCATGTCAACAAAAACTGAAAAGGGGATTAAAAGTCATGATTAACAATTTATTTTCCCTCCAATAACTGGAGATGCTGAAATCAATAGAGTAGGTATTTTCTAGAGTTCATATAAATTATAAATAAGTTTCTTTGGAAAAAAGGCCATTTCACGCACTAATCTTTTAGTAAAAAATAGTTTATTGCATTAGCATAGTTATTTAGCAAAAGGTCAGTTGTTATTTAGGACTAAGAGCTTGGCAGTTCTGTTGGAAGACTCATATGATCACTAACAGTGGAAGCTTTGAAGAAGAAACAAGACACAAGGACATATGCTGCATGATTCTGTCATTCACAAGTAAGCAGAGCCACCCATGATGGGAGGTGCATGGGGCAGAGGATGTTTACTTTCGGAGGATTACAGACTGAAAGGACACACGAGGGACACTTTCTACTTGAGAATTCTCTGATTATTACACAAGTGTAAAATGTATCAGAATTTCCTGAACTAGAGCTGTATCCTTCACATGTGACTTCTCAGAGCAGCTTGGGCTACAGAATGGGACTTTGTCTCAATAAAACCAACCCTTCCCCCAAAACAAGATGCAAGAGATGGTTCAGTGGGTGAGAGCCCTGCCTGGGGACCTGAGGATGGATCCCTTGTGCCACTTAGAAAGCCAACTGCCTGTAACTCCAACACTGGGAAGTGTTTGGGGGAGGGGTAACTGGATCTAGTGCTGGCCCCCAGGAGCTGGAAACACACACACACACACACACACACAGACACACACAGACACAGACACATACACACACACACACAGAGACACATACACACACACACAGACACATACACACACACAGACACACACACAGACACACACACACAGACACATACACACACAGACACACACACACACACACACACACACGGAAAGGAGAGTGGGAGGAAGAACTTCTTTAGAAAGTGAAAATTTCAAGCCAGATCTGATGAACTCAAGTTCCATCACCTTTAAGTCTTATATACAGGAAACCAAATCTACTTCATGGGGTTGTTGCTTAGATCAAGAGTTGGCACATGTAGTGCTTGAAAAATTCAGCAGCGATTACCATTATCAATGCTACTATTGGCAGAAAGGAGAGGACAGGCAGGGATAAAGGAGATGAGCTATATTTCAAATATAGGACTGGCTTCAGTGGGATACCACTAAATCATCACACTGGAAGTTTGTGGGCACTTATGAACCCATACTATTTCTTGTTTGGTAGCTAACAGTACATTGTCCTAACGAGCATTCAGTTCCTACCCATAATCCCAGCTCTAGGGAGGCTGAGCTAGGAGGATCAGGATTTGGAGACCAGCCTCAACTTTCAAGTGAAACTGTCTTAAGATGAGAAAAAAAAAACATAGGTTCTTGAATCTAAGTTGTCTAAATCTGAATATATGTCACTAGGCATGTGACACTGCCCAATTTCTTTAATATTTACTTCATATTAAGTTTTGCAAAAGGCTTGGAGAAAGAGAAAATACTGTGACTTTAGAACTATTGCGTTACTTCTCCATTTCTGTGATAAAACGCTATGACCAAGGCAACTTACAGAAAAAAGAATTCCTTTTGGCTTACGGTTCCAGAGGGTTAGTCTTCAATGGCAGGGCGAAGGCAGCAGGCAAATGTGTCGACTGGAGCGGGATGTTGGGATCTCACATCTCTTTTAACTATTTTAAGATAGGGTTTCACTGTATAGCTCTGGATGGCCTGGAACTGACAGAAATTTTGCCTCCTAAGTGCTGAGATCAAAGGCTTGGGCCGTAATGCTCAGTGACAGTTCATTTCTTGAAATAGAGAGCAAATTGAAAGTGGCAGGAAAATTTTACTCTCAAAGCCCACCCCAGTGACATACTTCCTATAGCAAGACTGCACCTCCTAAACATCCCCAACAACCAGGGGACCAAATGTTCAAATGTCCAAGAGTATGGGGGACATTTCTCATTCAAATCACAATTAGTCAGTTAAATATTTACCAATGAGCTGAAATACCACCAATGAGTTTGCTCTCTGCTGAGATTTGCATTTTAGATTAAGTTATTGTTATTATTTATGTCTTGATTTTAAAGTCATCTACTAGGGCCGGTGACGGAGCTCAGTGAGAGTGTGCTTGCTTAGCCCGTAATCAAAGCTCTGGGTTACATCCCAGCACTATCAAAACAAGTAAGTGAATAGATGAGCGAACAAATAATCTGGGGCTGGATGGAGCTAAATAGGTAGGGTGCCTGTTTAGCATGCACAATGCCTTGCTTTTGCTCACCAGCACCAACCACACAAACCAGACCGGGCATGGTGGTACATGCTGGTAATTTCAGCACTAGGGAGAGGGTGGCAGGAGGACTAGAAGTGCAAGATTATTCTTGGCTACCGAAAGAAATCATGGGTATCCTGAAATACATGAGGCTCTGCCTCAAAAAAACCAAAGCATCACCTTTCAGAGCAGATGGGTCCTGAAGCTGGTGTGACCTGAAGCTGGTGTGACCTGAAGCTGGTGTGACAAGTTAACACACAAGTGGTGGTTTAAATCAAATACTCTCTCACAGGTGTGTAGGCTACAACTCAAAACCAAGGTATTAGCAGAGCCACACTCCCTCCAAACGCTCTAGGGAAGAATGCTCTCTTGCCTCTTCTGGCTTTGGGTGGTCGCTGGCAATTCTTGCTGATCCATGGCTTAGGGATCATCAACCTAGTTTATGCCTCCATTTCCACAGTTTCTCCACTGTGGAACTATGCCTCTCCATTTTCATAATGATACCAGTTACCAAGTTAGTACTACCTCAGTGGCCTTGTCTTGATTTAGTACACTTACAAAGAACTCATTTCCAATATGCTCACATTGCAAGGTCCTAGATGAACATGATTTAGGAATAAAGAGGCAGAGGCAGGTGGAGCTCTGTGAGTTTGAGGCCAGTTCCAGGAAAGCTGACGCTGTTGCATAGAGAAACTGTCTCAAAAAGCAGAAAACAAAAACAAAAAATAACTTTTGCCAGTATGTTTAAAGTATTCCCTAAACATGCAATCTTATAATCATTCTAATTAAATATTAAGAAAATAAGTTTTCTTGGTAACACATGGATAGTTTTCATTTGCTTGTCTGTCTCTATCAATTAGATTCAAGAGTTCTTGAAGGTATGAAGGGGCAGCATCTGCTATTTACCTCAAGATGTAAAAATATGTCAGAGACCCAATTGATTACTTTTAGATGGAAGAAACATGCATAGATAATTCAATATAAACTGACAAGAAGCTCACGGCTCCAAAACTTTTTCCTCGATTTTTAAATATGACCAGTAGATGAACAAACCAAACCAATTATAATATTTAGAAGTATCAACCAAGTATTCCAGCTATAATATAGGCTCTTAAAATCACATTTTAGGTCCTGTGATTTGTAAGTATTTCTTCAAAGATTAAACAAACAGTTGGGTATGGAATTGGGGCAAGAAGCAAAGGAGACACCGTTCCCTATCTCCCCCACGCCCCTCACACCAAACATTCTCATTTGTCTTATATAGTCATGCCTGGGAAAAAGTAAATCATAAAACAAACAATTTTTTTTCTTAAAAATTTCATACAAGCATACAAGAAAACATGGTTCTGCTTATCCCCACTTCATTTCCCCCTCCAACTCCAGGTCTCTTGTCTGTTTTCTGATACCTACTAAGTCTAGTTGATGCTGTCCATAAGTACACGGGTGAGGGGCCATCCACTGCAGAATGGCAATCTTCTGGCTTTTGAAAATTTAAATTTCTACAAACCATGTCATTCACTGTCACAAATCTACCAATTTGTCCTCGTGTTTGAATTCCAGCTACTTAGGTGGAATGATAGTGTTAAAACAGCATGGACTTTAAATGATGCTGGCTATTGTGTATATGAGGTATTGGTAAGTGGTTTTTCTTATTATCTCTTAGCAAAGGATAGCATATATTTTATACTATTGTGAGAATTACACGTACAAATCGTGTAAAAGCATTTCATTCTCAGTAGGTGTCAAATACTACTTTCTCCCCCGAAATAACGTATTAAATTATTTTAAAGAATGTTTTATATATAGTACCTTTTCCCTAAATTTAACAGCTTGTTGAACAAATTAAATCTTAGTAAACTTAAGGAGTTTGCTGACATTTTGCTTTCTATACACACATAACAGAAGTTACTTTAATAAAGGTCTTTCTACAAATATAATTCAAAGAAATTATAAAATATATTTATACCTCAAAGAATATGTATTGCCCATTTTGGTTTACATATGACCTTTTAGAATTGGCATAGATTAAACAATGGGCAAGATGCCTGATAAACAGATGGGTAGGAACACTCAGGTGCCAGAAGCTCATGACCACAGGCAACGCAGAATGTGAAAATAGCAAGATTTTGCTACTGGTCATCTGTTCCTACTAAAAGTCTATTAAAAATAGAAAACAAATTCTGAAATACACGATTACTCCGTCTTCACCGAGGGTTTACAGATAATCTATGTTCAGGGAGTCTGGGTATCCTTTAAAGTCCATCACTATGCACCGGGTGCAGAGCACCTCTTCCACCGGCTCGGCTGAGGGGTGGACGGAGTTCAGCGACAGAACACTTGCCCGGCACGCACGAGCCAGGAGCGTTATCCCTTTATCCTCAGCACTGAAAAAGAAAAGCTACAGCTGAAAAGATGTTGGATTACAGTGACTGTTCTGTTTTCTAGTTTCTTCTCTCTAGTTCAAATTTGAAACTAAAACAGGTAGGGGTTTCTGAATAATGTCCTTGTACCAGGTCCCAAGCATACAGGACTAGTTCTTGCTTCGTGGAATGTTCTACAGATATGCAACGACTCATATTCTTTTTTTCCTTCAGAGTAATCACCCTATCACAGAGGACTTCCCTCTCATTGTGTTTAGTACTACAACATACCACATTCTCATGTCTACCTAGACTCTGTATACGCTCTCTGACTTACCATTTTCCTGGTAAACAGACACATCTAATGTACTCAGACTGTACTTACCATTTTTTTTTCTGTTGCCTTAGCATCTCCAGGATCTTTTCTGCTGCGATAACTGCATGTGTTTGTTACACAGTATATTGCTAGAGTGAGGGTCATGGAATTTCATTCAGTGATCTAATTTCTCAAGGTCAACAGTACAGTACATTTCTAAGTACACGGGAAGAACCTAGGTGTGTTGAAAGCTGTCTTAGTCCCTGTTCTGTTGGTTTGAAGAGACATCAATGCCAAGGCCACTCTCAGAAAAACAAAGCATTGAGTCGGGAGCTTCTTTACTCTTTCACACGTTTAGTTCATGTCATAATGCCGAGACGCACAGCAGCACACATGGCGCTGGAGCAGCAGATGTGCTACATCAACGAGAGACAGAGAAAAGGGGGAGAGGGGGAGACAGAGAAAGGGAGGAAGAGAGAGGGAGGGAGGGAGGGAGAAATTGGGTCTGGCATGGGCTTTCAACAAGGTCACATCTCCTAATCCTTTGTAATCTTTTGGAACAATTCTCTCATTGATGACTAAGCATTCAAATAGAAGAGTCTATGGGGGCCATTTTTATTCAAACCACCAAAAAAATACAAGTTCTATATTTATAATATAGATATTTGTAATACCTATTTATTAATGTTATCCATTAGTTAATTAGATAGCTAGACAAAAAATTCAAACCATTAGCTTAGTCTAAAACCTTAGTCTAGTATGGGTCTCGTAACTGTGGTCAGCTTTCTGAACTATTAGAAGTTTTTTTTTTTTTTTTTTTTTTTTAAGAGGGCAGGGCTACAATCTGTCACAATAGATTGGATTGAAAGGTTTCTACTCAAATTGCACTTTTCATATTATAAAAATCTGTTAATTATACAAGCTTGGTTAAGCACATTGCAATTTAACTGCTGAACGTATTAGTTCTAAAGTCATAGGCTTGTATGACAAATGCAAATTGTGTTTTTTAAGTTATCTAATGATTTCTAATGCTAATAAAGCAATTCTTTGATATAACATTAGAATTCCTTCATTAAAACATAATTTCTTGTTAATGAGGCCAAGACTGTTCTTTGAAACCATGACAAGTTCAGGTCCTTAGACCAGCTATTAAAATCTTATTCCTTAAATAGAACTGATTAACTCACAGAGCTATGAGTTTTAAGGTTATCACATCATAACTATAGCTGAATTCTACATGATTAGTGTGTAGTTTATGGATTGGGTCGAACCAGGGAAAATTATGGCATTCAAAATTTTAATCTATCATATAGTGCAGTCACGGCTGATTTTAAAGTATTATAGTACTATTTTAAAGCTTCTATTGTTTGTCTTACATTGTGTAGATTACAGGCGAAAACTAAAAAAAAAAAAGCCCATAAGCTTTTCTTTTGGATCATTAAACTTAGTAGGTATAAAAGCAAAATAATTTTGGTGTTATTGTAAAAACAAAACAACTTGGCCTTGACCCTTATTCCTACCTGATCAACTTTGTATTTAAAAACTGGTGGCTGCTACTTTGGTTCCAGGGTTTTCCAAGTAATTGACTCCTCACCACCACAGGCAAAGAAGGAATAGTAGAAGGACACTTATTTTCTTCATCAAGAAGGCCTAAATACACTAAGTACACTTCAAACACAAAAATACTTCAGTTTGAGTAGAACACACTTTTGTGTGCTATACCGTGTGTACACACACACACACAACACAGGACAGATGTGGTTTTGTGAACAGAGTACAGCAAATACTTTGTGAAAAATCATTGGGCTAATTGATGAGGCCTGTTTCTTTGTCTTAGAAAATATGTGGTCAAATCTGAAAACTAAAATAGACACAAGGTACTTGGAACTGTCAAATAATACAGAAAATACATTTCAGACAGTGTTGATTGGGTTTGAAAGGACTTCAAGGGGAGTAACAAGCCATTCTTTTTGTATTTTTAAAAGGGAAATCAAACACTTTAATTTTTGTATTAGTAAAGGAAATATACAAAATACTTAAGCGACTAAAACAGTTACGGTCTTTGCAGTAAAGGATGTTGTACCTCCAGCTGGTGAAATGGATTGGCAGGTGAAGGCTCTTGCTGCCAGGTATGAGTAACAGACTTTGATCCCTGGGACTCATAGGATGGAGAGAATCAACTTCAGAAAGCTGTTCTCTGACCTTCACAGATATGCAGAGCCTGTGCCTGCAAGGTGCATGCATGCACACACTCACGCGTGCGCACACACACAGACACACAAAGAGTCACGGTAAATGTAAAAAAATTATAATTTACAAAAATTTACCTATTATTCAACATGGATTCAAAACTTAGAAAGTTAATTAGAAATTAAGAGGAAATATAGCTGTAATTTCTACATATACAGTTGTAATTTTATGTGTGGCTATTTCAAAAAGTCATTCTTTTCAAAGATTAGTATTTGGGGACTGGGGAGATGGCTCAGTGGTTGAGATCACTGGCTGTTCTTGAACAGTTCCCAGCACCCAAATGGTGTCTCACAACCATAATTCCAGCTCCTGGGTATCCAGTGCCTTTTTCTGGCTGCCATGGTACCCAAGGAAGATGGTGCACATATAGATATCCAGGCTCTCACACACACATAAATAAAAATGAACATTTAAAAAACTTTTAAAGATTAGAACACTTTTAGCTAACTCTGCAGAACAAATGTATGCATATCAATAGGGTTGTCTGCATACAAATTTTGATAAAGTTACCAATATTTGGAAGACATGGAACGAAGTCAAAAAATAAAGAGAATAAGTCTAATTTCATCAAACTTATAAAAGTTTATTTGAATTGATAAACCATTTTGTTAGTCTTACAATTTATAGCATGCTATAATGTGCCCCTAACTAATCTCAATTTATTATTTAATTCAAGTGTAAGAACAACTTTACTGTCCTGTATGGTGTCTCATGGCCGTAACAGAGTTTTTAGGAAGCTGAGGCGGAAGACTGTTGTTTGAGACAGCAGGGACATGCAGTGGGCTCCAAGCTAGCCTGTGCAAGAGGATGACGATGACAATGTTCATCACTTAAAAAACTATTTTTGTGTGTGTGTGCCTGTAGCTTGTGTTCACTGCCTGCATGCAGGAAGCTGGAGATGTTACAAGAGAGCAGTAGATCCCTCGGAACAGGTATTAGACACTCCTGAGCTGCCATGCGGGTGCCGGGAACAGAACTGGGTCCTCTACATAAGCAGCAAGTTCACGTAACCACTGAGGCATTCCTCCTACTCCCATGTCTTTATTTCTAATAGGCGTACAGTGTATTTGCTGTGACTTAAACAGTCAAGTACAGTAAATATTGCTAACAATGTTAATTCCAGATGCAGTTCTCTAGGGTCTCGTGATAAACACGAATATTTTAAAAACATACCCGACCCACATATCCAAGATGCCCATTTCTTTATGGGAAGCACTGTCTAACTTCCTTACTGTTCACGTAGCTCTTCATAGTTAAAATCTCTTTGTGTCTGTGTGCTGGGTAGTTTTCATGTCAACTTGACATAAACTAGAAGAGGAAACTCAATAGAGAAAATACCTCCATTACCTTGGACTGCAGGCTAGTCTGTAGGGCATTTTCTTAGTTAATGATTGATGTGTGTGTGTGTGTGTGTGTGTGTGTGTGTGTGTGTGTTGGGGGGTAAGCCCCCTGTGGATGATGCCACCCCTGGGCAGAAGATCCTGGATATATGAAAAGCAGGTTGAGCATGCTGTGAGGAACAAACCAGTAAAAAGCATTTTGTGGTCTCCCCTTCAGTTCCTGCCTCCAGGTTCCTGCCCTGACATTCCTTCATGATGGGCCTCAATTTTTAGTTGAAATAAATCCTCTCTGTCCAAGCAGCCTTTGGCTATGGTATTTATTACAGTAATAGAAACCCAACTAGGATAGTTTTGTGGCCTACTTTTACCTCTATAAAACAAGTCACAGCATAATACAGATTATACGGGAAAATAAACTCTATTTTCCTGCAAGAGTGTGATCTCTGCATAGTCAAGGATCTGTGTGTCTTATTCAGTGTTATAAGTCAAGAGCCTAAAATGAAGCCTGTAATATAGGACTATGTTGAATGAACGAGACTACAACCAACCCACTTCTATGGAGATGTTAATGTTATACTACAATGTGCTATTTTTTGTGAAGCCGAATTTAACTTTATTAATGTTCTTTAAATGACTCACCTGACATCTGAGCATCATACATATCAACATGCACTTGATTCTCTCAGACATTTAGCTCCAATGCTACCTCCTCAGAGTTTTCATTATTGTAAGATCTACAAAATACAAAATCCTGGACACTCCCTAGCTCGTTTCTTGCTTCTTTTGGTGAATACTATGTTAAAAATTTGTTTATTGTTTATATTCTTCACAAAACAGGGCTTCTACTCGCTTTCCTTATTGTCCCATTTCCTGTGCTTGTGTAAGTGCCTGGCACACAGTACAGATGTGTCAGCAGGCATGCACTGGGAATTTGGACGCACTCATGTTGCTCATCATACAACAGAATGGTCCAATTGTCTGTGTCCAGATCTGAAGCTGGGAAGCAATCAGTTGCTTTATTCATTGACCAATAATACAAACAGGATGGTTCTTTATGCTCCACTTCATGGTAATGTAAGGTTGACTTCATATGAGCTAGATATTATTGCACCAAATCAAAAAGATTAGATCTTAAATTCCCAAGTTTATTTGTTGTGTCAGCACTTGCATGTTAGAGGAGGACCTTGGAAAGTGGAATCTCTTCCCATGTGTTCAGGTCTCTGGGCAAGCCCCTTTACCAGCTGAGCCATCTCACTAGCCCTTACATTAGACTCTGACACACAGATTTTGGGCCAACAAGAGGGTAAGGCACTTCCTGCCACTGCCAAGCCTGGTGACTGGAGTTTTATCTCTAGGAGCCACATGATGAAAGGAGAGAATCAATTCTTGCAAGCACATCATGGCACACACCTTCTCCATACACAATAAATCAGCACAATGTAACAGAACACAAGTTTTATATTTACTCATTGTTCTTTTCTGAGTGAAATGTATTTCTTTTATTTAACCAAAGTAAACTGAGATAAATTCTGTTAAAACTTTAGCCAATGCTAAAACTACAAATAGAGGATATTTTCAAATTTCACAACTTTGTGCATGTAAACTAAAAAAATTTACTTTTGAAAGCATATTCCAAATGAAATACGTAACCCCGGTATACATATATTTAAGCACTTGCCTGTTTTACTCAAAATTTTTGACCTGTTGAGAATTTAAACAAAAAAAACTTTCCTTCCACTTTCCATAATTGACACTGAATTGAAATTGAAGTCCTGGCAATGCTGAAGCTTGCATGGGAAGCCCGTATATGGCGTCTGTTGAACTTGTCCATATTGGGTTTCATGGACGACTGACCAGGTCTCTTTCTCATTTTCCATAATACCAGGATATTATTATACCAAATATCAATCAAATTGAATATTCACTTTTTTCCTTGATGGTTCTTTAACTGATTTTTATGTAGATCCTAAGATTTTCAGTAAGTTAAGTTCTTAGAAAAACACAAAGCCTCAGTCTTGTTCGCTTTAAAGCCTCACTCACAGCTGAAGGGCAAGCGCTTCTGACCCTCTACTTCCGCCTACTCAGTACAGTAAGCATTCGAGTGACTTGGCAGCTGTGTGGGAGAAATCTGGCTTCCAGATACCCAGTTCTCTAAGCCTAGTGCCCTTGGTGTTTGTGGCAGAAGGGAGAGAAAATAGGTAAACATTTAAGTAGGTGAGCATGCTATATTTACCAACTCTGGATACTGGATACTCTCTGAGTGTCAGTGGCTCTGTCTCGGAGGTTTCTCTGATGGAGGCAGCATGGGCTTTGATTAAGCAGTCTCATCCTATCCTGCGACAATACAGTCTGTCGAAAAGCAACCTGGGGAGGAAGTCTATTTGGCTTACATTTCCAGATCTCACTCAGTTCACCACTTGAGGAAGTCACAGCAGGATCTGAAGCAAACACTATGACAAAATGCTGCTTACTGGCTCATGCTCTTTTCCTACGCAGCCCAGGACCACCTGTCTAGGGATGGTACTGCCAGAGGGGACACGGCCCTCCTGGAAAGTTAGTAAGAGAACTCTTCACAGATATACCCACAGATAAACTCACATGCCAGTTGGGTTTAGACAATATTTCAACCAAAGCTTTCCTCTCAGGAGACTCTAGGTGACATCAGGTTGACAACTACTTTCGTACTGGTGTGATTCTGGAAGATTACCTTTTACATCATCTTGTTGTAGCAGCCTTCATACCGACAAAGCTCAGCTTACACACCACCCATGGCACGGTACGACAATCTCCACCTCTGTTCTAGTGACAGATGGAGAGGCCACTTCCCTCTTGTCCTGGCTTCTTTGAAATTCCTTTTCTTCTACTCACCTCTAGTTGTTCAACAAGTCCCTTCCCAAGGCAGTACTAACAAAGAAATGTGTCTGTCTTTTGACTTCTAGGAAGGATCTTCACAAGCCTTCAAACACCCTCTCCTGCTTCCGTTGCATACTGGGAGAGACTGGCCACCAAGCAGCACTGCTTCTCTCTTTTCTCTTTGGTCTGTCACTTTTGACTAGAGGTGGAGAGAGGTACATGCTTGGAGGTGATGCTAGGGCTGGTTAACTTTACTTAATATTAAATTTAGGATGTAACGTGTTTGATACACTTTAAACTCAGTTTAATAGTGCAATCACAACTCCAGGGTAATGGGGAAACTTCCAGTCAGTATTACAGCATCCATTTATAAAGAAATATTCAGCTCTAACTATACCACGGTGCTAATGCTAGCTTACTATTTTTCTTGACATTAAACAAAACAAAAACAACTCACCCCCTAAAGGATTAGAGAAATATTTCATCTAATCCTTTTCAAAATGTCTTTTGTGATACAATTAATATCCCATATTATCATTAATCATAGAAAATCTTAATCTCCATGTACAGGAACCCAGAACTAAACCTTTCAAGTATAGTGTTTTCATCAAATACAGATAGCTTATAGTTTTCAAAAAAATTAATATACCAAGAAATACACATATATATTAAAAATAAGAAACAGGTTTGCAACAAGACTAAACTAGTAGCTTATGAAGCAGTGTACCGAGGGACCGAGGAACAGTTTAAGTCCTTCCTTTCCCTTCTCTATTGTAGCTTCTGTTTCTACAGGGACCAGACACAAGTTCTTCAGGAGAGTGTAACACCTATGCTATTTGTTCACAGTAGAACAGAACCAACTCTCCCCTCTGTACCACACTACAGTGATGAAGGCACTTTTGTTCTTTAAGTTTTTGCTCTTAGCGGGAGAAGGGAGATTCCACCATGTGGCTGCCCATTATGTCCTCCAGTTAGTAGTCCTATGTTTTATGATCTCTCCTTCTGTTTACTGAGCATCAGGAACAGCCGCCACACTTGTGATTTTCCACACTTGTGATTTTCCACTCTTCTTTCACAGGCTCTTTTTTGGTAGGTGCAACTGGACATGGTCTGAGTAACCCCCTCAAAGGTTCATGTGCTGGAAAATTCATTCTCCATATGGTGATGCTGGGAGGCTGGGAGGTCACTGGGAACGCTGCCCTCTATACTGCTATTTATACTACCACGATGCCCTAGAACCAGGCAAAGGCCTGTGCAATGCTCTTGGACATTCAGAACTGTGAGCTGAATAAACTTTTAAGTATTACCCCGATTCAGGGACTTTTTGTCATAGCAACAGAAAATAGACCAGCACATGGATGCTTACAAAGAATCACGTCCCTGTTGTAAGCAAGCTGCTTTGTTAAAGAGAAAAGGTTTGGGGATGTTCAAGGACCATCTTTGCCAGTCAAATTTGTAACACAGACGTTAACAGAAACTAATCCTTTACTAATATAACGTTTTGTGAAATACACTGGTTAATTCTATTCTAAGCAGTGCTTTTTAAAACACCTTAATTGTGGCCACAGGTTTTACTTCATATGAGCAGAGCTAACATAGTGAAAATATAGAGTTATTTGGGTATTACTACTAATATTCTAACTGTGGTGTCTTTCAAAAGTGACAGGTGTTTTGGGGCTTGGAACTGGGTTCAGAAAGAGTGCTTGATGTGAAAGCTCAAGGATCTGAATTCAGATCCCCTACTGCCTGCCTCCATGAAAAAGCCGGGTGTGGCCAGACAGGACAGCCTGATGTCCCAGTGCTGGGGCTTGCTGAGCAGACAGCCTAGATCCAAGACGGTGAGCTCCAGGTTCAGGCAGAGACTGTCTCAAGAGAATAAGGCAGACAGCAGAACAGGACATTTGACACCCTGCTCTGGCCTCTGCACACACACACATACACGAGCTCACAGATGAAAATGCACACACCACTCACCACGCAGTCCACTTTCCCCACAGTGATAGGCCCTTGAAAACCCTGTTAGGAGATGTGGATGATATGTCAGCTCACAATCTGACACATATATTTGGATATCACAGTAGCAAAATCACATGACCACTAGCTGACACTGTAAGATCATTCAAGAATACGCATCACTTTCCTACTTGATATTTTAAAGCTAGCACACTTACATTTCTGTTTTTTATTTAATGACTATTTTTAGGGGTATTAACTTCATTCCACTTATCTTTCCTGTCTCATTAGTTACTGTTGTTTCTCTATTTATAGTTAAGATTATGTGTGATGTTTTACATAAAAACGTTATATTGCCATTTTAACTATTATTTGTTGAATATTAGGTTATTTCCAAATACAGAACATTTTTACGACTCAGATTCAGTCGTATTTTTATGTTCCATTTTCACATAGCACAATGGAATCCCTGGAGGTTGATAATTTGCCCAAGAGTTATCAGTGAGCACGCTTCAGCTCAGGTTTTCAATATTTGCTTCCTGAATATCTGGTGATATGCTAATGTATTCTTTAATATCTGTAATTTTTCACAAAACTTTATAAGTTAATAATTTCTCGACTTTAATGCTCATGGTTCTGTGTTTTGAGTTGGACAAAGCTACATGATAAAACTGATGTTGAATGATGGGTAATGGGTAAGTATTGTCACTCCTCGTGTCTGGATCAAAGGCTTAAAAAATTGCAAAACCGGTGGGAAAACTGAGCAATCACAGTAATATGGATATTCCAAATTTAAATAAACCTTGCTGACTTAGTCCATTCACTTTTGTTTTTTGAGGTGGGGTCTCTCTACATAGCCCTGGCTGTCCTGGAGATCTCTGGGGGAGATTAGGTTGTCCTGGAACTCACAGATCCACGTGCCTCTGCCATCTTCATGCTGAGATTAAAGGTGTGCACCATCATGTCCAGCTGCTGTCTTAATTTTAATGATTAGGGTTCAGAAAATCATAAAAATTATTATGAACATAAAACACCCTTCCTTCTTCTTTGTCCAATTCTGACAAAAAATTAGCATGCATAGGAAGGGGCTGCATTATGGCATTTTACACCTCTTCATTGCTTTCTTTTCTGTGCAGCTTTTAATTTCTAATTTCCTGCAATTCAATTTCTCAATTCTTGCTGGTTTCTTCCTGTGCCATTGCAGTCCTTTTCAGAAGCCCCTGCCTCTATGTTCAAGTGTTTCCTTTAAGATTCAGTTCTCTGATCCACTTTGAATTTTGTAAGGGTGAGAAATAGGAATCTAGTTTCCTTCTTTAACACGTGAATATCCAGTTTTCAGCACCATTTTTTGAAGCAGCTACATCTTTTGCAATGTGTATTTTTGGTATCTCTGTTGAAAATCATGTGGCAGGTGCATTAATAGCAGAAGCTCAGAGAAAACACATCTATATATCTTATAAATCACTCAATGTCATTTATACATCTATATGCAACAGGTGTAATGTGCGTATGTATGTTGTTTGGTCTGGGTCTCATGTCCATGGCACAGAGATCCTTACAATTTCCTGGGAGATAGGGCAATGTTTTGTCCTAAGAAGGTGACTCTTGGTGGGTTTCTTGTTAGCTTCAGAACAGATGCTGCTGCTTCTGGGGAGGAGATGGACTAAAAAGGTTGTGTTGGTTAATTATCAATAATGTTATCAATCATGTTCATATTTTGAAGCTTACATAAAAATCGCTAAGGATTGGGTTCAGAGAACTTCCAGAGAGCTGAACATATGCAGGTTCCTAGAGTGTGGCACACCTGAGGAGGGTCTTTCCCTGCATCTCACCCTATGTATCTCTTGCATTTGATTATTTTAGGATCTTTCTTAATAAATTCATGAGTACAGGTAAGTGTTTCCCTAAAGTCTATGATCAACAGAGGAAAGTAAATGAAGCTGAGGAAGGGGTTATGGAATCTTGACTTACAGCTAGAAAGGAAGGGAGGTGACAACTCCTGGCTTGCAACTGGCACCTCAAGTGAAGAGCAGTATGTTGGTCTGACACATGGGATGGGATGCTCTCTTCAGGTAATGTCAAAACTGAACTAAGTTCATCAAAATGGAATGTCCTCACCACCCTTTTGATGCTAACTACACAATGGGAGAGCAGTGATTATTTAAAACATTTAAGTATCGACTCTTGTCTGGCATTTACAGCAGTCCAAACTTTCACAGGCTCAGTCTGGTTCTCTGGTCGCTGACTAACAGCCATTTCTGCCCTCCTGTGTGTTATGGGCTGAACTGTACTACTCCTGACCACTCTAATCTCCCATATCTCACAATATGGCTGTGTTGGAGATCAGTTTATAAAGACGTAATTAAGGCCAAGTGAGGTTACATGGGTGGACATAATCCCAGCACCTGGAGTCTTTGTAAGCGTTAGTACACAGCTAAGCAGAGGAAATCCCACGTGTAGACACTGGAAGCATACAACTACTTAGCAGCTGAGAGGACAGGTCCTCAACAGAAACCAACACTGTCAACATCATTTGTAATGGCTGACTACTGTTCATTACATGGTGGTTGCTTAGTCAAAATGCAATACATACTCTAGCAATTGTACTTTTATACACATCCTTACTGCCTTACGATGGATGCACTTTTAGAAGAGGATCTGAGGAAGGGCTCTGGGCTTTAAAAGTCCCCCTAGAAACGTGCTGCCGGTTTACACTCTCAGCAGGGTAGGAAGCCGCTTCTCTGAACTGTCCTCTGCCCTACCATAAGGAGTCTTCTAACAGCTAAAGACTACTGAGTTGCACACGTTGTCACGGAGTGGGACTTACTCTTAACCTTTTGTAATGTGACCACTCTGAGCCCATGATACTTCCGTGTATTTGAAATGAAGAAACTAAGTTTGGTAATATATAACAACCAAGCAGACAGCTAGTTACAATCCCTGCTTTAGACACACTATACAGTGTTCTGACTTGATGTGCGGTATGCTGCATCATTCATCCTGCTCCCCTTCCTTTCTGTAACGCAGTATCCAGGAAATGGAGGGTGGGTGATCTATCTTCATTACCAAAGTCTGGAAATTCTGGCTATCTCATTAGTTTAGTGCTATATCTTTCTAGCTTGGATTTTTACAAATTTTGCAATTACTCCTGCAGAAGGTAGTATCAGAGAATAAACATAGGGGGAACTACCTCAGGGAGGGTTGCCAACGGAAGTCTGCCAGAGACTGTAAAAAGGCTGACATTTTCTTCCATGGTCTAGGTTACCCTAAAACCTGTGGTGGTCATTCTGACTCAATGTCTAGCTCCAAATAGTGGTTTTAATAAAAAAAATAAAGGTAACCAATCTTTTCCCACATAAAAAATGGAATGTAGTACAGATACCATGTTCTGACCCACAAAGTCCTGAGGGATCTTAGTGTCTACCAGCCTAAAGTTTTGCCAATTCTTAAAATGAAGGAACCTATGTATGTCCTAACTTGGCAAGGAGAGTTCCAGGCTATCACTATGTCAGAGCACAAACCACAGATAGGAGTACAGGGATGAAGAGTGTACGTGTTCTCAATCAGAGGGCTGTTCTGGATGAGCACATGATGAGGATTACTGAGGGAATGGAGCACACTAACTGGTCAGTGAGTACGGTCACGTGGCTACAAAGCAGGCTAGAATAGTGCAGTCTCTACACCAGGTGACTATGTACCACAGTTATTACTCTGAAAAAGAGAAATTTGGGGGTGTCAACTAACAGTCTGTGCTACAGACTGGAAAGAGTGTGGTATATGACAGAAAGAGGAGGCAAAACAAGGGACAAAATGTAGGAAGGGCAGGAGCTAGATTATGCCAGCTTGAAAGGCCTTTTAGATTGTATCACACACACACACACACACACACACAGATACATACATACATATAAAAGCTATGGGAGGTTTTAAAAAAACTGAGAAACACAACTGAACAAAAAAATCCAAACGTGGTTCTGCTGGTATCCAAGGATGCTGACGGAGGTGTGGGGACCATACAGAGTAGGCACTGCTGCACTCCAGAAAGACCAGGCAGCTGACAAGGGGAGGAGTCGAATTGATGGGGAGTGAATTCAGAATGTGTCTGTAGCGAGTTTACAGCACACGCCGCTGAGGTGATTAGAGTGAGGAGAGTTTTCCATTCTCGTAGGTACCAGTGGCAGGAACTTATGGAACTAGGGACACCAACGGAGGAGCAAGCTAGGTGGTGACAGGGGAGCCAGCCATTCTTTCTCAGACAGTTAATTTGAGACGTCCTCTTTATTCCTTGTCATGGCAAACATGCCAGCATCATATCTACTGCTATTTTTAAAAGGAAGCCTTTCCCTTCTACAAATATATACACAAACTTATTCTTTCCTTAATAAAGCATTTCACCCAAATCCAAGGGAAAACTTTTGTGAAAAAAATTTAACAAATATTTTAAAAACAAACAAATATATGCAGTGTGAACTGTTTTTCAAGTAAAAGTAACAATATCTTCACTACCAAAATTTAAAAAAGATCAGTAAATGGGTAAATATGATCATTATCAGCAATTACTACGAACCTTTTTTGTTGTTTTTGAGACAGGTCTTACAAGTATGTTGTCCAGGCTAGCTTCAAACTGAGGTTGACTCTCCTGCCTCAGTCTGCACAGTAATAGCACCACAAAAACGTGTCATCAGGTCTCATTTCGCTGATGAAGTAGTTTGTTTGACAAGCTCTCATTTTATATATAGCCATGGCTGGCCTGCAACTAGTTATGTATGATCAGGTTGGCCAGAAACTCAGAGGTCAGCTTTTCTCTGTTTCCAAAGTGCTAGACATAAGACCTGTAAAAATTATGCCCAGAGAAGAAGGTTTTGAAGCAACAGGACGATTTAAAATTTTTAATGTGTGCTTACCTCATTATGTTGAGCCACCAACACAAGCCTTTAATAAAACGCTAGGTCATTCAATACTTATTAAATAGATCTTATCAACTAATAGATTTGACACATGGTCTAGAAGTTAAAAACGTGGGCATTAGTCCTAAGCAAGTCGTCCTCTTAGTAATAGGATCACTGAATTTCTTCCTAGCTTCCCTATTCCATGTACTTATTAAGAAAACGTTCTTGCCAGGCGGTGATGGCGCACGCCTTTAATCCCAGCACTCAGGAGGCAGAGGCAGGCGGATCTTTGTGAGTTCGAGACCAGCCTGGTCTACAAGAGCTAGTTCCAGCGCAGGCTCCAAAGCCACAGAGAAACCCTGTCTCAAAAATCCAAAAAAAAAAAAAAAAAGAGAGAAAAAAAAGAAAACGTTCATATCTTGCTTAGCAAAAAACTAAGTTTAATAAAACTCTCAGACCTTCCCTACTGGGAGCAATTTTTCCCGTTTTGACAAAACTGTGTTTTTAAAGTTAACACAGGTAAGAAACGTGATGAAGTAAAACATTTAATGTTACTCTATGTGACGATGCCGTACTATATACTATATAGTATAAGGACTCCAAATAATTAGTAGCCAAGTTAAGGTGGTCTGTACTGCATCCAATCACACACACGCTCTCCACACGCCTAGAGGTACAGCCAGTCCTGTAACACACCACCTTATGGCAGTAGATGGTAACTTGAGAGGAAGAGAAAGCAGAAAGAGGCAGGAAGAAGCTGTTGGGGGAGGGGCCATACTGGACTGTGTCCTTCCTTCTTGGATTTTCCTAAAGCAACAAAACAAAAACACGAAACGGTGAAATGGAGTATTTAATGAAATGAACAACCCAGCAAAACAACTCCCTTTCTCCTGATTACACCAGTAACTGTTGGCATTAAACAAATTTACATATCTGCAGAGACGTCAAAGTACCTTACCTTCAAAACATGACAAAGCCAGACTTTATTTCACGGTAGGCTTTTATTTCTTCTGGTTCCTTGTCTCTAGCTTTCTAGGATAAATCGAAGCTGTAGTGATTGATTGGGGGCAGGAAGAAGGAAATGTTATAAAACAAACAGCAGATATTTTATTTACCTCAAACTAATAGTAATCCAGTCATAAAATCAATCACTCAAATAGGAATAATAATACATTATGAAACTAAGAACTTCAAACCCCACAGAGGCGTTTAGCAAGTTTTAGGAATTATAAAACACGAAGTTTACGGATGTTCACAGCAATAAAGGAAGAGTACTATACGGCAAAGAAAACGAATTTCAGTTCCAGGGACAGTCCTGTTTTGGAGAGCAAAACGGTCTTTCTCTGAAGTTTTCAGTACAGCCATAGTATTTCCAAGCGGTCTGGTGGACGGGCCAGCTGGTCACTACTGTTGACCAAGGGCGCGCCGGGCGGGAACTAAATTAAGTACCATAAACATGGCTCGGTTAGATTAAGTACACCCGGTAATGCTTTAAAAACATGCGCCCCTTACTTCCTCTCACCAGCTTACACAGAAACACGTCAAAAGCAAAACAAAAACCAAGCAGCAAAAAAAAAAAAAGAAAAAGAAAAAAAAGGAGGGGGTGGGGGAGGCGAGTAGACGCCCGGGTTTCGGCGTCGGGGAACTCACTTCTCAGGAGGTGACGGCGACGTGCGGCGGGGCCACCGCAGGCTGCGGGGCAGCGGGAGGAGTCGAGCCCCGCGGTCACCGCGCCGGCAAGGTAGTAACGGCCCCGGGGACTGACCGCAGGAGGTGCTCGGGGGCGGGGTGTCCGACAAAAACACAAACACAAACACGCTGCGCGTCCCCGGGTGGGCGGACCCACGCCGCCTCAGCTATCCCCGCCCCTGCACCCGAGGCCGCGCTCGGACCCCAGGCCGCGGCTCCGGGCCGGTGTGGCGGCGGTGTGGCTCGGGGAGACGGTCGAGGCCGCAGGGTTCCCCCTCCTCCCGCTCTCCGGAACCGGCGCCGGGCAGCGCCGCATCTCGGCTGGAGCCGGCGGAATCCCGCGAGGAAGGCTCCCGGGGAGCGCCGAGGGTCTCACCGTCGACCGGCGCGCCGAGAAGCACCCCGTCCGTCCGGCGAGCATCGCTCGCCACCTTCTGCCGCCGCCTAGAGCGAAGTCGGAGCGACGGGGGTCACGGCGGGGGTCAGAGGGTAAAGGTCTTGCTCCCAGCAGCCTCCGCGGTGGATACGTCGCCATCTTGGATCCGCGGGACAAGAAAATTCATGCGGTGAGTTTTTGGCAATTTTTCGGAAGTCTGGCAGCGGGGCGCGCGGCGGGGGAGGCGGATTGGGGGCCCCCGCAAGGCGGGGGAAGGCCTCGGGGCTAGTCCGGACGCGCCCGGGGTCCGCGGGTAGCGTCCCGGCCCGCCGCTTCCCGTTGCTTTTGTCTCGGCTCCAATCGAGAGAGGGAGAGCGGAGCGGGCGGGGAGGGGGGTGGCGGCGCCGGAGGAGGGAGGGGGTGTGTGGCGGGGTGGACGGGACGTAAAGCGTCGCCGTGCTCGGGCCGCCGCCGCCGCCGCCGCTCCGGAGCCTCTAGGCCCGGTGCCGGCCGCCCGCCCGCCCGCCCGCGACGGGGCTGTCCCCGCACTCGCTCCCCCGGCTCCCGCCGGCGCGGAGCGGTCCCCGCCGCCCTGCTGCTTCCTGGGGTGGACGAGAAGGCGGCAGCGCCGGGCAGCATCCGAGGAGCCCCGGGCCGCCTTCGACGGCTCTGCCACGTTCCCAGCAGCTGCCGGTCCTTGACTCTTTCCCGTTCTCGCAGCACACGCGCAGCATCCGCCACTTGTGTGTTTTTGTTTGGGAACGATGGGGGACATCGGACCGGCTAACGGGCCTCAGGAGCCTCCAGGCCCTGAGACACCGAAGGCCCCTGCAAGGTGGAGGGAGGAGGAGGAGGAGGAGGAGGAGGAGAGCAACTCCGGTGCTGCTTCTGCCACCGTTCGCGGAGAGGGAAGCTTCCCTTGGTGGTGTAGAGACTTGAGTTCAGATGGTCCTGGGGCGGCGGAGGAACCCCGAGACACTTCTGCCTGTGAAGTTGCAAGCCCTGGTTTCTACTTCCGCCGGGGCCTCTCCGTCTCTACCTTTTGCTGTCTTAGGTCTTAACATGAAAGTTTCATAAAAGAAATAAGTCGGGTTAAAAGAAACCTGGTAGTTCTTAATTGAGATGCTGTTTGTCCAGGAGAAAGTTTAGAACTCTTGTTATCTGTAGGCCCGTAGAAGAAAGTTACTTGTAATTTTCTTTTGTAAAACGATTTCGAAGGTTTTGTCATTTGCATTTACTTTGAGCCCTGTTTGTACGTTATTACTTCCAAAAAATTTTCTCTGCACGGGTACCACTTTCTTGGAAATCCTAGTAGACGTCTCTACATTTCAACATCTGGAAAACCAAGTGCTTAGAGTGTTTTTGCTTCATTTTCATAAAATTCTTGATCCAAGAATTCTCTTTAATCATCTGGACAGCTCCTAATAAAATACAGCAATATGATCCTTAGATTCTTGGCAAATGGTAGTAAGTATGATACTGACTTAACCAAATCTGTTCACTAGGGAAGGCAGGCATATTTAGTGTTCAAAACTGAATACATTTTCTATTCTACATAGTGAGAAATTTTAGAGCTAGGGAATTGTGTCCCTAATGATTTCTCTTCCCAAGGAAATAAGTGGGGGAATTTATGTGGAGAGAGTGGGATAGAAATTTAAAAGTGTGTACTTTCATGAGAAGTTTGTTTGGGAATGCTTGCTGTATTTGACAACAATCTCTTTGCAAACATCACTGAATTCATCTTTTACAATTTTGTAAGGTAATTTTATGCCAGGTTCAAAGTGTTGTTTAAAAATCCAATACATTGAAATGGCTGTCTACAGCAAAATAGTTGCCTGTGTCCAGGTCTTATTTTGTTGATATGTTTCTTGATGGTTTAAGATCATTAATAAGGACTGTGTGCTGCGCTCTCTTACTTAGTTTTTGTTGTTGTCTTAAATCTAAAGGAAAAGTTCAGAAAGCACAGAAGAGACAGTTTCTTCCACTTTTTACTTTGGCTGACTTTGCAAGATCCTTAATTAAAGTGGAACCTTTTCATATTTTTTAAGTGATGTTTTATTTGTAAGTAGACCAAAAATTAAAAAAAAAGTATTTCACACTTCTTTTGCATTCCCGTTACTGCTTTATTAACACAGACGTTAAGGTGGTGAGTGCGTTGGCAGAGCACTGTGGCTCTAATAATACAGTCCAGAGATATCTGTAACCTTATCAGGTCCTAGAGACTGAGAGTCATGTGCATACTAACATAACAGTAAATACAGCCTTTAAAAAATTCAGTTCTCAAATGTTTGTATGATGAAAAGTGAAGGAAATTGTGCCTGTGTGAGGGATTTTTGTCCCGTTTATTTGAGACATGTCTGATCTGGAAAATGAAATAAACTCCAAATGTTATGCTCCCTAAAAGAAATAATTGCTTTTATTTTCCCTATATAAGGGTGGGTACTTAATTTACTTTTTGGTTTCTCAGATATGCCTCAGGTTTATTTAAAACTTAAGAAGTAAATGTACCTATTATTGGCAAATTAAGTATACTGGTAACCCTGCTCTGTAGTTTTTAAGTAGGTGCTGATATTAGCAATACTTTAATGGACCATTATAGAATTGTTTTTACACTCCATGGGATAGTACAGTTTTTTCATTTTTTATTGACAAATTTGCTTCATAAGAAAATTTGGCCTTTGTAAGAAAACCTGAGTAGATAGTAATAATCAGATAAGTCACTATAATTTTGTGCTCTTTTGAAGTGATGTTAAGTAGTGTGGTGGTGGTGGTAGTAGTAGCAGTAGTAGTAGTATCTTTTGATTAAAATTTTAATTGTGAAATGAATGACGTAGTTCATTGGGTAAAGGCATTTGTCACCAAGCCTGATGACCTGAGTTTGATACCAGAGATCTCCACGGTGGAACAAGAGAATCAAGTCCCCTAATTTGGCTTCAGTTGGTATGCACACTAATAAATAACTACATATAATAAGAAACTTGAAATTTTTACTGTAGAGAGTTCATTTTGAGAGCACACATTTAAAAGCAGACTGTAAATCCCATGTGCTTGTTTGAGTGGATATTAGAGGAAAACTTAACATGAATGGTGATAGTTTTAGGAAATAATTTTTTAAAAATTGTATAGTGTCTGCCTGCATGTATACCTGCAGGCCAGAAGAAGGCACTAGATCTCATTACAGATGGTTGTGAGCCACTATTGTGGTTGCTGGGAATTGAACTCAGGACCTCTGGAACCAGTGCTCTTAACCTGAGCCATTGCTCAGCCCCGGAAATGATACTCTTAAGTATGATTTTCTTACCTGGACGTCAAATAGTTTAAATTTTGTGTAGGTGTGTGAACTTGCATGTGGCCCGTGTGTGTGTGAGTGCGAGTGTCTGCAGAGGCTGCAGGCTTCAGACCCCTGGAGCCTGAGTTAGCTGTGACCCTCCTGACATGGAGGCTAGGAACTGAACTCAGGTCCTCCGGAAGAGCAGCAAGTGCCTGCTGAGCCGTTTCTGTAACACAAAACACAGTAAGTCAAGATCCCAGGTGGGCAGTTTCAGGGTTAATAAGCTGTACTATAATTTGAGTGGTATTGTATATAGCAGTGGATCAGAAGACCTATGAAAGGTTATGAAAGAAGTAGTTCTTGTTGATTCAGGTGACCAAGAATGATTTCTACCTTTGATATTTGGAGGAATTGACTTTATTGTAACATTTCCAATATGGGAAAAAGCTGTGCTCAAGTTTAATCTATTGTAATATAATTTACATTTGAAAAGAACTATAAGGGAAATTAGAGCTTACGGCTATAAAAATATTTTATAATTTTTACCTTGGATCAGTTTATTGAAACTGTAGTAGTTTTGTTTATTTCTGTAGTTTATTTCTGTGTAGTCTTTGATTTCTACTTAAAAATTTCAGCTCTTAGGACAAATCATGCTGGTATAGCTTATTCATCACTATCAGGAGTTTTTTTAGAAGTGGAATTCTTTTTTGTTGTTTTTGTTTTGGGTTTTCGAGACAGGGTTTCTCTGTGTAGCCTAGGCTGGCCTTGAACTCACAGAGATCCACCTGCCTCTGCCTCCTGAGTGAGTGCCTGGCTTAGAAATAGAATTCTTACTCTGTTTTCTGACAGCTCTTTCTCTGAAATGAAGATGCAGATGCCTTGTGTGTAACTCATAAGGGAGGGATGCTGCTCCATTATGAAGTGATAAAATGGCTTACATCATCTGAACCTTGATATGGGTGCATGACTAACACAGTATGCAAATGGAGAACCAAACTGTCTAGGAAAGAACAGAACATTTTTCTTTGCTCAACACTTAAATATTTTGTGTATGATCAAACTCAGGGTCTGAGTCCATTTAGATTGCATTAACTATTTTGCATGTGTTTGCCCCAACTCTGATGGAAATTTTACTTTTCATAAGCATGTGTGTGTGTGTGTGTGTGTGTGTGTGTGTTAAGTGTCACTTCTCTGTTGCTTGGTAAACTTACTCAGAACTCGTGTCATTTTCTTCATGAACTCTTTCTGGACTCCACAATC
The DNA here is from genome assembly GCA_028555095.1 of Dicrostonyx torquatus. Lineage (NCBI taxonomy): Eukaryota > Metazoa > Chordata > Mammalia > Rodentia > Cricetidae > Dicrostonyx > Dicrostonyx torquatus. The sequence goes on along the minus strand of JAQHUG010000221.1, from coordinate 2,694,053 downwards.
CTTGTGTCTTACTGTTATTGAGTATGCCATCATGGATCTTCATTTATCTTTCTGCTCTCTCTCCCACCATAACGTCCACAGGTCTGACTCTTGTCTTGGTTGCATTTACATATCTGGTACTTTCTGTATGTAGTATTTAGCAGATTCTCAAGAAACATGCTTCAGGCAAAACAGTGGCTGGATTAGCGGTTGTCAGTGATTTGTTTCCCAGTCTACAGAGCAAGAGCAGCAACACGTTTGGAACGATGGGTAGATATCTTCTGTTTCCTCATTTCTTCTCTCTTTAGAGCTTTCCTTTTTATTCTTAATTAACTGCTTTACCTGTTAGAAAGCAGGTAACCAACTTCTTGAGAACTGTCTGTAGGGTTTGTGTGGAGTTTTGGAAAAGTGTTAGTACGGTATTGCTAACTGTTGTGCTGGTGCAGTATTGACACTGAGCCGGTATCTGGTATTTCTAGCTGTACTTTGCATGGCCACAGGCATTTGTGGACGGTAACATGTAGTATTTAGAAGGTAATTGTATTTATAATACTTAGCCATGACCTACTAGATTTAAGCTGTTTGATGTTGGGTTCTTTTTGTTTGTTTTTCTCCTACCTTTTCCTCTCTAATGCCTGACCCAAAGTTCCCTACAGACGCAGAATTCTCTACTCTTTGTTTTGTTTTTAATATGCTAAGAATCAAACCCAGGACCTTGGCACATACCAGTGTATGTACATTGATCATATAATTATCTAGTTTGAATATTCTAGTTCTTAGGGAGGTTAGGCGAGATTCTTTAGTATATCTTTAAATCTGATTTTTAAAATACATCTAGCAAATTTCAGTTAGAATTGTTCCTCTTGACCAAATTACTGGTCACTCGAATTTTTAATATTTTGATGTAGAAATAAATGTTAACATGCTGTATTGGTTATTTTACTTTTCTAAAATCTGTAAAGGTACTTTGTTTTGCATTTTTGATACTGGTTCTTACTATGTAACCCTGGTTGTCCTGCAACTTGCTATGGGATTACAGATGAGTACCACTATGCATTTCTGAGAGGCTAAAATTTGAGAACTAATTTAGCCTCTCGGAGTTTGAATGAGAGACCCTTAACGCTGAGAGCCAGCTTTTTTTGTCCAATTTACAAAAACCGAAAACAAGGTTTCCACTTGGCTAGGTGTTGTGGTATACACCTTTAATCCCAGGAGAGGCAGGCAGATGTCCTGAGGCCAGCCTGGTCTGTGTAGCAAGTTCCAAATCAGCCAGGGTGGTTACACATTGAGACCTCACTCAAAGAGGAAAAAAAAAAAGAAAAAAATAAGCCTCTATTCAATAAATTTCAGGAATGCCAAGGAATGATAAACAAGCTTAGTTGTATATTTGGGTAGTTTGGGTAGCATTGAATAGGCCTTTTCCTCACCAAACATACTGAGAAGCCATTTTCCATTTATATATCAGATTTAGAAATATAGCTCCATTGTGTATAGGCATGTGACAAATGTAGTGACTGATTATGTAATAGTGTGTTTGGGAGAGGAGCATTTGGTTTTGTGTCATAGCTGCCAGGAATGAGCTTTTTATGTCTTTTTACTCTGGTAATTATGATTGCCCTCGTACAGATTTTAGTTTTTTTACTTTCATAGATCAGTAAAATTGTATGAAGTTTACCATGTCATTAAAAAGATCTAGTTTGTTTGGCATTACTGCCTTGTACTTTAAAAATACTTGTACAGTTTGGACAGTACATTCCCAGTATTGTAGTTTTATATGATTGTCACCTTGATGTTAAAGTTAAAAATAGTTAAAATTTTAACATTGGCATTTATAGAGACAGAATAGTCAGCCTGTTTAGATTAGTATTAGAAATAGGGAACTACGATGGTCTTTTCATCAGTCTAGACTTAGTCTCATTTTTTTTTTATTTTTAGTATTATTCTAGAAAAAAATATGGTTTATCAAGTTAAGTAGGTATAAGTGGATGGTTTGTTTGGTTTTTATCTGGTCACCTTGTAAATGTAGGATATTTTACTCACTTGAGAGAGAAGTTTGAGAGTGGCAGCAAATTTGTGTTTCAAGCTGGGTGCCCTGACAATATTCAGCAGCCACTCATGTTTATAAACAAACATGCATTGAGAAATACTGAAAACCTATAAGTAATGATATTAAAATGAGAATAGGCAAAATCAGTCTTTGATGACACATTTTATACATTTCCCTAACGCATAATTCCGAGAGATGATTTGCTGAGTAGAGAGGCCTTGAGCTCTGCTTTAATTTTGTATTCACAGAGTAGTGCTTTGAGGGTGTAGCTTTCACAGTTTTTGTGTGAGTGAGCATGGTTAGTGAGAAATTAAATAAGCTATCACCATTCTAATTTGTATTATCTTAGGAGAAGTTCCAGGTGTATTCTTAGGCATGCCAGGCAAAACCTTGAGGTCTACGGTAAAACTGGCTAACTCTGCAGTTGAGTTAGCAGCCTCCAAATTGTTCAGATTCAGTATGAGATGGCCTGTGCGTGCGTGTGTGCGTGTTGGGGGTAGTCATGTTTTCAAATAGATGTACATGTGTAAAGAATGGTGACCCGTGTTCCAGGGGTTCTGCGAAACGCTTAAAGTGTTTGAGCAGAGTTGAGAAGCACTGAACTTCATAATCTCCTGGATTGCTTCCGGGCCTTAGATTTTTGTGTTTTGAAGAAATTAAGACTTTACCTTTGTTTCTGTAGATGTAAAATTCATAGATTTTTTTTTTCCTTTTTAAAAGAAGTAATTTAGCCGGGCGGTGGTGGCGCATGC
>JAQHUG010000221.1:2675589-2690048 GCA_028555095.1 Dicrostonyx torquatus | reverse complement strand
GATTGAGCATCCTTTGGATATATACCCAAAAGTGGTATTATTGGGTCTTGAGGAAGGTTGTTTCCTAATTTTCTGAGAAATCGCCACATTGACATCCTAAGTAAGGGGTTGTGCCAGCTTGCATTTTCACCAGCAAGGGTTGTTTTTCATTAAGAGGCTTTGAAAATGTTTTCTAGATCTGACAGAATTGGGGTCTGTCTGTATTGTAGAAAATTATATTGTAGAACAAAATAAAGTGACCTGATTTGCATCTCCTTAGAATAATGAAAGCATGTATAGGTTTTTGGTTTTGTGGTAATTGGTCATTGGCATTCCTTAGAATTTGGTGGTGTTTTCGTGGTTAATAAGGCCCTCTTGTGTAGTGCGGCTCAGTAACTGTTACAGTGTGCCCCATACTCTTATGTTTGCACAGAGTAATTTCTCATGATTTAAGTTTTTGTGGTGCATTCTTTAAGAACATTGTAGGGTAGAGAGAACAGCCTTGTTAATTAAGTTGTTTCAGGGAAATGATGCTTGTCTAGGGTGAGTTGGCCTTCAGAAAATGGAGGAGAATGACAAGGTGATCCTTCATAGGGCTTAATGGAATTCTGGGATCACATACAGGTTAATTGAGGAGGTGATGTAACCATCACATAAGAGGTCTTGTCTTTTTTTTAAATCTTTAGTATTGGAACTATGAAGTCACTAGCCAAATTTTTAATATCTTTTCCCACCCCTTTAACAGATATCTGTTTCATGCAGTTTTAGATTCTACTACATCTGACAATTAAGATCTCAAAGTCTATGGTATAATTGTCAGTATTGAAGGATTAGATTATCTCTGTTGGACAAATTAAGCATTTTGTGTTAATGTTAGCAAGGTTTTGTTAAAGATTTTTAAACTTGGTAGTTTTTATCTTTTGGAGAGTTTGTTTGTGATAGATACATATAAGCCAAAACTGTAATTCAAATTTTTTATGTAAATGGAGAGAACATACTAAGTTTGGGGGACAAAATTAGAATGTTCTTATTTGACAGCATTTTAAGTGGGTTTTCAAAAATCTTTAGGACTAGTCATCCTGAGTTAAAGTCACTACTCTGACTCAACTATTGTATTGCTTAGCCTCTCCAAATTTCAGTTTTCTAATTTTTCAAGTGAATTACCTCATAGACTGAGGAAAGGACTGAAAGGTCTTGTGCTGTGTTTGTGTGTTTTTGAAAGTACTTGTTACATTGAAGATATTTCTGAAGCAGTAAGAACTAGCTACAATTCAGAATGTAACTCTGTGTCAAGTCCTTAAGTGTAAACAAATAGAATACAGTCTTACTTTTATGGTTTTTACATGTTTGTTTTTCTACTAGGAATTTTGTTTAGATGAAGCTGGATGTGTTAATTTTAGCATTGTTCTCCCAGAGGCACTTCGATCAATGTAGAGCATGGAGTAGACCTGTAAGCATGTCTTGTTGGAGGGGTAATGGAATAGGAAAAGAACCAGGAAGAGCCATGGGGGAAGACTCTGAATGAGAATGAATTTCATACAACAGTTATGTATGAAAATCCTACAATGAAGTTCATCACTTTGTATGCTAATCTAAAATAATAACAACAACAAAAGAGTATTAGCGCACCGAGAAAGGGGTTCCCTAATTATTGTTGGTATGGATAGATCTAATGGGTCAGGAGACAGTACATACATATCCATTTTAAGTGAAGAAATAAAATTTGGAAAGATTCCACACTTAGAAGATGGGAATCTAGCCTTGGCTCTGTGAGTTTTGTTAACTATGTGCTGGGGCAGATCAGTTTGTTTTAGGAAGCTTCAGTTTGACAGTAGTGGGTTGCCTCCCTGTGTTGCTGATGGCACTGTGAAAGGAAGGGAATTTGGTTAGCTTAAGCATTTTGAAAGTAAGGCGATAATGATGAGTTGTACTGAAAGAGTTTCCTTTAAAGATGTGTGAGTGACGTGCATGTTATTCTGTGATGCTGTTGTATTCATTTGCAGCTTTGCTGTTTATGAACTTTATCTAAATGTCTGGCTTATGGACTTTGGGAAAGGGGAATTTAAAGATTATGGGAGAGGCACAGTTATTTAGCAGTGATCATTTTAGTAAGCCACTTAACTAGGTTGTGTGTTTTGCTAAAGTGCTGGTACTTCGTATGCAATGTTATTGGACGTAAGCCTTCCTTCATCTTGAGAAGTACACATTCTGAGTATTCTTTGGGTTATTCCAATTTTTTTTGTAACTGTATTTGTGTACCTTATTATTTTTGGCCACAGATGTTTTCTTGTGCTCGTTTCTTTTAAAAAAGCTTTCAGTGGTTTGAAAGCATTGTATACAGCACTGTATACATTCCTTGTCTGTAACCCATCTGAATAACTGATACTGAGTTTTATTCTTCAATCTTGAGAATTTCTTTTGGGTGCTGAGAGCTTTGGAGTATTAAAAATAAATACCATATAAGGAAAACAGAATAGTACCAAATAGCTTTAGTGGAGAGTGAATCACAGAATCTGGAAAATGATGGCCCTGAGTTGAAAAAAAGGGCAATGCTTTTATGTTTTTTGTCCTGGTGAAATCTAGTTATTTTACATAGTTGTTAGGATTTCTGATTTTTCATATTACATTGTTATGAAAAGAAATATTAAAACTTTAGGAGCTGGAATCTCATCAGATTTCTTTTTTGCCTAAAAAGGCAGAATTTAAAATAAAAGACATCTAAAAGTTATTTATAAGCTATAGTTGTAAAACGTAGAAAGTATACTTTACCTGTAAATCCTGGTCAAGATGGGCCTTTTGATGATTTTGCTAGTTTTGCTAAGGATAACTGGGAACTACAGGGTGCCTTTCATCATATATTTGTTTATATCTGCCCAGTTTAGTCTAAGATTATTGAGTGCATTTTTTTAAAAAAACTGGAAAGACTTTTTGTTTAATTCATGGGCATTAACTAGAGAGTTAATTTTTTGGATAACTTTTGTCCCACAGTATATTCTTAAGGCGTTTATTTTTAATTGTAGATGCCAGCTTAGGACAAATAATGTCTATGTTAAAATGTCAAGGCATTGTAGAAAAATGTAGTGACTATATTAGTATTTTTGCTTTTCTGGCAACTTTAAATGCTGTTTTAAAAATTGTATCTTTCCTGATAAATTTAAAATGATTCAGGGAAAGAATAAATCTCTTAATTTCTAGTTTTCAAGTTAACCATTGACTGTTTTTATGCAGATTTAGAGTTCTGTGGTTTACTTTTAAGGATAAATCGGTAAGATATCTATCTTGTAAGTTTAGATTTTGTGGGCAAATGTGTATCATTGCAGCACTGTGAATTGATACTATTATGTATTGTTTCTTAAAATGTTTACATGCTATAGATAAACTGAGGTTAGTGCTAAAGAAGGCACACTGTAAAAGATAATCATGGCAATATTAGGAAAAGAGGAAAATTAAAATCACTCCCAAGTGTACAATGTAGATAGATGAGTGTGCTGTGTCGTGGGACAAGCATAGTTTGTTACCACCAAGTGTGAATGGGTACTACTGTCCGATTTTTCCTGCCTGGGTAAGTAATACAGGGTTATGTAGGCCATGTGGAGGATTAAGGAATGTATTTCAGAAGAAGAGGAAACACCTTCCAGAGATATCCAATGCTGCCCTTTTTTGAAAGACACATTTTGTTTTTTGAAATGGTGTTAGAAATTACCAGAAAGGCAGAAATGCAAGTGCATCATTTTTGTAGAGAAATTTGGATCTTTGAAACCTTAATAAACTATTTATTTATTTTATTTTAATTTTTTTCAAAAACTCTTTAAGATCATGAGCACTCTGTAATGTTACATAATACTTGGCCCAATCATGAGTCCTTTTGGACCAGGTTTAGGGACGGTTTCTCTGTGTAACTGCCCTCTGTAGACCAGCCTGGCCTCAAACTCACTGAGATCTGCCTGCCTCTGCCTCCCAAGTGCCGGGATTGAAGACATGCAGAGGCACCACTCACCCAATCATGATTCTTAGTGGCCAAAGCACAACTGACTTGATGGTTTTTTTAATTACTCAGTATTTAGTTTTAATTTTCACTTTTATAACTGGTGAAAATTCAGTTTCACTCTTCCTTGCGTAATTGAGCGTTCATTTAGAAAGCCTTCCTATGATGTAGTATATGAACATGAACTGGAGAGCTAGAGTGGCTCCAGTTCTTAAGTATAACTGGCTTTAGTCTACTTAATTTGCAAATTCTAAAGATCCTTCCCTTAGAATTCAGGGGAATAATGTATGTGTAACATTTAGCATACATACCCTGTAGTGTGGAGTGTGTGCAATAAACCTTAAGACTAGATGAACTAGCGAACAGTTCTCTTAAATAAATCTCTTTCCCCTTAGCTCTCACCTGTTAAGTGCATGTACCTTCTTTGTGCTGGGGTTTGGAAGTGCTTGCTATTTTATATTTTGGAATACTTATATAGACTTGAGCAATTGAGCCTCTTATATTGGAAAAACCTAAAATCAAAATATTCTCTAAAATTTGAAAAAAAACTTTTTGGAGCATCATGTAAGCATTCAAAAATTTTCAGATTTTAGAGAATTTCAGGTTTTGGATTTCTTTTCATTAGAGATGCCTAACATGTAATTAGCCATTGCCTTCACATTTTTGCCTCTCAGTGTACCTCTGCGTCATGGGTTTAGGGACCAAGTCCGCTTAGCTTAGTGTAGGTGTTTGCACTGCTGGGGTCAAATCAAGGGCTTTCCACATGCTCGCAGGCACCCTGCTGTGGAGCCGCACACCACAGCCCAAATCAGTCTTGTGTGCTACTGTATGTTTGAAACCTCAGAGGGCCCAAAAGGAGTTTGTTGACTGTATGAGAAATGGTTTAACAGAGCTTTTAATATCTTCCTTAAGATTTTTTTCCCTTATATCAGTTTTGCCAATTTATATCATACTATGTGTGAATTGTCTACTGAATATGGTTGCATAAAATTACTCTAAATTTAAAATTGTGAATGATAATTCTTAGATTCATGTTTTTTAATTTTCTGAAAATTTTTAAAATTTTATAGTCTGTTAAGAAAACTGTATTCCTTTTTCTGTTTGTGTTCTTCATTCTCATCAATAAGAATAAAGACGAAGCTATAGTGCTGTAGTCCTAGCCCTGGTACCCTGCTGAGCATCATTCAGTGGTTCAAGAGAGGGAGCTAAATAATATTTAATATCGCACAAATACTGTTCAAGATTGGTCAAGTGATTTTAACTGGGTAAACTTAACAGTGACGATGTTTCAAGAGAACTTTTGAATAATGTGCTCTATCAACTATTAATGCAAAATGTTGGGAAGATGCTAGACACTAAAATCAGAACCTGTTTGGTTACTAAGCTTAGAGTGTTTGGAAGGCTTAAAAGTAGTTTACAGTATCTATCTGCTTTATTGTTGCAGTCTTAAGCTAGTATCTTTTGATTACATGCTACAAGCTTGAAACAGGAAATGAAACTTCCAACTTTGCTCTTTTTCCAAATTGTTTTGATCAATATATGTCCCTTGAAATTTCATTTGACTCTTAGGATTAACTTTTTTAGTTTTGCCAAGAAGCCAGCAAGAATTTTTAATAATGATTTTGTTTAATTTGTAGATCATTGAGATATATTGCTACTTTTCTTCTGATCGTAGAACATAGAGTGATTTTGTTTATAGTTCTTTTAATTTTTTCCATAATTTTTTGCAGCTTTCAGAGTATAAATGTTATGTATTAAACTTAAGTTCTTTAATCTCTTTACTTGGGAAATGGAGTTGCTTTCTTAACTTTTTTGGGTTTTTCATTGTTACTGCATGGAAATGTGATTCTTACATATTGATTTATATACCTTGCACTGTGTCATTGAACTTCCTCATTTAACCATTTGATAAGATACAGTAAAGATTATTAAAATCCAAACTAATGTGAAACTGCTGTAAAATCATTAATCTAGTGACTGCCTTAGGATTTTCCATAGAGCCACTGATGGTGGTCTGCAGCTGGAGGCAATATCACCTCCCCTCCGGACTGCACACTTGCTATTATTTCATTGTTGCCTAGTGGTTCTGTCTAGTGGCAAGAGTAGACAACCTTGTTTTGGTCCTGCTCTTAGAAGGCAGTATTGACTATTTCACCATTCATTATGCTTCTGACAGTGCCCTTTTGTAAAACCATAACTTGAAAGACGTGCATTACGTTTGTTTGTTTGCTTGTATGGGCACACATGTGCCTTGGGGCCCACATGCAGATGAGAGGACCGTTTACAGGAGTCCCTTCTCCTACCATGAAGGTCCTAGGGATCAAATTTTATATATGCTGGGTTTCATTTCCTGATTTTGTTAGTTACAGTTACATTTCTTGTGGTGTTTTTGGTGGTCTTAACTGGTTAGTACTGACAGCAGAAATGATTTAAGAAGTGTTCTGGGTGGTTATTTGTTTTGGATTAGTTTGTGAAGTGATACTGATTTTTTTTCTTCTAAATATTTGAGAATTTCGTCACTCAAGTCTCCTGGCCATGCACCTTTTTTTCCCTGTTGAAACTTTTCTGTTAATGCAGTGTCTTTGCTTGTTATGAGTCTTGTTTCAATTGTTTTATTTCTTCTGTCAATTTTGATAGCCTGATGCCTTAGGGATTTGTTCATTTTCTCTAGTTTCATAGTTTGTTAGCATGAACCTGTTATTTCTTTATCTTTCTCTTAATGTAATTATGTTAGTATTATGATCTATCTCTTTATGCCAGTTTAATTTTTGTTTTTCTTGGTTAACTTAAAGTTTGTTAGTTTTGGTTATTTCCCCCCTATATCCAACCTTAAGATTTCTTTGTTCCTTAGTTATTCTATTATTTTTATTTTTCTCGTTTGGTATAGTATTTTTTTTTTTCTAGTTCCTGGAGGTAGAAATTTAGGTAGCTAATTGATTGGAAATCGATGCCCTTTCTCTCACCTTCTTTTCTTCTCTCCTTCCTTCTCCCTCCCTTTGTTTCCTGCCCTTCTTTTTCTCTTCCCCATGTCCATGCTAGTCGAATTCTGCACCACTGAACTATATACGGCCCTAGCCTTCGGATAGCTTTTTAAAAATGTAGGCATTTACAACCAAAAAATTTCCTTCAAGTGTCATTTCATTTATATCATCTAAATTTCGGAATCTTGTGCTTTTTATTCCTTCAAAAAAAAAAAAAGTTCCGTTTTGATTTCTGCCCTCTGGTTCTTTTACGAGTTAGTATTTTGAAGGGTGTTGTTTAACTTGCACAGACTTGTGAAATTTTTGCAAATTTCCTGTTATTTTAATTTCATTTCCACTACACTTGTAGCCTATTTTATGATTTTATTCTTTTTCAATTTAAGACTTACTTATGATCCACTCTGAAATTATCCTGAAGAACGCACGTCTTGCCGTTTGTTGGTTATTTTATAGATGTTTGTCAGCTCTAACTATTTCATGTCATTGTTAGTCTCCTGTTGTCTAAGTTATTGAATACATTATTTGAAATGGATTATTAAAATGGCCCAGATACTGTTGTTGAGTTGGCTGTTTCTTGTTTTTTGTTTGGTCATGTTTTATTTCATTTATTCTGAGGGTTTCATCTTAGGTTTGCTTATTTTAGTCATACACACACATATCTATTGCAGTGAACAGAATTTTCAAGATTAGCCCAACCTTTTAACTTTAATGATATATTTGTTTTGTTTTTCGAGACAGAGTTTTTCTGTTTAGCAACCCTGATTGTCCTGGAACTTGCTTTGTAGACCATGTTGACCTCAACTCACAGAGATCCACCACACTTGGCATTAATACATATATTTAAAGATTTTATTTATTATGTATACAGCATTCTGTCTGGATGTATTCCTGCAGGCCAGAAGAGGGAGCCAGATCTCATTACAGATGGTTGTGAGCCATCATGTGGTTGCTGCGAATTGAACTCAGGACCTCTGAAAGAGCAGCCAGTGCTCTTAACCACTGAGCCATCTCTCCAGCCCCAATAATATATATTTTTAAAATGTTTGTTTTGTCTGGTAATAAAATAGTACAGTCACCCAACTTTCTTAAAGTTGCCATTAATGTATGTATTTTTCTTTTCTGTTTCTCAGGGTGAAGTGGGATGGAATGGGATAGAGTCTTGTTATGAAATGGGACCTTCAGATTCAGAATCTGCCCAGTTGCTGGGATTACAGAAGTGTACCTGCTTCATTTCTTTAGTAACTATCACAGTATTCCTTATTATTGTTTATTGTTGCTTAGGTTTTACTATGTACATCTTATTAGAATTATTTTCACACTTGCACAAACTTAGTTATAATCAGATAATATTATACTCCAAGAAAGCTGTTTCTTTTTTTGTCTTATCTACTGTTGTCACGCCTGATGATAGCTATATATTTTAAATATGTTGTCCTATAGCTTTCTGTTCACGTTTGTTTCTAGTGAGAAGTTGCCAATCTTTCTGCCCATCGTATGTGGCATACCACTTTTCTTTTTCTATCTTAAAGAATTTCTATTTGTTGTTGCCTTATATATATCTTACTGTGTTGCTTCTGGACATTACTCTTGTTGTTTGTCCTACTTGTGGGTAATTGAGTTTCTTGGACTTTTAAATAATGCTTTTTTATTAAATTTGAAGTTTTTAGCCATTATTTCCTCAAATACTTTTCTGTTCCTCTGCTTTCTACATACCTGGGTTCTCTTAATTATGTCATATATTCCTGAGGTTCTTCTATAGTTCTTAATTCTGTTCTTGGGGCTACACAGTCTTTAGTTTTGTAGCTGTTAAATTCTCTTTTCTCTAGGCTACTTTATTATTTGGTATTTATTCAGTTTTCATTTGCTCAGTTCATGTATACTTTTGTAACCCTTTGTGAAGTTTTCATGAATTTTACTTGTCAACTCTTTATCCTCTCTCTCTCTAATCCTGTGTTTAATTAGGCATTTGTTTATTTGTTTGCTGGTACTGGGGATTGGTTCTAGGGCTTCATACATGGTTAGCCATACATACACATATATGTGCAAAGTAGCAATGAAAGAAGAGGCCATGAATTTGAAAGAGCAAAGAGAGGTGTATGGGAATGTTTGGAGGGATGAAAGTGAAGGAGCAAATGTTGTAATTATGTGACAAAAGAAAAGAGAGATGAGGAATCTTTTTCCATCCAAAACCAAACAAAACTGGGATCAGAAGTCTCCCACTAGGCCTGGCTAAGATCTTTTTAAAAATGATGAGCTATTGTTATCATTCCTAATTTAAGTCTTTAATGCTTCCTTTAAACAACTGGAGGTTTGTTAATTCTGATGCTGTGGGCTGCGCTTTACCCTGTGTACAACCCCGTGTGTTGTAGTCTGGGAAGGGCCGACATTTAGTGCACTGCAGTATCTGCACACACTAACCCCCCTCTTTCTGGACTTACTTCTGGTTTAATGTGCTGTTTTAATGAATTTTTATATGCTTTGCATTGGGAAGTATTTGATATCATACTCTGGAGGATGAAGCTTTAAAGGTGTAGATGTAATGTAGTTATCCTAAGATGACAATGATTTCTTAACAGTGTGTCTTTCTTGTAGTTCTCTTAGATTGATTGTCTTGGTATTACACTCAGGTATCCATCTTAACTAGTTGCTGCTAATTATGCTTTTGCACTTGATGATCCTCAGAGTGTATATCTTGTCTGTTTATACTGTCTGACTAAAGATTGGGCCCCTGGCTGGACTCTTTTACCCTCTTCTCACCTTTGATGTTCATTTAGAACCCAGTAACGCTCTTCCTAGTTGTCTTACCCAGTTTTCTTTGGTAAACCAGTTGACCTAGAATTCTAGTCTAGTTCCTTTTAGTTACCCCATGCTGTTTCGAGAGGGAGTTTCTAGAAACTTTCATGTTCTAGAATCTGGGCCAGTATACAACCTATTTGGCTTATGTATGTGAAACCTCTGTGATAGGAACGGGATGGGTTGAAGGCAGAGAGTGTATAGAGCCAAGCCTCTTTGTATTCATCAAGTCCATTGAAAGCTAGTGAAGAGGCAGGTATAAGAAATTTTGTTGTCTCTCCCGGGGAAGTACTATACCCTGGACAAGGGAGAGTGAGCCCTTTCTCCTTGATTTCCCTCTACCCAGAGTAGATCTTTCATGGTCAGCTTAGCTTGCAGAGGGAGGGAAATCAAGGTACATACATTCTTACTGTTGTTATCGAGGCCTAGTGGGTTATCTGAAGTATGGCTGGTTTTGTTTTTGTTTTGTTTTGCTAGATATAGTTATCTTGGGACTTAGAACAGAACAGTCCCGAGATAACTATTTTTTTGGTTTAAAAATTTTTTTCTAGTAATTTTTTTCATTAATTCAAATTTAAATATAAAGTGAACCTGTTTTCTCTGAATGGCTTCTAGGCATTTTGTTGAATTTTTGTGTATATAATCCAGAGGAGCATTTGTATTTAAATTTTTCATCATCATTTAATGCATTTGGTTTTGGTGTAACAGTGATGAAGTAGTGCCTCCTGACTAGGTTGTGTTCAACTGCACTGCACACTGATGGTGGCTGTTCTTCAGATGCAGTCACCTCACTCTAGCAATGCACAGCTAGCTGCTCAGGTTTTCATCAGAGTGCATTTGGGTGGCCTCAGAGTCGCGTTCATCTACATTTTTATTTGTGAGAGTTGTCCCTCTATTTCTTATCCTTTTCATGCCTAGGGGGTGCTCAGTACTCACCTGTATTTCTTATTTTTTGATGCCTGGGGCTCAGTAATTACACGTTTTTCTGCATTCCTGAAAGTGATAGTTCTGGTTTATTAGTCTGCCTAAAGTGTATTGTTTTAGTCATTTTCTTTTCTACTTAAAGCTCTAGATTGGTTCCTTCCTTCCTTCCTTCCGTGCACTTCCCCTTCTTTTTTTTTCCTTTTACTTTGGATTCATTTTACCCTCTTAGTAGTTTTGGAAGGTGTAATCTTTGGTGGTTGGCTCGATCTGTCTTTTAAATATAAACACTTAAAGTTATAAATTTCCACTAAGTAATAGTTTACCTATATTTCACAATTTTTTGTGTTTTTAATTCTTGATCTGTTTATTCTGTCTTTCATTGTACTTACCCTCTATGTTCCTAAGTATATTTGTTTGGTCTTTTAGAGATTGCTCTAGGAGTTACAGAATATACACTTTGCTTTTGTAAATTTGTTTACTAAAGCTATAGATTTATCAGAAGACATTTTTATATGAATTCAGTTCTTCAATATATATAATTTTTTAAAATGACATACATAATAGTGTGGCCAGAATTTCTGGAGCCCCCCCCCCAGCTTCCTGGTCCTTGTGCTCACCACGGAGGGTAAGAGTGGACACTGACCGGAGGGGTCCTTGGCCCGCATACATTTTAGGTAGACCACATACTGTATTTCAAGTCTTTAGTACAAACAACTTTCCCCAGGAACTTTGTTCAGCCCACGTGATTGACAGGCTTGTTTGGATTTGTTTTTATCAGAAAGCCTCCAGCAGTAAGTAATCTTGAAAGGTTTTGGTAGATATCTGATGAACTTTAGGGAAGTTCAGAATGTCACTTTCCCCAGGTCAGAGATGTGACTCAGATTGCAGTCTGAGTAGTTCTGAGAGAGAGAGAGAGAGAGAGAGAGAGAGAGAGAGAGAGAGAGCGAGCGCTCTGCAGTTCAGGCCTTGGTTTTGCCAGCTGCTAACCTCTAACTAGCCACTTGACACCTGATAAACCAGTTTGTTTTTAAAGAATGGGTCACCCTGGCTGTTGGTTTAGTTGAGTGGTAGAACACTTGTTATGCCCACAGTCTTGATAAAATTATAGTGTTCTTTGAATATTAATCTCTTTTGTTTCTGTGACGATGGACTTCTCTCTGTTTTCTGTTTATGTGACCTGTTATAACTGAGAGGTAGGAGTATTGAAATAATCAAATGTAAACCTGGTTGTCTTAGTTCCGCTTTCCTCAGCTTGAGTCTCTGTTAGTTACATATAAGACTGTATGTCTTGGGCTCAGTTGGTGGGGTGTTTAAGGACTTGAATTTGGTTAAAACCCATAGTAAGAACAGCCAGGTGTAGTGATGACGTTTGTAATATCAGTGATGAGAAGTTAGAGACAGGTGCATCAGCCAGCCTAACCTGTCTCTGGAGTTCTAGGCTACAGACCTAGTCCCTCCTAAAGAGGGAGGTGCATTATCTTTTATGCTTTCATTTAGCCAGGTCACATTCAAAGATTTAGTCTGAATTTTGAGGCAGAAATACCTGGCTGCCACTAACTAGCTGTATGTACAAGACTCCCCCAAATTATTATTTCTTTTTTAAATCTTTAAAACAAGATATTTAAATGAAATGTGCTCTGTTGTTTTTTTTTTCCTCCAGATTTCTTATTCTAATCTAGAGATCTAAAACCTTTTGGTTTCATGAATGGCTCTTGCTTGAAACATGTACAGTCTTTCTCAAAGTAATACTTCATGTGTGCAAAATCAAATGCTTCTGAAAGTACCAAGTATGTTAGAATATCAGTTTTAAAAATAATGATTGCATATTCAGTTTCATGCTTATTAACACAAAGTATAATGCTACATTGTAATGTTTAGACTGATAATGGGAAGTGGTGACATGCAGACAGATAGTAGAGCTGTGGACTTGTTACTTGTATTTTCAATTAAGTAAATACTACATTTCAGTTAGAGGGTTAGTAAAATGAAGGTGTAATTTTCTTTGTCTTCTTTATTAACACAGTCACTTTGTTGGATTATATTGATTATTTACTCTTAAATGATATGGGGAAATTAGAAGATAGGAACAACCATAGTATTCCTGAGGTCAGAGGGATATTGGGGAGCCAACCAGGAAGATGTGTTATAGTTAGACAAGTGTCAGAATGTTGACAGAAGTGGGTAGAGTCTGCTATATAATACCTTGAATGTTTCATCCTTAAACTGAATTGGGTTTGGAAAACTTCAAAGGTATGATTCATAGAAAGTCTAGTCACCCCAAAAGGTTTACTCCTACAAGAGAATGTCAGGGGGTATAGACTTGTATCTTAAAAGGGTGTTTTCATGCAGTTGAAGTCGGTAAAGCATTCAGTGTATTTTGTGGTTCATTAATTCAGTATTTATGTTGTGTGTCACTGTTTTAGGCACTAAAGATAAGAGTGATAAGCATAATAGACAAAGAGCCTCTTTTGGAACGCTTAGGTACTAAGGGTTGATAGACAAATGTGAACAAAATTCAGATAGTTGGGTGGTCAATGAAGGCCTTTGTGAAGACAGAGAAATGTCAGTGTTAAGGTGCTTGGCATTGAAAAACTGAGGTGAAGTCTTCGGAAAATAGCAACAAGTGCAGTGACGCTAAGTTGGAAACTGACTTGGAGAAGGTTGGAACAAGGGATGATGCGGCCTCATCCTGCCCCTCCTCTTCCCTCATCCTTCTTCCTTCTTTTTCTTCTTCTTCTTTCTTCCTCCACATGTCATTATCACTTCTAATCTTAATCCTCTCATGCTCTTTACAGTTCTGGCTTTGTTTCAGTCCGCTTCTTGCCCTGTTCCTTCTAACCTGCAGTTGCCTGTCTTAAGACTAGCTTCCCAAGCAGCTCCTTAGTACTGGCTGCACTTCTGCATACTGTATTTCCTCCTAGCTCTTTACTCTCAGAAATATCTCCTGCTTTAACCCTCTGACATCTCCGTTTTATATCCATGCTTTGAGCTGATGACTTTTTTTGCATTTAGGTAGAAAAACATAATGCCTGGAGATTTGCAGGATACTTCCAATAAATACCAACTTATTTAAATCTACTTAAAGCAGCTCTAAGTTGTAGGAGGCGACAGGATCCTCTCTATTACTGTGCCTTCCCTTCCATCCCATTTACAAGCATGAGGCTCAGAAAGTGGTGACTGTGCTATTTATTTAGATTCAGTAGGACCTCTTTGTTGTATTGCATTTTATTTGACCATTAGAGACAGTTTGAGTAACTTGCATTGCTTTGCCTGTTAAACCCATAAATCTGGGTGTTGAGCGACCAAATATTTGTGATAGAATTATTTATAGTCAAATTAAAAGAAGAATGTCAGGAAAGCTACCACTACAGAGATACAAAATCTAAAGTTATAAAACATTAAATTATGATGACCACAGAATAAATTAATTTAAAGGAAATATTGTTGGTTAACTTTTTTCTTTATCAGTAAAAGAAACTTTCCATTTTATATTAATAATTGTTGTTTGAAATCTGAATTATTAAAATAATCAGAAAATACTTGTACTTATTTTGGCATTTTTGCCACACTAATTGTGATATGCTTCTACTAAAATTCAGGAGTTTCTTTTTGTCTTCTGGTGTTTTTTGTATATAATACTAGTTATCAACTCAGGTTTTGGAAGCATTTATCCCTGTAATCAAACTATAAATTAGTGACAGAAAGGAAACTTGGCTTTTTGATACAAGGTTCTTGATACATATACACCATATTAGTTGTCCATGGTGAGTTCTGTCAAGTACAAAAATAAGTCCCCT
>JAQHUG010000221.1:2630736-2669273 GCA_028555095.1 Dicrostonyx torquatus | reverse complement strand
AGAACTGTATTCATTTAAACTCTGCCTGGCCCATCATTACCAGCCTCTTCTTGGCTAGCCCTCACCTCATAAACTAACCCATTATAAAAGTCTATAAGTCACCACGTGGTGACTTACCGGAAAGGTCTAATCTGCATCCATCTGCGACCGGGAGCCTCGTGGCGACTGCGCCACTTCCTTCTCTCTTTCCAGAACTTCCGTTCTGTCTACTTCGCCCGCCTAAGGGCTGACCTATCTTAAAAGCCAGGCAGAGTCTTTATTTAACCAATCAAAGCACAGAAATAAAGACGGACCCTCCTACAACAGACAACCTTAGATACATTATGTAATGTCCCCTTCATTTATTGCACCTCATTTTGTTCTCCTGATGTGAATTTTCACCACATTGCATTATTCTTTGTTTTATTTAATATAACATAGAGTGAAGGTAGCGGTGACAGATGCTTATTTTTCATACTTGGCTCAGAAGAATATAAAAAGTACCTTTAATTTTTTTCTCCTTTTGTTTATTAATAACAAAAGGAGATAATGCTCCTTTAAAAGAAGAATATTAGTTCCTATTCCTGGTTAGAATCTTGAAATAAATACAGAAGAAAGCAAAAAGTAAATAAAATTTTCTTTCATAGTAAAATCTCTCATGAAGAAATGTTAATTTTTATTAAATTATTAGCACATAAAATTTTACTTCTAATTGTCATTTTTGTATAATTAGTATGTGCTGTTAAAGTTGTGTAGCATTAAGGTATTAAATGTTATCTCATTCTTTTTAGATTTAAATGTATCTTTTGATAAAATTTATGTAATATGAAAGTGTACTAAGTGGAATTTTACACAGTATATTCAAAGAGGAAAACATTCTTATTCTATAACATAGTCACTCAAATTTTAGACTGTTATCCACTGAATTCAGTGAGCATGAATACGTTAAGGTAGATCCTATCGAAGAACTTTTAATACTATTATACCCTAATATTAAAACAAGATTGCCACATAGGAGCTATAAGCTTAATTTATCAATTCATTTAATTTGGTGGCTGCCAAGCCAAATATGTGTCATATTATTGTTATGGGACACCAGTTTGCTTGGTAGTTTTTCCTTTAAAATACCCCAGTTCCTGACTCAGGAATATAGCACCATGGTAGAGTGCTTACCCGGCATTGCAAGGCTCTGTTGTTCAATCTCAAGCGTGACATACATTAAATGATAAGTGCAAACAGTTTAAATGGTAACATTTATAGCAGTAACTATATAATGAGTTTTAAAAACTCATTTTTGAGAGACATACTTTATTGTAAAAGCACATACAAAGTTTCTAGTGAACATTTACATGTTTGCATAGAGTTGGGCATGTTGCAGTATGTCAGTCCAGCATATCTTGTGGATGACGGTCAAAACTGAGTAAAACCATAGCTTCTGCAACATCACGGTTTCTTTTATGTAGGCAATAGGAGCTAGGAGATTGATTTTATCTTATCAGTTCTTTGTAGAACATTGTTTAGTAATGTTAATTTTTCATTTAAAAATTATTCTCTCAACAAATTGTGTTTTAGAGGTTATGGATACATATTTAAACCTTTGTATTTGCCCTTTTTAATAATACTAATTTGGGTTTTGTTGTTTTTAAATTGTGGGGTTTGGCTCATTGGTTACGCATACTGCTCTTTCCGAGGAATGGGTTTGGTTCTTAGCACCCATATCATATGGCTCAGAACTACCTGTAACTCCTCCTCCAACACCCTCTGGCCTCTTGGGCACTGTTCCCATGAACACAAGCCTATGTGTAGACATATGTATATGCATAGCTATAATTTAAAACTATATAAAAATGCAGACTTTGTGTGTGGTGCTAGTATATGTGTAGAATATAATCGGTGTGTGGATGTGGAAGGCGTCCTTCCTCAGTTGGAACCTGAAGCACATTAACTAGGATATGCTGGCTGGCTGGCTGTGAGCTTCAGGGTCTGCCTGTCTGCCCTCCTCCATCCCAGACTGGTACACGATTCTCTGGATGGGAACAGTCCTGATGCTGGCCAGGCAGACACTTTGTCCATGGAGCCATCTTCCTAGTCCTCACCTTATTTATGGGTTATAGATTAGCTGCTTTTATTATCTCGTCCTACTGTACATTTCATATGATAGTAAATATGAGTTGCTTTAAATTTGAATGCAAAATTATAATGGATGGTAACATTATTAGTTCAGGAACTATATATACTACTTTCTAAGTAGTACATAAGAGTAAATGTTTTATAAGACTAAAGCTACTTCTCCTGAAAATGTATCATATGCATACCTTTGGGTCTTTGAACTTTGAATTTTATTATATTTTTAAAATAATATTTGTGTTAATTCTTACCTCAGTTTCAATTTCTTTTTTAAATCTGACATGCAGAGTGTATACCCAGGTTAAGAGCTGAGCATCATTAACTCCGCTCCAATGCCTAAGAGTGAATTCTGTTACAGTGTGTATGGGATAGGGGGGCTGGAAGGCAGGTGTTTGTTCTTCATCACTGGAGTTGACATTGATAGAACATTGGAGTGGATTTTTAACCTAACAGTTGTTTCAAAAATATGATGTGTTTACATCTTACAGTGTGAAAATAAGCTTTGTGGGTGATATGAGTCAATGTATAAATATCTTACATTACTAACATTGAAGTATAGACATTGGGGTGGGAACATCTAGTTAAATAACAGAATCTGAATTAACTAAATATTTGTAGAATAACCAGAGGTCATTTAGAACCTAAAGAATGTTAGGGGTTAGTTTTTTTTTGTTTTTTTTAGTTTTTTTCTTTTCCATCAACTTTGTCTTCACTTTTAAGTTTCTTCCTTGTGTGTAATGTCTGGTGACTGACATAATGGTTGGGGGTAGGTGTGAGTGGAAATTTTTATATTAGACAGTCTCTATTTCAGAGTGTAGTGCTCAGTCATCTCCTTTAAATACTCAAGAGGAAAGAAAGGTGGGCTAGATATAAGACAGATACTTTTGGTTCTCTTTGCATTTTGTATGTTAAGTTGAATATTTTTGTTAATGTTATATGTATTTACATGTTAGTAATTTTGATGGCTTTTGGATAATTCCACTCTAGAGGGAGAACTGGTGGGCGGTCCTTCCTGTGACACGACCCTTGAGTGACAGTTCTATTTGATTGCCTCCAGTACTGTGAGGAAAGGACACGACTCTATGGTGAGGACTGATGGACATACATTATCTGAGAAAAGAAACTACCAGGTAAGACTTTTTTCCTTCCCCTTTCTGTATTTGTCATATGACTACATTGAACTGTGTTCATATAATATTTAACTGGAAGTAGCTGATTACAGTGGATACACCTCCTGAAAAATTTCTTATAAGTTTGAAAATTGTATAATAAAATTGATGGCTGAAATAACTGAACATTTTCCAAAGTAAAGCATGTTTATAATGTATATTTAGTGCCAGAACAAGTTTTCTGACATAAATTCCAAAATTTAGGACTATTTGATATTTAATATTTGATTTTATGGCTGAATTCAAAGACAGTAGTTGATAAAGTATTATTTTTATGCATGATTCTGAAAGAATGAAATGTAAGCTTGGGATTATATTTTGTGTACTAGAGTGTTAGTGAAATGTAGACAGCATTGGAAAAGTTGTAGAACAAATACAAATGAAATCTAGGAATGTATGATGACCCAGATCCTGTTTTATTTGTCACTAATTTGCTGTTCTTACAACATCAGAGACTTGTTTCCTTACTGATTTAACACTTCCATCCTTCATATCTTCATATATATATCACATATATAATTATGTCGGATGCTCAGAAGATAATGGACTTGTGATACTGCTGTTCTTCCTGCGCCTTCAGAGACGGCGAACTTTAAAGATAGTGTTATTGAACTGATTCGTTTTTTAAAGAATAGTGTTTTAAGTTTTAAATGGAAACTTGTTTTATTTCATCTGATAGTGAATCCAGTATGAAATATGAAGTCATGTTAAATACTGAGTCAAGTTCATGTAGAGTGAGCTGTTTGTATCCAGCCCTCTGCTCCATCTCACTTCAGGAATTTCAGTGTGATAAACGGGCTTCTCTCTCGCACTAGTCATTTGTTTCAGAGAAACTAATTCTTTGTTTCCCTGCTTTGAGGCAGGTGAACACTGGAGAAGATTGAAAGTGAGTTTTTATTGTATGTGTCATCAAAGAGCCTCTGATTAAAAAAGCCTTGGCTTCTGATTTGGAGCACCATCTCCAGTACAGGACGCGTCTGTATCTAACCTAGAGCTTTCACCTTAGTTGATAGATGAAGGTTGTGGTCCGATTGTAGTTATGTTAACAAGCAGACTGAGCTGAGACTACTCTGAGCCAGGTCTTCCACAGCCCTCTTTTCTGATTTGTCCTCCTAAACCTGACTGACCTTTGCTAATTATTTGTACTTGTATGTAGCTAGTTCGTCCTGCCTTGAAACCACCTGCAGCAGTGTGGAAGATTTTCATTGATCAGACTTCTTGGGATTTTCATCTTCTGTTAGGTTTTGTTAAATTACGTGAAGAATAGTGTGATTCTTGGTTATGTAGCATTGAGGTGCTTACCTCCTCTTTGCAAAGTGTGAATATAGAACTTTTGTTTGATTTTACACCTTACAGCTAATCTGCGTCATAGAACCATGTTCATATAAAATTCCAGAATTTATACTTATAAAAGGAATAAAGCAGTTATATTTGCACATGAAAAGCATTCCTTATTTCTGCCTATACTATTCTAAAAATACTTTATTCTACATAATTTGCAAATAATACAAGTTTTTAAGCTTGCCTAGAAAATGTATTCTTAGGCTTTTGCCAGCTGGATATATTTTCCTGTTTGCCTTTTATTGCTATACAGTGTACATTGAAACGACTTAAGAAATAGCTGTTTAAGTCTGATTTGTAAAATTCTTTTTGTTTTGAAGCCTCCCTGGAAAGAACCCATGCATGGAAGCATGGTTTTGTATCTAGCATCATCATCCTGATGGCTATTGGGCAATCACAAAACACTGAATCACCAAAGTCAACACTGTGTTTAGTGCTCTTAGGAGTGTGTGTAGTCGGCAGTAAAACCACATTGGCGTTTATACATCTTTATAAAGTAGACTTTTTGTGTTTGTATAACTTTTTATTTATTTGAGAGCTTTTGGTTTTGGAATTTGTTTGATTCTTTAAGTAACCTGATAATAGCCCAGTATTTGAGATTAACAAGACTATTTCTCTGATTCTCATTTCCATATAGTCCTTATAATGACTTTGAGATACATGTGAGTTAAACTACTGATGTTTGTCGTAGTATCTACTTTGTATGTTTGGTCAATAAGCCCAGTTAGGTATTGAAATATAGTAGATGAAGTTTGTTTGCATAAATAAATTAGTTTAGGAAAGCAGTTTATTTAAATGGTTCATAGTTCATTGATTTTAGAAGGGTTATCAAGCTTTTTATAAGGAAATGAACATTATGTCAGTTTTTAAAATCTTTTTTTATACAATTTTACCTTCTGTAATTTGCACTAATCTTACCATAGCTATGAGCATGCATAAGTCTAAATCATCTTTACCCCTTTGGCTCATCAGTGCCTTCTCTCATAGTCAAGCTCTATACACGGCATCTAGTTGACTTTTTCTCCATGATTTTTATTCCCTCAGTGCCTCTTGCCTAATTGCCTTTGCTGGGTTTGTCTATTTAGTAATAAAATCTGCTTTAACTCGCCTTGTGCCTTGTGCCCCAGGCTTTAATTATTAAATTATTTGGATCTCTCATGGATTGGTAGCCTTTATTCATGACTCAGTAATTTGATTTCCATTTTTATAGAAGCTGTCCTGTAATGGGTTCATGTCCTATAATATTTTCTTACCATGCTCTCAAATCTTATGTACTTGTAGATTACTGTTCACCTTAGCCCAGAACAGCCATCTGGTTTCCTTAAGTTTCCTATATATGTTTTCTGTTCAGTTCTGTAGACAATAGAAACAAATGGCTATGTAAACTTGTTTAAATTAAATGATATTAACATTTTAGTTTACCAGCCATGCAAGCCACATTTTAAATACTAAAAATAGACATCTGCTGGTGGCTACTGTAGTGAAGTTTGCATATTAGATTGTTTTTATCATTGTATAAAAGTGAAGACAGTCTTCTGTATGTAATATGCTTTTTGAAAGCTTGAACCGTTATCTATTTATTTTGGTGCTGCCAGTACCTAAGCTTGGCACCTGTTATATAGAGATGTTCAGCATTGTTTGAGTAAAGTTACAGTGGAAAAAACTAAAAGGAAGAAATGGGGAAATAGGCTAGATACCAGCTAGTGGTAGTTCCAAGATTTTTACTATGAATAGAACCTGCTTTCATTTCTCTTTTAGCAATAAAAATAATTTGTTCCAAATAAAATTGTTGAAGGAAAACACAAAGTCCAACGTGAAAGTTCACCTTCATGACTCTCTCTCAGTGCTGTGTGGTCTTTGTTAGTGAAGTGCGGACGGGAAGTCTGCTCTCTTCAGGGCTGTGTTGTTCAGCAAGTGTGTCTCTTCATCTTGCTCATTATACTTATGGAGATATTGCCATATCTAATTTTTTGCTTTTTATTTTTCATAAGTAATCATTAATTTGAGTTTGGTGTTTCATTCTTTTTTATACATAGTTTTACTATGTATGTAGTTTTTATATATTTTGACGAATTATGCCTTAAATTCCATTGTTTTGTGTAGGAAAAATGAACACTTTCCCAAATTAAACTCTTAACGCTTGACAGTGTAATATAAAGTACAAATTAACCTAATTATTAAATCCATAAATGGTTAGATAGGTGTATTTCTACTTGGTAAGTTTTAGGTATTGCTATATACAGATTAACATTTTGTGCTCCAACAAAAAATGTAAGTATAACTAAGCCATGGAAAGAATTTTTAGACAGGGTCTCTTGTGTAGCCCTATAGCCCTAGCTGTCCTTGAACTTACTTGCCCTTTAGACCAACTGTTCTCAAACTCACAGAGATCCTCCTGCCTCTGTCTCCCAAGTGCTGGGGATTAAAGGTGTGTGCCACCATGCCTGGTGGAAGTACCCCTTTTCATTTTTATAATTCAGCATTTAAAGTTAATTGATGATGTCTTAGAGTCTTCATTGTTCCAGTTAGCTTGTATGGGGTACCTTCTAATGTGTTTAGAAATGCTAATGTCTGTGCATCTTCAGATATGTAAAATATGAAAGATAGACAAGAAATATAGAGGACACTTCGTAGAATAAAATCTGTGGGAATTATTTTTAAATGAGTACTTAATAGTTGAAACTCGTCAGTAGACCCAGTGGGTAGAGTAATGACGGAGGTAGGTTTTAGTCTTTATTACTAATTGGTATAGAATAAAGGTAATCAGCAGTAAGCAGATGAAAAAAATTAATTTAAAAAAAAGACTAAATCTAGTGAACTGGGTCACAGTTTTCTTTTTGCTCTTGAAAATTTTGACAACAAAGGGCTCTAACTATTGTCCCTAGACAGAGATGCAGTGTAACATGAGGGCCTGTTTGTTGGGGTTTCTGTCCTGCCCAGTTCCCACAGCTGTTAGCCCCAAAGAAAATCACACAGAGAGTCTACATTAGTTATAAACTGATTGGCCCATTAACTCAGGTTTCTTATTAACTCTTATAGCTTATATTAGCCCATTATTCTAGGATATGTTAGCCACATGGCTCAGTACCTTTTTTAGTGGGGTAGGTCACATCCTGCTTCTTCAGTGTCTGGATAGGACTGGGGAGGAATGGGCTTCCTTCTTCCAAGAATTCTCCTGTTCTCATTAACCCACCTCTAATTCCTGTCTGGTTGTTCCACCTATACTTCCTGCCTGGCTACTAGCCAATTAGAGTTTATTTATTTAAAACATAATCGACAAAATACAGAATTGTCCTGCACTGATGCAAAGTAATAGAGTGGGCTAAAACTTGAAATGATGACTTTCTATATTTGGGTTTTTTTGCATATTACAGCTGCTTGCATAAGTGGTGCAGAATAATAGTAATAGTAGTGTAATACTGTAGTGTGTGCCACAGTCACAGTTTCAGCAGCCGAAGTCACTTGGAGTTCATAACCTAAAACTTTAAAAGTAAAGCACAGTATTTTATTTGACCTTCTGTCTCTTCTTTTCCATGTTTCTGTGACCAACTAATACCAGGTTAAGTGAGCTCCCAGGTTCCTCAGTGGTTGTCTCACTGTAAGATTATCCAGCTTTCCTTTGTGTTACATGCAGACATTTTTTTTCTGAAGTCATAAAATGGCATCAAGGTTTGTTTTCTTTATTCTTACTATGTTTGTTTCCGTGTTCCTGTTTCATGTGTGCACATGTACAAAACCACGTGGTGGAGGTCAGAGGATGACTTGTTAGAGTTGGTTTTTGAACTCAGACCTTGTAGCAAGTATCTCTACCCCCTGAGTCATCTCAACTGCCCTATGACATTTGTTTTCTAAAGAACTTGTTTCCTTGAAATAACATTCATGGTTTATGCATACCCTTAGTGTCTTATGGTGTAGTATGTGTTTGCTTTATAAACTTGCCCTAGGACCAAGAAATTCTGCTAAATGAATCTGTTAGGCCTAATGTCTTAAATGGTGTCAGATACTATTGTTTTCCAAAGATTTAAAAGTGTCTGGTGGCATACCTTGTATTTATTTTGTGACTATATCCTCCTATTAAGAATTTAGGCCCTAGCCTTTACATGGAAAATACTGTTTCTTCAGAGAATAAAATAGCAGCTATTTGCCTCAACTATGAATATGGAAAGTATTCATTGCTAAACTTGAAATTACTCATAAAAATATTGGTGTGAGCTGTATAAAATAATAGGAGCAAGCAGAGTTGTCTGTGCTAGTATCAGTGATTGCAGCTTCATTTGTTTTTAGATTTTTCTGAGTTCCCATATTAAAATAAACCATCTATATAGCCAAATTAAAACCCATTGACACGCTTATAATAAAATTGATAAGATGATATCCTTGGGAGCCCCAGTTTATCTATTTTGTAGTTAAAAAGACATAGAACAATCAGTGTTGATCAGTCACTGAATAGAAACACTCAGTACACAGCAGATGTTTTTTGGTTGGTATGATTAGTTGGAAATCAGAGTAGTTTTTGTCAAATTCTATGATGACTGTAAGAGATCCCATTACCTCCTGTGAGAGGAATGTCCAAGTGCTCTCAACCTCTAAAAGAGTGCAGTCAGATGCCGGGCAATGGTGGCACACGCCTTTAATCGCAGCACTCAGGAGGCAGAGGCAGGCGGATCTCTGTGAGTTCGAGGCCAGCCTGGTCTACAAGAGCGAGTTCCAGGGCAGACTCCAAAGCTACAGAGAAACCCTGTCTCCAAAAAAAAAAAAAAAAAGAAGATGAGTCAGAATGGTGCAGTGTGTGACAGCAGAATTGGAAAGAGGGTCCAGACGAAAATGGGAGGGAGAACAGAGCCAGGGTTACCCCAGAAAACAAGCCATGGATTTTCAAACATTGAATGAAAATAATAAAAGAGGGGACTGTATGAAGCTAGGTAAGTTATTTAATAAAGTAATATTCTAAATTTTTGAATTGTCAACTCCCAAGTGGTCTTTGAGGATTATGTTTGAGAGTATACCAATTTTGAGTTTCATCCATACGATCAGTATTTGTTGGTCATTCGATAATGTCACAACCCATTGAGATTGTATTTGAGACATGTTTTTCTATTGAGATTAAAGATTTTAAATTCTGCCTTTCCTGTTTAAGTTTAAATCCATCTGAAATGGATCATACAAGGTATGAGGAGTCCAGTATTCTCTCTACCGTCAGTCCTGCCCTAACTAACCAGTGCTGGCTTTCTGTCCCCGTTATCTGTTACTTCTGTCTTCTGATAAGCTTGTCCATGGCTGCACAATGCTGTTCTGTTTTCAAACTGTCATAGCTTTCTGTTTGCTATTTATCTGTTAACCTTGGTTTTAGTGAGTCTTGTGACACATTTTTGATATTTTAAAGACTTGAAACTAAAAAAAATCCCCCGAGTTTGAGTGGAATTAAGTTGACTTTGTTTTTGGTTGGAGAGGATGATGATCCTTTTATAGTTTTTCTACCCATCTGTGAATTCATGTATTGGGATATTTTTAGGTCAAATTCTTAACCTTTTAAATAGACCTTTAAATTCACTCATATTTACTCCTAACCACTTTGATTTGTAGTTATAAATGGTACATTAAAGGAGTATATTATATAAGTGTAAGTATTAAATCAAAATAGCTAATTTTTTTCAAGTTGAGTTTTATGCCCATCACTGTTGCAGAACTTTTATTCTTATACTCATCAGTAGTTTTGTATTTTCCTACCAAGAATCATTTAAAAGCTAGTTTTATTTTGTGCCTGGTGTGTCTAAATTGAGGAGTATTTCTCATAAATTTCTGAAAAGAAATTGTTAAGGAGTCATAATCTTTCTCTTGTTACTCACCTTACAGGGAAAGTTTTAGGTTGTCACCATTAAATAGGATGTTGGCGTGGTGATTATTTTATGTAGATAACATGTTGGTGAGGTGAAGAAATGGTTGCAGGGATATTGCATTCTGTTTCCTGCTCCCCTCACTCCTCTTTCTCCTTTGCTGTTCTTTCATAAATTGTCTTTGATGCAAGTTATCACTTTGTAGCCCAGCTGGCCTCAAATTTGCAACAAACTTTTACTTTCTGTTGATTTCTCCTGAAATCCCTTTTTGTGACTGGAGAATGTAGTTAGTGTGATACGAATTATTTATTTATGTGCTTAAAATGTTTTGGAGTGCTCTGTTTTCCTGTTTCATTTCCATGTTCAGCAGTATATTTAATTATGGAAATGTTTGTGCTTATTAATTTTCACTGTTTGTCTATGTATTCCCACCTGAGAATACCACTGGACTGTGGTTAAAACAGTGAGTAGAGTCTGGTTGGATAGATGGGCATTTCCTAGAGCATTTTTGTGATTCAGTGGAGCATTTTGTTGTTTTCCGTGGTCTGTTGTATTTCCATACATACATGTTTGTTTTCTAGGTCTGACTAACGTTTCACTTCCTACATCTTACATCTCTGTTACATACTTTATTAGTGATGCAGGGCATGGGTGTTCAATATCACCCATACTTTGATGGCTTTTTTCTTTTTTTCTTCGTTTTCTACTCTTTTTTTCTTTTTTCTTCCTCCCTCCCCCATTTCACCTCTCTTTTCATTTTCTTCATGTTTTTGTTTGGGGTATCATTTTCTTCATACTAAAAGGTTTTCCAAAGGGTTTTCTTCTAAATGCCTATCTGGTGGTGATGAATTCTATTAGGATTCCTGTGTTTGAAAATATCGGTTTTTTCCCTTTATTTTTAAAATCCAGTTTTGCTCAGTAAGAAATTGAAAATTGGTAATTTCTCTTTTAGAATTTAAAAAAAAGTATGCTATCCAGGCCTGGTGGCACAGACCTGTAATCCCAGTGCGTGGGACTGACGCAGGCAGTGGAGAGTGTTAGGTGTACCTATGCTGGCACAACCAATATGCCAACCAAACAATTTAAAAATGGTATGCTACTATTCTCTGACTTATTTCTTCTGTGATTGTTACCTTTAGTTGTTTATGTGTTTTTTTTCTCTTTGTCTACTACTAAGGATTAAGACTTTTTGTCTTTTTATGATAAGTCTTTTTGTTTGTTTGTTTTTTGTCTTTTATTTTTTCAAGACAAGATTTCTCTGCATAACAGCCCTGGCTGCCCTGGAACTCACTCTGTAGACCTTAGTAAGGCCTTGAACTTGCGATGATAATCTTAAATATATGGTTTTGATTATGCATCATTTTCTCCATGACACCAGTGCTTGGAAGTTGTTGTGTTTATTTATAGTTTTTATCAAACTCTCATTTGGTTTTTCGGAGGGGGGGTGGTTGTTGATTTGTTCCTTCAATCAAATGTTTTCTGTGCTTTGTTCCATGGGATTCAATTACATATATGTAAATTGCCCTTAGACTCTCCCTTCATTTACTAATTCACTTCTGTAGTTTTTTTTTCTTTTTCCCCCCTCTAGTATTTTGTTAAATGGGTCTTTGACTCGCGGTGTCTCCATGTTCTGATTAGCATGCTGATTTCTTTTCTACCTCCTTTTGGATGTAGCGTTTGATTATACTGTCATTGTCTTTGTCCACTAGTTCTGCTATCTATGTCATTTTAATCAATAGAACGTTTCTGTTGGTTATCGGAGTTTCCCCTACATGTTTTATCTACTCTTTATTTTACTGCTGGTTTGCATAATTTTTGTCCTTGGTAGTTTTATTTTGTTGTCATATATATTATTTAGTATTTGTGTTAAAATTCTTGAGGTTTCTTGGGGGTGGAGTTAAATTATTTAGAAATCATTTGATCCTAATGAGATTTTTCTCTTGTCTCTGCCTCTGTCTGCCCATTTTCTTTTTGAAAAAATTTCATTAAAGAGAAACAGTAGCTTTTAGGTAAGGCTAATTTTCTTCAACTACTAAGCTGGTGTTTTCCTGAGTACTTTACTCATCCCTTGAATTACAGTGTTTTTCTGTTATGGCTTCTAGGAACAATAATGATGTGTGTTTCAGTGGAGCGTTTTGGATCAGTTTCTTGGTTCTTCTCCAGTGGTTCACTCCCCATACCATTTATGGCACCTTCCCATTCTTGCTGGTCGGTGCTGCACTAAAGCCTTTGGGCCCTCTCCAGTTCTGAACTGTTTCCCTGTGCAGCTTCTTCCTGCCTAGCTTTCAGTCGACTTCTTTTGTGCTCTATGGATGACTCTAACAGAGCTCTTATACTCAGACCTGGGGACTCTGTTACATTAACAAACTCACTTAGCCAGTTAGGAAGGGCAGTTACTGGGCTCTGTACCTGAGAGATATTGTTAATATATTTCCCTCTTTTTTTTTTTTTTTTAAGACAGGGTCTTCTGTATGACTCGAGCAGGCCTTGAAGTACCAATCCATTTGCTTCTGTATTTTATCCGTTTTTAAAGTGTGAAAAGAGATTCTAACTACTAGTCCATCTTGGTTGGAACAGTTTTAAGGTTTTTCTTTCTGAAATGATAAATGAGTTGAGAAGGTAGATGAATCAGGTGATAGTGAGACTAGATTTACATGCAGTTTAGATACATTCTGTTGTACAAGACACTGTATAATATGCAACACAAAGCTATCACAGCAAGACTTACAAAAGATCATTTAGAAAGAAATATACAGATCAGTAAATAAATTCCAAGTTGTCGTCCATTCCTTTGAATTCACTCCTTCCTTCCATTATTTTCCAGTATATAATAGGACCATAAACAGTTGTCATTCATTTTCCTACTTGAAGTTACAATTTTTAATGAAAACCTGATACTTTCTCAAAAAAATGTAAAGACCATATGTGGGACACTGTGTGGCATATCAAGTTTTAAAACATTTCTGCCAGGATGAAATTATTGTGCTAATTCTCTAAAAATGCGACGGGTAGAACAAGAACCTTCAATTCTTATCTTCTGATGTCATGTTGGCCTGATTATGTGCGGTCATTGACAAGTTCACATTTAAGAGTGTGAACTTCTGAAGATTTACCTTGTAAAAGTGCTCAATTTAACAAATAAAGAAGGAACGAGAGAAAAGCAAATTGCCATAGGACACCGGAGTAGTAAGTGCTGCAGCAGTGTCTGGATGCGTGTTCTCATTAAATGTTGTCATCATTATGATGTTGTTTCTGTACACCCTAAATCTGTGATGATAAAAGCTAAAAAACTATGCGAGGGCAAGTGCCTGTCTTTCTGTCTGTCCAGATAAAACTGCAGTTTGCTCTTTCATGTCTCAGGGTTTGTTTGCTTTCAGTACAAAGCAACCATCATATACAAATAAAACACTTATTTATTTATCAATGTAATAACTTCCCTGGCTCATCCAACATGAAAACATCATTATTTTAAAGGGCAGAAGTAGGGAAAGCGTGAAGGTGTACCAACTTAACCAAGTTCAAGGCTAGAGCCATGCAGAATAAATACAGCATCATATTCACTCATATTGGAAATACATGAAGTACATGTAATGGACTAGAGAAAGGCAGAGCACTTTTTTGGTGACACAGCATTCAAATGCATAGTTTCAGTCTGGTTATGAAAAGCATGTAAACCAAAATTAAGACATTCTCCAGTGTATATGATATGACATTGATGTCACAAAAGACAGAAGGACTGGGTAAAGTCTCCAATTGAAAAAAAAAATGTAAGTAGACAGAGAAATGATTGAACAGCTGAAATGGGTGAAGCTGGGTATATCTAGAGGAGTACCATATCTGGAGGGCCTAATAAGAACCAAGATCTTTAAACTGGTCACTTATCTGGTGTATGTGAGGAACAGCAAGGGGCCAGTGTAGCAGGAACACAGTAAGAGAGGAAGACAGTGGTAGAAAGGAAATAGAGCTAGCACAGGGTGGGCCACAGAGCCCAGGAGACCTTAGTGGGGATGCAGGAAGCCACTTTAAATATCTCTGCTGCCTTTTGTTTGTAATGTTCCTCTATTCTGTAGAGAAAAATATTAAACTAGAAAATCCTATAGTGTTCATCATCTCTAGAACTTGGCACAGGAGATAATGAGTAAACATTTGCTAAATTAACTTATGTGACCAAATATTTAGCTGCATTTTAAACTGTCTCTTCCCATTGAAAGAATACTCCGGTTTTAAGTGCACCATACCACATTCAAGATTTTGATACAGCGATGTGTATTTCTAAGTACGAGGATTTTAAAATATCATAGACTTCAATGATATCTTATTATTTAATATTGTTTTTTAAAAATCTTAAGTATAGCCAGGCGATGGTGGCGCACGCCTTTAATCCCAACACCCAGCACTCGGGAGGCAGAGGCAGGCGGATCTCTGTGAGTTCGAGACCAGCCTGGACTACAAGAGCTAGTTCCAGCGCAGGCTCCAAAGCTACAGAGAAACCCTGTCTCGAAAAAAACAAAAACAAAAAAACTTAAGTATAATGGAATCCTTTTTTCTCTAAATCTCTTAGCGTTTAAAATATTAAAAAAGTACTCACATCTATGAATGTGAGTAAGGACTAGGAGGTGAGGTATATAGTTCAGGTGAAAGCACTTGTCTAGCATTGCAAGACCCTGATCTCAGTCCCTAGCACTGCCTTTTCCCAAGTGAGTAAATTAAATATTTGATAGAATAACCTCATCTCCCGTCACAGTCACCCTCCTACCTAAAGTGTGTGCCACCTCACCCCCCTAAAAGTCTTTGAAAATTTTATCATTTGATTTGATTGAAGTGAATCTCCCATGGACAGGCCCTTATTTGTTGTTGTAGTCTTTTTTTTTTTTCTTTCAACATTGAACATTTGAATTAATTTCTTCCCAAGAAATACTTAAACCAAAAGTTCTCCCGTTGTAAACAGTTCACTGGTCCATTGTAGAAGTTATAGCTGTGTCATCCAGCTCCCTTCTGTTGATTGACATTAGCATGATGAGAGCGTAGCGTTAGAAGTGTGTAAGGAGTGGAAAGGTAACATGTTTGAACATAGTTTCCTAACGTGTGTTCATGAAGGCCAGGTAAGCCCTATCTTTGTATATTCTGGGACAGTGTGCAAGATGCTTCAGGGCTTTGCCCTTTTTTTTTTTTTTTTGGTTGTTTTAATTAGCATTTTGAAAGTGATTCTGGGGTTGGGTAATATGAAGAGATTAAACAGGACTCATAATGTTGAAACTGGACATTCAGATCTTTATAGCATGATTTCCTTATTTTTCAAAGAGCAGAAGAATCCCATCGTTTATCATGTTCTGGTTGGACTCCTTTCTTATCGTTTGCTGGAGTTTGAACTTCAGAGCTATGGTGTC
This sequence comes from Dicrostonyx torquatus, assembly GCA_028555095.1. Lineage (NCBI taxonomy): Eukaryota > Metazoa > Chordata > Mammalia > Rodentia > Cricetidae > Dicrostonyx > Dicrostonyx torquatus. The sequence continues at coordinate 2,653,436 of JAQHUG010000221.1, read as the reverse complement.
AACCCTGCTGTAATATCTCAGGGGAGCTCCTAGTGTGGGGCTGGTGCCATGGCTCACCCTCCAACCTTTCCTTCTTCACTTCAGCCTCCAGCTCTGAGCTTTCCAATCCCCAGAGTAGCAAATGTTGAAAGAAGTTGCACAGGTAAGTATATGGTGGGGAAAGCTGGGGTTTAACATGGTATTATCATCTATATTTTGAGGGTGGATGGGCCATCTTGCTAGTGAGTTTAGAAATGTTTTTTTGTGTTTTCTTCATAACGCTATTTTGTAAATTATTAGGTAAAAGTCTAGTGTTAAGAAAACACAAGTTCAGAAAAAAAGCTAATAAAAAAGGCAAATCCAAAGACCACAGGTTTTGCCCTTTGAGTCTGAAGAGGTGGCAGGTTTCAAGTGTGCTTTCTTCTTCCCTGAGGTGGTAAGCAGGAAAAGAGAAATTCCAGCATGTTTTCCTCTAAATTGTGACAGGAGGACTGGGACATTCTACCCTTCTGGGTTTGCCATTAGCAACAATAAGTAGTTAAAGCATGTTATCTACACACGGTTCAGCCAGCGCTTTTGAACACTTTCTGTTCCCTGTGATTGACACAGTGAGATGCATAGACTCTGAGCATACAGCAAGACATCTGAAATTAAACCCAGGAAAAACAAATTCTTGATACCACCTAGTATAGGTGACATTTTTCCACTATCTGTGAGTCATAGATTACTGAAATACAAAGTATTTCGTTGGTGTTACAGACTCCCAAATGTAATTTTTTTTTTAGTAGTTTGTCTCTCTTTCCTGAGTTCTAAAGCTTAGTTTTCTTAGTGCCACGTAGAAATACATATCCCTCAGCAACGTGTCAGACCATTTGCCCCAGTCCTTCTGAGAAACACCTTCAACTACTTGCAGTGGGCCATTTCTTTGTTGTTTAGAGGGATTGTTTTGTATCCTGAAGTTAGGAGTTTCTCTGCTGTTAACTTGTCCTTCCATGGATAGTTTATAATTTTATACTCTGTATTTAAGGAGGATGTACTGCTCAAGTTTGAGCTCTCCTGCATGGGTTCTTAATTCAGTTGATTCTTTAGTACATAGGTGATCTACTAGTGATACATGTATCTTTAATAATAGTAACTTTGTGGTTTTTTAAGTTCAAAACTACATGTTTCTTTCCATTTATAGATTAGCATTATTAGATAATTAGAGCTTTTGGTTTTATGATGGTATATTTTTCTTTTAAAGTGTTCTATGTTTCACAAGTTGGATTTAGACCTATAAGGCTTACTGATAACTAGAAATGAAAAAAAAATAAAACCCACAAAATCAGTTTATTTAAATAAACAAAACACTATACCAAGATCAAACCAACTCTTAGGAGGAGGCACAATGATGAGTGCTTCCATCGCACACACAGTTGGGAGGAACCCAGTCATTCTATGCCGTATCTGTGTGGAAATGCCATGTTGGAAGACTGCTCGGGCACCAGATTTCAAGTTTTGAACGTTGTCTGTCTTTTATTTTTGCTTCCAGACTCTGGACATCCTATGTCTTTGTATTGATTATTCAAAAATACACAAGCTATTTTTTAACCCTTGGAAAGGACTGTTAAGACATGCATTCTCCAAAATGGTAGGCACAGGTGTGTGCCAGGACCCTGGGTTTTCAACAAAGCACATTACCATCCAGTATCCTGTGCATCTTCCCCTGCCATCTGCAGCATCCGTTCAGCCTATTGTTGCTTATTTATTGAACATTTTACATTTACTAAAAATATGGCATGTTTTGCTTTGATTTCTAGGCTATTAATTTGTATCTGAAATTCTAACTAATTTTTGGCTGAAATTTGGGGGGGATCTCAGGAATTAAATAATATTAGAACTATTTGTAATAATTGGAAATTAAAGTAGCTAGTTGAAAATTTCAAGCCTGGCGGTGGTGGCGCACACCTTTTATCCCAACACTCGTTAGGCAGAGGCAGGCGGATCTCTGTTAGTTCGAGACCAGCCTGGTCTACAAGACCTAGTTCCAGGACAGGCTCCAAAGCTACAGAGAAACCCTGTCTAGACCCCCCCCCAAAAAAGAAAAAGAAAATTTCAACATATTGCTAAACAAAAATTTCTTTGACTATAATATTGTCCAGTGGAATATTTCATGTAGTTTTAGTGTCTAGAATTTAGGTACTCTCATAATAGTAAGACGTAATCTAGCAGACTCCTCATGAACAGTTTCAGTGCTAATTGAGTACTTCTTAGTAAAGTCAGATAAATATCACGGACAATTTGTTGTGGTTTTCACCCCTTTTCCCTACTTTGGTATACAATAGAGAACTTTTGTGTTTGTGGAGTATATTGAACTCAAAGGGCAAGTTAAGTTAAATTCCATATTAGCAACCAAAGTAACTTGCCAACGTGCTTATTAAACACTAAGAAAGAAACAGATTTTTCCCTTCTCAGGCCCTGTATGCATTTAACACTTTTAGCTTTTCCTTGATAATGCAATGCCAGTGTAAACTCCATAGGTAGGAGAAAAAAATTGGTGCCCATGAAGCAGTGAAGCATGCAGAGACCAGTCTAGGGCTTGGTGGTGCTTCTGGTGCTTTCTGTTTGTCTAGCAGCTTCTGATTTTTCTGGTTTTTTGTTTGTTTGTTTCAGGACAAGGCCTCTCATTGTAGGTTTGGTGTGCTCTAAACTCTTGGGCCCAAGCTCAAGCTGTTGGGCCTACCTCAGTCTGTCCTTCCTTGCTGGCACTATAGGAACAAGCCATAGTACCCAGCTCAGCTACCTTTTAATTACCATTGTGCATTAATTGATTTTATGCTGGGTACCAGCATCAGCATGTTATCAGGGAAACCTCATACTACTACCTAGAATCCCCAAGAAAAGGATGACATAGTAGATTTAGTCCACTTTCTAGATGTGTCTTACATATTTATCATACAACGTTTGAATCATTAGCTTCATGACAAAATTTAGTTTGGTTACAGTAAAATTTACTCTAGAAATTTCACATTTGGAATGTGGAAAATTGGTATATATTAATTTTGTGTTGGTTTTTTTTTCTACTTGAAGTTTTCCTTGTGTAATTTTTCTCACTTTCCTTTCCCCTCTTCCCCCCCCCCCACCCCCCGTCCCACAGTGCTGGGAATCACTCAGACCCAAGGCCTTGCTGATCATCAGTCCTACAACTGAATGCCAGCCTCAGCCCAGTGGTTGATCTTTTTTGTCAGATTCAGGCCTCCTTTCTTTGCCTCCTGAAGTTGGGGGCACACCAGTACATGCAGCAGCAGTTACTCTGCAATTAATACAGTGATGTTTGCTCAAACATTTTTACTCTTAAAATTAATCTAAATTTCTTTAAAATAGGTATGATCAGTTTTGTAGAGACTGTTGTCTTCTACAGTGACCTTTGAGATAGAGTAAAGTTGGTTGTAGTGTCCCGTACTTTTTCTGTTGTTAATCACAAAATAAGGACTGTCATCTTTATTGATGATGTTGACTCTTACACCCTTTTCATTTTATGAAGAAAACACACAGTAAAGTAAAGTTATATTTATGTTTGACTGTGGGTCACCATAGTGTGTAAAAGGGAAACCTTATTAGTTTAGGATCAGAGCCTATCTATGTACTTATCAGGTAATTATATCTTATATGTACCTGTCTGTGAGCAAGTGACCTAACTTCTGGTCTTGAGTTTTTCCAGATACAAAATAAGGAATACTAATTGTTTGTTAGCCTTATAGCATTATAACGAAGGCACATTGTTTGTTTGAGACAGAACCTCGCTATGTAGCCACAGCTGTCCAGGAACTTGCTGTATAGATCAGGCTGGACCCTCAAACCCAGAGATGTGTCTGGATGTGTCTGCATCCAGAAAGCTGAGATTAAAGGTGTGTGGCACCTGTCTTTGCCTGATACAGGGTGATAAAAGTATCATTTTACAATTACAGTTATGATAAATTGCTTTCTCCCACTTATTAAGAATTGGCATTAAAGTTTCAAAGAAGACAGTGAGCCATAGCATTGTAAAGAGAGCAGCTTGTACAAAGGTGCTGAGGTGGAAGGAATTGGAGCAACTGAAGGTATTTCAGTAATTAAATGGTGGGAGGGAGGATTTTGTGAGGAGAGGTCAGGGAGATGTTTTACATGGAGCTTTTAAGCTTATCTATCTGTGCAGGTGGTTGAAGGAGCTTGATCAGCAGATCCATGAACATAAACTATCTCTTAAATTGTGTGGATGGAGGAAAGTAGATTTGAGGAGCGTGAAGAACAGGCTGGTCGTTGCTTTTGGACTGCCTGTGCTCGCAAGTGACTGGAGGTGATGTAGACGCTACAGTTAGTGTTCAGAGCTCGAGTAGTAAAGTACGAGAGTGACTTACTCTACCCAACCTCTGTTCCTTTGTTGTGCTCTGCCCTGGAGGGCCTGCTTTTCTCACCTACTATTTCTTCCATTACCTGCTCTGTTAGCTGTATAGAAAGGGTTTTCTTTCATTTGGGTGTGCTGGGAACCTTTCTTTTTCTTTTTCTTTTTTTCTTTTTTTTTTTTGCGGGGTGGGGGAGATATTGTTGGTTTTGATACAAAAACTTCATGTAGCCAAAACTGGCCTTGGTGAATTCCAGAGCTTTCTACTTCAACCTCCTGGTATTGGAATTATTGTTTGCCGAAACACCCCGATTACTGAATGTTCCATTGTTTCTAGGTTTTTCTCACTGTTGAGCTTTTCATATATGTGTTTTGTCTTGGTCCTAAGCTGTTCTCCCACTTTTGTTTGTATGATCAAAGTTTTGTCTGCACTCACTTCTCTTTAGACAGACTAAATGATCTTGTATTTGAATTTGCAGATTTATTCACAAATTTGTCTTTAATCAGATTGTCAGCGTGTTCAAGACTAGAGCTTTTATTCAAGCTTTGTCATCATTCAGCACAACTTTTTTTGGGGGTTTGTGTAGTGAGCCTCCAGAACATAAACTAAGATACATGGCAGGAGGAATAAAAGCCGAGGGAGAGCAGCGCTTGCTGGGTGTGTGGAGCAGGTGGGAAAGAACATGAGCTAGCACATGAGTTCAAGTCTGCTCTTGTTGATGGCATTACACTTCCGGAGTGGAAGTGCCTGGCAGGGCTTAAGTGCACTGCTAGAGCCTACAGTTGCCATGTGAGAAAGGTTTTTGAAATCATTGTGTATTTGTTACTAGATAAGGGCTCCTTTCGTGGAAAGGATGTTTCAGGGCTGAGCTCTGTGCCCTGTCCAGCATTTGCTAGCATGCTAGTTCTCAAGGAAGATTGGTCTCTGGGGATCTCCATGAAAGGTGTGCTGTTTGTTAAATATTACTATTCTTTGGGTATATACATAGGTAATGTGTCCTACTTTTTCCTCTTTTCCTGCCCTTATTCTGTAAAAACCGTGTGCATGTTTCATAATTGAATGTATAAAGTACTCTCGTTTACTTCCCTTATTTAGAAACCTTAAAGCCTTGCCCAGCTTCCCCATCACAGCCGTCCTAGGCTTCTTCTCTGAGATTGTTGGTTAGATCATCTAAACTTGAGAGTTTTGTAATTACTCAGACTTACTGAACTTGGCTTTGAATTGCTGTACTTAACTGCCAAGAATATTGCAGGAATTTGTGTTGGTATTGTGCCTTCATAAGTCATAAAATAGTATAATTAGAAATCCAAGCCAGCTTAATATACTTCATTCTGCCCCAGCATAGTTCTCCGTACTACTTTGTCAGACAAAATTCTTTTTGATAAGTGAGATTGGTAGAGAAGATTAGTTTAAACTAACTTTCCTGTGTGCTCTATAAAGTATATAACTTTCTATGGAGTCAAAAGAATGATGAAAATGTTTTAATTAAATGCTCCCCCATGAGAAATACTACTTTTGATATGTAACATTATTCCTAGGATAATGTTTATGCTTCTGTTCTTATGATCTAGTATGAGAATCAAGAGTCAGTCAATTTACAATGCAAGCCCCTAATCAAAGAATGTAACAATCCTTATTTCTGATTGAAAGAGGGAATGTTACTTAATTTTACATTTAATTTAAATTAAAAAACTATTTTTTAAATTATTTAAAATTGACTTTCATTTATATGAGATAGCTAGGAATTTCATTATAATACTGTCATACTTTCTTGATAGAATGTAATTTCTAGATTCTCTTTAGTCTTTGCAGGAAGAGAATGTATATAACTTTCTTTTTAATGCCACACGCACCCACCCATCCTTATCTGCTCTTGTTCAGAGTGTGTCCTTTGTAGTCTTAAACCATCATCCTTCCTCGCCACCTTCCTCTTTTTCCTGCTTCCATCCTACATAGACCATTCTTTCACAGTATAACTTAGAATCATTTAGAAACATACATGGTAAAATAATGTCACTCTTTGAACTTCCCCCAAATACCACTAACTCTTGAATCTTCCATGTCACAGGGGTAAAAACCCAAAGGCCTACAGGTCTACTAAGTTGTATTTGATGTATAACCCCTGCGGGTATCTTGGGCTTCAGTTCTCACACTCACCATTGAATGCAGTCTGTGGTAGATCCCTCATACCCCAAGGGATTTGTTTCTTAATTAAAGGTTTTTTTCTACAGCTATTCTTCTGCTACCTCTTTTATTTTCATTCCTTGTTTTCTTTCCATTTTTACTATCCCTACTCATTCTAAAACATCTTTCTATCCTCGTCCCTCACTATGTATGGAACAAAGGCTCATTCTTTAACATTAATCTAGCTTTAAGGATAAGTAACAACATCTTTCTCCCCTCTCCGTCTTGCCATGGATCAGAAGTATAGTATCCCAGTACCTGTCCCTGTCAGGATTCACCTTTGGGGAACAGTGACTGTTGTTATTGAAGTCATGTCAGAATGATTAGTTTTCTCATTAATATGTAATTTCTCCACCTCTTCTCTTCTCCCTCTTGCCCCACTTCCCTCCCTCTACGCACAACCCCCACACTCAGTGAGAAAATACAGTAGAGGATGCATTTTATTTGCATGGTATTAAACATGGTGATTTATTCTATATAATTAATTTTAGTTTCGGGATTTTAGGAATCTAGAGTTGGTTTTAATGATAATGCTATTTAAATATTTTCAAAGAAAAGTTTATCATTTTGAGTTCATTTATGTATGTAAATTTAACGGGAGATGCCTAGATATTTAACTATGTATGATATACATGCTTTTGTCCATGTTTATTTTCTTAGAATTAGAGCTCATTAGCAAATAATTAAATAAATTAATAGCAAATAAATAATAGCAAATAAATGAAATTAGGTGCATTCTTAATGTCTGCAAAACAAAAATTCTAATGTACTGAATCTAAATTTTTTGTAACTCTTCCTTCTGAAATTAAACCCAGAAAAGGATGGGTTTTTGTCCTAATATTAGAGAATACTTAGGAGCTTGGTGGATAGTCATGTGTGGTTTTTCTCTAAGATTATTTAGTTCTTATTTGAAGGAATAGCCGTAGCCATGAGCAACTAAGACATTAAAGTTGCCTTGAGTATACTTAGAAGAATGTAGTTATGTTATTCAAGTCTCTAAGTTTCTGATGTTGTTGGCATTTCAGTTTACTCTAAGCTTCAGAATATTGGCAGGAGCAAGAAGACATAATGGCCTTAATGGCTCATTGGCCAGACGAAGTGACACCTTTCCTTAATCCCAGAGCTCTGATTAGAAATTCAAAGCCGCTCTGGGCTACATAGTAAGAACCTATTTAAAAACAAAATAGGAACAAAAGACTTCATGTTGGCAAGCTGATAGTTTTATAAACTTAAAAATTAGCACAGATTTTTACTATTTTTTTGTAAAGTTATAATTGTTAATGTTTTTATAAAAACTTTAAAACCAAGGAATAGGTAGTAAATAAAATATCGTAAATGTATACCATCATGTTAAGTTTATCCTGTTATATATGTAGATAGTTGTGACTTAGCATAAAATTTTAGAATGCCTTTCCCATGATGAATAAAAAATGCTCTTAAACAATATTAAAGGTAGATATGTATTGACAGACACTGATGTTTGTTATATGTGAAGATTTAAAACTTAAAAAACTATTTTTGGAAAATTTATATTTTGAGCTATGATTTTTTTTTCCCTCAAGAGTAAGTGATTTAGTTTCATAAAAGTTAACAGAATTATTTTCTTGTTGCTCTTAGGGCCTGGGTGGGAGCTGATCCTATGTAGTCCCGAGTCCCCTCACTCGCAGTGTCTCCGTCTCAGGATCCTAGTAGTCCTCATTTTGTTTCCATACGGGTAAAATAAAGCTGGACTTTTCCAAAATACTATTCTTGATGAAAGTAATATTTTTGTTTAGGTGACAAACAGCATGTTTGGTGCTTCAAGAAAGAAGTTTGTAGAGGGGGTGGACAGCGACTACCATGATGAGAACATGTACTACAGCCAGTCTTCTATGTTCCCACATCGGTCAGAGAAAGATGTAAGTTATCAGTTACACTGTGTTTCCTCAGAGCCTCTGCCTGTTTCTAGATCCCTCAAGAGGAGGAGCATGTGGACTCCAGGGATTGTCTGTGCTTTAGTCACTGCGCTGAGCATAGTTGTAGGCCCCTCGGGACACAAAGATAAAAGTCCTGCCTTGTAATGGGAAACATTAGTGTCTGTGATGGTTAAGCTGAGATTAGATAATGTTGTTAGAGGAAGTTCTCAGAGACCTGGCCTAAATACTGTTACTTTCAGGAAATCTGAGGATTTTGTTTCCTAGGAAGTATTTTTTATGATAAAGCAAGTGCACAACAAAGTTAAGTGAACACGTTTGTCCGGGTTTCAAGGAACATAAAATAGCAAGCTTCAGTAGACTCCTTACCGTGTAATCTTGTGACTGTGATTCTAGCCGCAAGTAAAAAAAAGTCCTTCTCAGCTACAGAGAGTTGAAAGTCTGTGCCACTGTGTAGGTTATATACTAGAGAGGTCTGTGCTTTGGGAGACCAGTAGCTCAGTAATCCATTCCACATGAAAGGTAACAGATTTGTAGGATATTTTAAAATAAGTTTATTTGTTCAGATCATTTTAATCTAGTTTGTATAGTATACCTTTTAGTCAAGCCAGTTAATATTCTGATCCCAGGTATCTGTTCAGCTTCTTTCTTTTTAACACTTTATGGAGTTGCTACTCCCTCATTTCCTTAACAGTGCTCTCAGTTCTGAGTATATGACTAACGTGTCCTTGTTTTTATTTAAAGCCCAGGTTCACATTAGGACTAGGTTATCCCATATCCCCATATCACCATTTTTATTTGAAAATTTTGTTGTTTTAGAAACAAGTCATCAGTTTTCCCTCCAAGTTACATGTGCTCTGGCTTTATTATTCATGTGCCGTTTAAAACATTATGAAGTAATGTCACCTAGTTTTTTAATGTTTGTTAACCACGAACATATTTGCTATTTGATGTGAATTATGTTGAATTATTACTTACACTTGAATGATGTAAGTGTTGATTTTATAGATTAAAAATCAGGAATGGAGTTCAGCAGTAAAGCAATGCCTAGTATGAGCGAAGCCTTGGATTCAGTCACTAGTGTTGCAGGAAGTTTAGGGGTACTGTTTGATAGTTTGATTGCAGAAGCTGTAAACCTGTGACTGTGGATATACAGTGAAAGCCGAGTGTGGTAGGGAAATGGGATAAATCTGCTGCTGATGGGTTTAGTTGAGAACATGTGAAGATTTAAACAGAAATCCAAAATTGAGCTTATGTAGACAATGAATAACAGAAATGTCTGCCAGGGTTAGAGAGATGCTCACAGTTAGGAGCGTTAAGAGCCCTGCTTCTACTCCCAGCACTCACATAGCAATTCACAACAGTCTTAACTCGTGTTCCAGGAAGTCTAGTGCCCTCTTCTACCTGTGATGTACAGACATACGTGCAGGCAAAACCATAAAATACATATAAAAATAACTTTAAAATACAAGAAATGTGTGTCTTCTAAGGTCACTACTATGATTTTAAATCAGGATTAGTATATTCACATCACCCTGGGGCTCACAATATAGAAGTGACAGAATATTTCCCTTCATGAACCTTCTGGCACTAGATGAAGAAGTGATAAAATAGGCAGACGAAGAACTTGAACTCAAATGGGTTTATGTCCTGACTGCCTGCTAGCAAGAATGTCTCAAAGCCCTTATTTCCTTACTTGTAAAATGTTAATAACAGTATAACAGGTACCGAAGATTGCTGCTATTTCTGATACTGCAAACAGTACAGACAGACTATGTAAAATTTAAAAGTATAGATACGTAGATCAGAAAAACTCAAATCATGTTAGAACTAATTTACTGCTAGGACTTTAATTTTATACTTCAGATATTTTCTTCAAAATTCTTAGAATGATGTAAGTTTCTGAAACATGGTGACATCTTCCATCGGAACGTGTGTAAAAACTTTGTGTCATCAGTGTTCCTTGTCTCTTACATAGACCAAAGAAGTTTATTGTTTTGATGTATGTTACCTTTTTCATCGCTGTGACAGAATGCCTAAGGAGAAGTAATGTAAGAAAGGGGATTTATTCTGACTCAGAGTTCAGGGGGATGCATTCTGTCCTGGCAGGGAGGCTGTAGCAGTAGGAGCCAGTGGGTGAGGGTAGGGGCTGGCAGCTAATCACAGCAATCCACAACCAGGAAGTAGGCAGAGTGAACAGGAAGTGGGACCTGATTATAAGACTTTAAGGCCTGCTCTTAGTGACTCACTTCCTCTAGCAAGGCTCCCACACAATGCCTTCATTTCAGGACCAAGGGCTCAAACACATGAGCCTTTGACAGACAGTTCACTTCAGACCAAAACAATGTACATATACTAAAGTGTTTCTAAATGTTACTGCATAGATTTACACAGAGTGATGTGTCTTTCCCATATGACTAATGACATTTTGTAGTTTCTGTAATACTTGTGTTTGTGATCTTACATGTTTCAACATTGATGTGGTCTTGAGTTCTTCTTTTACAAGTATCTTAAAATTTCCTCTTTATGGTTTTTATATTACAAATATATTTATCATTTTTCTTAAAATGATTCCTCAAATTTTCTCTTTAAAAATAAATACTACACAAAACAAAAATTGTACTTATTAAAGGATTACCATGTGATCTTTTAATATATGTTTACATTGTATAATGTTTAAATCAGGTGCCTGCAAACAGTTTCCAATATTCTGTGGCTTTTTGTTTGTTTCATGTGTGTTGAGGATTGAACACAGGGCTTGTACATGCTAGACAAGTGTTCTACCACTGAGCCACATCCCTAGCCCAAGGGATTTTTTTAAATGTTTTCTGGTTTAGGTATATTTAGAGCATTCCCTAGGACTTTCCTATTCTGTCTCATAACTCATTTATAACTTATGCCCCTTAGAAACGTGTTCTGGTTTAAGGTGTCAGATACTGTTTTGGCCCTGTGGTGTTATCCACTTATATTTATACTCTAGGTCATTGGTCAGAGAACCTTTGTCTTAAAAAGCAGCTAGTAACTTGGCTGTGTAGACTGAGAGGCAGAATGAAGGGTGCTCCATAACCATAACGTAAAAATTGCTGTCAGTCATGCACTCTGCAAAACTTAGCAGTGTGCTGGATTTTGCTCATACATGGTAATTTGCTTATCTCCGAGTTTTAGAATATTTGCTAATGACTGAGTGAAATGATCACCTTAATATATAAAAGATTCCAATGCTCCTGAGCATGTTTTTAAAATCCTCCTGAGTCTCTATCAAGACTACAACAGTTTGAGTTGCTTTGACTTTACAGAGTGTTTCAACATGTTGGATAAAGTCTTCTGCATCCCTTTTTATGAAAGTGTATTCATTAGTGTGCAGCAGTACTTATTCCAGTACCAACATTCACCTCCTTCCAAAAGGATGACTGGGAATGTATCTCAGCAGCGGAGTATTGCTCTTTGGGGGTTTTGTGGGGCGGGTGGTGGGTGGCAGGGGGCTGTTTTTGGCAGGAGTGTATTATTGTGTTTACTTGTGGAGGCCAGCAGTCAACCCCAGTCATTCTTCCTCAGAATGTCACCTTGTTTTTTGAGAGAGTCTCTCACTAAGATCAGGATTTAAAGATTAGGCAGGGCTGGCTGGCCAGCAAACCTCAGGGTTCCTCCACCACAACACTGGGATTGTATTACATGGGGGTGCCTTCTTTTCACATGCATGCTGGCACCTTTACCGACGGACTGTGTCTGGTACTAAACAGGGCTTTATCATTGACATTGTCCATAAAGTGTTTTTTAATCAGTTTGGTGACTGAATGTGAGCTGTAGAAAATCTAATATGAGCTTAAACTCCAGCTACATGATTGACATGTTGTGTCTCTGTGCTCCTCAGTTTCTCATCGGGAGCACAGGAGCAGTAGTATGTAACTAGCCCATTGTCTTTTAAATTCTCTGCATTTCAAAAATCTGTAGTATCAGGGCCATGGAAATGATTCAGCCAGAAAGTGCCTGCTGCCCATGGGCCGATGACCTGAGTTTGGACACACATGGTGGACAGAGAGAACTGACCTCCCACAAATGGTAGACCTCCATTTGAGACCTCTGGGGTGTATGTAGCCACACAGGTATACATATGCACACAAAATAAACAATAAAGATGAAAAATTTAAAACTTTATTAGAAAAATGGACAGCATTTCTCAGTGCCTGCAAGTGCCTGGTTATTGTTTCAGCTACTGGAATTTAAACTTAGCAAGGGCAAAAATAAGCCATCCTTTTAGAATCTGTAGTAGTTAGAAAATATATGCTCTGTATTCATTTAAGAGAAGGGGAGTAGATACTGTTGAAAATTACATTTATTGACATAGAATGTTAAAAAATCTTTAAAAGCATCTTATACATTTTAATAGAGAATATGGTCTGGATGCGTATGTCAAGTTTTTTGGTTTCTTTGTTTTTAAAGATAGGGTCATTGTGTGCCTCTGGCTGGTTTGGAACTCACTGTAAGTATAAATAAAGCAGAGTGTATTCCAAAGTAGTTGGAATTAAATGTCAGGTAATTTCTAGAATTTTAAAAAATAGAATAGCAATTGCATTATCTTCAAACAATATTTTAATGTTAAAATTATGGGAAAATGACATATCTATGAAGCATCCAGTTTCACTATCTACAAAATAATTATAAAATGTTTAATCATCAGATTGGCATATGGATTAAGTATTTCTTAATCCAGAATACTCCAAGCTAGAATTACCTAAAATCCCAAATACCCCAACCAGTTCTAAAAGTCTTTACACATCAAGACTGGTAATTTTTTTCAGATATTTCAACTTTTGGGTTGTTTTTGTGGGGAGGGAAATTGGATTTAGAATTTTGAATTACTGAAGGATAGTTAATCTGTTGGGGTGTGTGTGTGTGTGTGTGTGTGTGTGTGTGTGTGTGTGTAGTTTTAAAAGTAAGTTTGAGGATTGAAAAATGCTGTTTTGAGAGGTCATTTGGGTGGAAGTGCCCTTGCTACAGACTTGTATTAGTGCATATAGAGCCTTTTGAGTGTGAACGTTTCTGTAACTTTGTACTTTAGCACTGTCCAGGGATATATTCTCATTCTCTCTCCCCCCCCCGCCTCTCTCTCTCTCTCTCTCTCTCTCTGCCTCTCTCTCTCTCTCTCTCTCTCACACACACACACACACACACACACACACACACAGCATCCTTTTTTCTTTTTAGTAAGAGCATATTCATCCTAGATGTGTAGTATTCAAAATTCCATTATTTTACCATTTTAAAGGTTATATATGTAAATTTATTTTACTTATCTGATTCATAAGCTGTCAAGTTTTGTCATTTTTTAAACAGTTTTATTTTTGTCTTCTACTTTCTCCTGTTTCCTTTCTCTTTTATTCCTTTTAGTAGGTATTGCCACTTAGTCTTTGTTTCCTTTGTTTCTGTTTGATTTCATTCGTATCATTTCTTTTAAACCATTGATTATTAATTTTAAATTTTTCTTTAAGTCTGTGTATATATGCATGAATATGCTTTCTCTCCTTCTTTGTGTAGATAAGATACAGTCAAAGCTAATAGTTTTTTACTCAAAGTAGAGAAATTATCACCATTCTTTTAAGTAAGTTGGACCAAACTTTAAAGTATAATTTTAAACTTAATTCTTTTTCATATTTGTTAGAGAAATTTTATTTTAAAATTTTAATTCCACCACCAAACTTTGTTTAATGTTTTGTAAGTTAGGTTTAATGATAGCAGTTCTATTTATTGGACAGAGTAAGCATAAGAAGTCATCACCATTAGGAAGTACAAAGGAGATGGAAGACTTAATATTGGAGATAGTTACTGGTCACATATGTCACTTGTATCTACTGTTAATGAAAATAACTTTTAAGATGTAGTTCTGGAGCTTTCGACCTTGGGAGATGGATGAAAGGGGCTGGACTCTGAGGTCAGCCTGGCTTGCATAGTGGCATCCTTTTTCAAGCCAACAGCCAAAGTTCTAATGTATTGATACCATTAGGAACAGGTAGAATAAATAACTAAGGCTATTATTATTCTTTGGATTGCTTATACAAGTTTTTATTGTGTTGTTTGGCTTCAGTGTAGAGTCCTTGAGAGATGAATGTTGCATAGTGTATTTTTAAACTGGGAACATGGTAAACCAGAGTGACGATAGTTTCATCACTCTACAGATAACATAACATTTTATCTTTTTCCACCTTTTACCGTCTTTGAGTCTGTGAAACTGGGGTGTTTCTACTTACACTTCATTCTGCAACGTAATTTGTTTCTTGGTCTAAGGTTTTATGTTTTTTCTGAGAAATTCATTTTTTATGATTAGCTTTTAGCATTTAAAATACATAAAATTTTGTGGTCTTTTAATGGTAGTTGGTGCTTTGCCAGGGTACATTTCTAATTTTCATTAAGCTGATATGTTCTTGAAATGCACTGTTTAATAACTTGAGTATTTTCAGTGTAGAAAGTGATGTGTAATGTCACACACTATGGCGACTGTTTGCTTCCCAACTCTGGCTTTGAGAGTCTCCCGGCATCTCTACATTTGTTTTGAGCCCTTTTCCCTTCTTCTCCAGTGCTCAGCCCAGCATGCATGTAATTTAATTGCATATATCTGGCCTTTGTGAGAAAGCACACTAAAATGTCTGTTCTTTGGCATTAAGTATTCAGTAAGCATATATTTTTAGAAGAATAACATTTTAAGGTGTGTATTTGAAGATATTTATGTTCATTGTAAGTCGTACAGTTATATTGACCAATGTCTTATATATTTAATCTTCAAAAACAATTCTATTCTCTGTTTTATAGCTAATAATGGTGACAAAATCATGATTCCTAACTATTTTATATAAACCGTTTGCCACCAACTACAGGTTTATTAAAAATTATACATCTCATTCAATTTTTTTTGCAGCTTGAAAATAAATTTTAATATATCTATAAAATATTTATAGTAACATAAATTAATATGGTAACAGTAGTGACTATAGGTCCCTAACAAAAGAATTTGATCATGTTTCAACCTATCTGATTGATAAAGGTTATATAATTTTAATGTTAATTGTCTAGAATACACAGCCTGGATGTAAGAGAATGTGTGTGTTGCACATGCACGCGCGCGTGCACACAGACACACGCGCGTGCATTGCTGCCTCTTTAGGAAATTAATTCTGCTGTAGCTGTTGCTATTTTAGAGTGGTGTATAATCATCCCTCTCTGCAGGGTCTGATGTGTCTTGGCTGATAACACCCATCATGTGTGGTTGGTAAACTTTGGAGTCAGTGCAGCGTGTCTCTGCCTAAGTGTTTCGTTTTTCTCCTCTGGAGCTACAGGACTTCCTTGTTCTCTGGCTCTCCACTCAGCAGCCCCTTTTCTTTATGCTCCAGATGCACAGAGATAAACAGTGACTCCTGACGCTGTGATACCTTGTCTGCAGTTTCGTGCTTATTCTGCTATGCCATCTCACCAGCTCCATCCAGTTTTTATCCATTTTCTTCCTAAAGCACATATTTTGTCCTTGCCATTTCCTTGCTTAATTTTTTTTGTTATAGTTGGCAGCCATCTTGTTTGACATTAAAGAAAACCCTTTGGGCTCTTGCTCCCAACATTCTATTTCCCATTTTGATATTCTTCAGTAGGACTAAGTGTCATCTTCTTTCCTAATCACTATTACATAGTCACCACTATTTCTTAACATGCTATCTGATTATGACATTAATCTTGCATTAACTGCATGTTGTTGGCCTAAGAGATGCCTCTTAATTCAGTGTTAACACTCTACACAAATTGACTGATTCCCTCATCTTTGGGCAAAGTGGTCTTTTTTCATTGATGTTCTACTTCTGTGTTAGCATTTGCTGTACCACCTTGGAATATAATTGCATAATTTTTTTCTCTTCTCCCACTAGTTATACATTTATTGATGTCATGGCCCATATTTTGTTTAATTAAAATGCTTCTATGGGTGTATAAAATGGAATATTGAAACATTGGCTTACATGTCCTCAATTATTCTACCTGAATATCTATTTTATAAATGGCACTCCTGCGTTTCTGTCTGTAAAGAAATAAAAAAGAAAAATAAACAGCATGATTTATGAATGTAACATGCCTTTAAATTTATATTCTTCCGGGTGGTGGTAGAACACACCTTTAATCTCAGCACTCAAGAGGCAAAGACAGGCAGATTTCTGAGTTTGAGGCCAGCGTGGTCTACAAAGCAGATACCAGAACAGCCAAGACTATTATATAGAGAAACCCTGTCTCAAAAATCCATCCCCCTCCAAAAAAAATTTATATTCTTCTGGGAAAATACAACATTGTTCTAGTAAATTCAGAGGCATTCATTGTACAGCAAATATGAGGAAGTTCTCATCCAGTAAGAAATCATATAAATGAGATACCATATCTGTGGTTTTGTTTGTATTTTTTCTTGTCTTTTGCTAATGTTTTCTCTCTACTTATATAGCTGTGTGAATATAAAAATCAACATATATTTTTATAAAGTACAAAATTTTCTATTTTGGTAATAGTTTGAATTTAGAATTTGTTTTAATGTATACTCTAAACTCAGTGTCACATAAATTATAAAGTTGACTGAGATTTTAGCTTTATGTTTTCATTAGTAGGCTAGCTTTTTTAAGTGAAGTAATGGTGTTGCTATACATTAATATAACTTTAAAAACTCATAGCACTAATTATTTCTGTTTGCACAGTTTGGTTTCATCTGGTTATGGTAGTCAAATGTAAGAAATGGGGGATGTGGGTTGAGTCTTAGTTTGTGGTATGAAGTATAGACTTGTAACTACAATGCTCTGTCTTCCTTTATGCTCTAATCTAATTAATTTGTTTCTAGATGCTGGCATCACCATCTACATCAGGTCAGCTGTCTCAATTTGGGGCAAGTTTATACGGGCAACAAAGTAAGAATTTTGTACTTATTCTGGGATACTTTATATTTAAGGAAAAATA
The DNA here is from genome assembly GCA_028555095.1 of Dicrostonyx torquatus. NCBI lineage: Eukaryota > Metazoa > Chordata > Mammalia > Rodentia > Cricetidae > Dicrostonyx > Dicrostonyx torquatus. Next base: position 2,636,032 of record JAQHUG010000221.1, on the reverse strand, counting down.
AAAACCAGCCTACTGTTGTGGGTTTACTGTAGGGCTTAGCAGAAGGAAGTTAATTTTCAAAATTATATTTTACTTGTGTAGGAAACCTCATTATGTCGGGCCTTACTAATTCTAAATTGTTATTTCTTGGATATGTTGCAATTTACTTTGACATCATTTATATCTATATGTTCTTTTGCAGTTTCTAGAAAATTTTCTAAATAGCTTAAAGCAGTCATTTTTATGTTCCAGTTAGAGAAAGTTAAAGATTTTTGCCTTTGGTTGGTTTTATTTATTGTTTAATTTGTTTAGATTGGGGCCTATTTATTGCTGTAAGCCCATTTAGCAACAGTTTGAGAAGTAGTTTTCATTTAGTAGAAAGTACTAGTTTATTTATTTTTGCTTTGGTTTTTCCTGATTATAACACCTAAATTTTTACTTATAGTTAAGGGTCTTTTCATTCTGTAAGGTTTTATTTTACAAAATGCTATAGTCCTTTTAAAGCGCTTAGCACAGTGCCTGGCGCATAGTAAGCGCTCAATAAATGTTAGTTATTACCATCACATAAAATTTTATAAAACTCAAAATCATAAAACTTTTTTTTCAAATTAAATTTCCAAAATGCTACATACTATTAAGATTTTATCATCTTTGTTAGTGTTTAAAAAAATCGGCTTATTTTTATTGCTGCTGTTGTGGGAGCTGGGATAAAGTGTTCTAAGTTACCAGCAAACTGTAGAGGGTTGTATCTGATCACTGTCGTAATCAGTTTCAAGTCAAAATTAATTTGATTTGTAACTTGCCCTGTAGGAGGAGAACCAAAGTTTTGACAAGTGTCAGAACAGTTTGTCAGACCACTTTTTCACCCTGTTGACCAATGTCAAAGTTGGGGGATGTGGCGTATTTTGTTTAGATGAGCATTATTTCCATCCTTTTTTTTTTCCTTTTATGGTTTTCTTCTTTTGCTATGCAACAATTTGCTAATGCAGAATTAGTAAATACATATTTCATACTTAAGCGAGAACATATTTTAAAGCCTTCTATGAAAGGGGGAGTTTTTTTTAAATCTACAAATGTTTATCCTACCTCTTGAGGCAATATTGTAGCTCATAGTAAACATGTTCGTGTTAGCCTATGTGTGGTGTGACTCTTACCCTGGTGAGAAGCCTGCCTGTAGAAATGCCTCGCTGTTTACAGCTTCCTTCTGTTTCAGTGCAGCAACTGCATGGGCCTATTTGCTTTTTAAAACCCATAGTTTATCATAGTAGAAAGGAGATATAAAATGGGTAAAAGATATGTTTGGGAAAGTGAGGTTATTTCAAAGTAGTGATTGCAACCAGCTGTCTAGACCTCAGAGCTTTTTTAACCTGCAGATGTGACATTGCTTTGGGGATGGACTCTGCTTGGAAGGCAGTGATGTCCTTGGCATGATAGATATTTACTGACTCCAGCTTTCCTTAATTTGCTTTGTTTGGTGTGAAGGACATACAAAGATTGGTGATCAAGCAAATCTATTTTTCTTAGAAAAACTATCTTTCTAATTTTTAAAGAAGCTATGTATGGTGAACATTTTTTGTTGAACTTGGGTTTATAAAATGGTTATATTTAGTCAAGTTGGTAAAGCAGCATTTTGAATATTTTAAAGTGACGTTTTAGAGAAAAGCGTACTGAAAAATGAATACTGGGTAACTGTTGTAGCTCAGCGTGCAGCTGTTTCCAGGGTTCACATTTGGAATTTACAGTTAGTGACAAAGACATCCTAATTGCCAGTTCTTTTTATAAGTAGTAGGTAGTCTGAAAACACACTGTGAAACAAGAGAACACAAGCTACATTGTGAGACTTGAGGGGTCAGAGTTTCCTTGTATTTATTAAAATGTGAGGAGCTGACTGTAGTGAAGGATAGAGAAAGAATTGATAGGGACTGGGTTAGAAATATTCCTGTGGCATTTAATGTAACTATACACTAGAGTGATAGAACCTCAGTCTGCCATTAACTCTCTATCCGTAGTTTCCAAGGTTCATTAGTGATTTGTGCTATTCAAATGTAAGCTCTCTGGGGTTTTGTTGTTGTTTGTGTGTGTCTGAGGTTTTGACACAGAGTCTTACCATGCAGCCATTCTAGTCAGGAGCTCAGATCCTCCTGCCTGGGCCTTCCATGGACTGGGATATCTGAGGCTTGTGTTTAGGTTTTGGTGCTGGACATAAGAGTTTGCACATGCTAGGCAAAGACTGAACTGTATACTCCCAACTTTTTGTTTAGTCTTGATTTTACTTTTTGCTTAGTCTTGATTTTTTTTTTTTAAGTTAGAGATAGTGGAAGTGAGGAGTGAAATTTTTTTATTCCATTGCTAAAACTTAGTGAAATTAAACAGCAGGATGAGGACCCTCTTGGGACGGACACAAGAGTACTTGAATGTATGCTTTGTCAGATTGGGGTGGAAACAATTATGTGATAAGCATATGAGGTATCCAGAAAATACTGGCTTAGAGGATTTTATGATTTCAGCTCTAGAATAATGTGATCATATCTAAATAGACAACTTCACATGAGGTTTCGTGTAGATTTTGCTCAGCAGTCGATAACTATAGCAGCCAGAAAGCATATAGTGTTCAAGTTGCGTGATATTCTCTACTTGTCTTTAAATGTGTGCATAAGGTTGGAGTCAGTTTTACAGCCTTCCTGTCTCTGGGCTCTGTAAAACTGTACTGATTGAAATGGGCTAGATCTTCATTGCCTTGAAATGAAGTAGTTGCATAGTTGGAGGGTATTTACAATCTTGGGAGTGGAGAAAAAGGAAACATTATCTAGTGCCTCCTAAAGTGTGTATTATGTATAGCCAGTTAGTTAACTAACTGTCCTGATGCTGTATTATAGACATAGTTGTCCGGATTCTGAAAGGTCTCAGGCCGTTATTTGAGAAAGAAATAAATCTTTCTAGGATTTCGACTCCGGTTTGTGAGTGGTGGCATAGTGTATCTGATTCTTCTGATTGAAACTTGTGTATAAACACAGTACTTTGTAGAGCAAGAGAGTACAATTGACATGGTTTAAAACTGATGATATTGACATTGTTAAATACAGAATAATAATTTGCAGTTGCTTTAGGGATTAAGTTTAACATGCTTGTTGAGTGACTAATACACACAGCATATCATTCTAGATACCATATATATATATATATATATATATATGGATGATACCACTCTGCCTTACGCTGTCTGTGTAGGCACACTGCTATGGTGGGTGCTGCTGCAGTTCCTTATTGTGTCCTAATTGTATTTGTGTTATTAGTACTTCGTTTTATGGAAAGCACTCAGTAAATATTTGCTGAATTTATAACAAGGAAGATAAGAAGATAAACTAATAGTATAAGCCCTTACATAGGTCTAGTATGAAACAGTGTCAGGAATAGGAAACTTTCTGGTTGTTAATTGGTTTCTTCTAATAGTAAGTATAATCTTCCCTTTTGTGTAGAATATACCTCAAAATTTTCATAACTTTCCAAATTATAGATAAAACCTGTATCATAACTTTTCCCCTTATGCAGTGGAAACTATCACTTTATTAGATTGTCTCATTTTTCTTCACCGTTAAGATTGTTGACTCCTTCAGCTGTTGTGGGCACATTAAAAATATGAGGGAACACTAGTATTTCAATATTTACTGTGCATGACTCTTCCCAACTCCATGAAGTGTTAAGGAACTTGCATGGTCATATAGATGACAAGTGATGGAGCCAGACTAGGCTTCTTCATAAGAGTGGTGCTCTGAATATGAGCTAAGAATAGAGTTTTTGAAACCTGAAAGCTAATGTCATGACCCAGTGAATCATTTGCATAGAAATTATACTAGTGTTGAATCTGCAAATGCCAAGAATCTACTGAATTGTCTACTGAAGACATTGTGATAGGATTTATTCATTCATCCTGTATTTACTGAGTACTACTCTGAATATGGTTATATTCCAAGATCTATAACAAATAGGGGACTGGAGAGATGGCTCAGCGGTTAAGAGGACTGGCTGGTCTTCCAGAGGACCTGAGTTCAATTCCCAGCAACCATATGGTGGCTCCCAACCGTCTGAAATGAGATCTGGCGCCCTCTGATGGCGTGCGGGCATATATGCAGGCAGAATGTTGTATACATAATAAATAAATAAATCTTTTTTTAAAAAAGAAGACTATAACAATAAAGTTCCTACCTTTCACAGTACTTTAATGGGAATAAACAGAATAAACACATAGGCAAAGGAACTACCACAGTCCTAGAAATGAGTTGTACAAAACTCAGGCGAGCTGATGAGATGAGTGAGGCATTCATGCTTTATTTGAATCAAGCAAAAAGACTGCTCTGTCTCTCAGGAATTAAAATGTAATATGGACACCTGACTGTGAGGATGATAGTCCCTAAAATGAGTGATATTGAGGGGTCTTTTGGAGTACAGGAAGCATGGAAAATCTAATAAGTCATTTAATAACAGGAGAGTGAGAACATCAGTTTACTGGATGAGAAGAGAGCAGTGAGAGAGTGGGTCTCGGATTCTAGGAAGCCTGGTAAGAATTCACTAGAGAGTTCAGAGAGGGCTGGAGAGATGGCTCAGAGACGACAAGCACTGGCTACTCTTAGAGGACCCTCCAGGTTTGCTTCCCATCACCCATGTGACACTTTAAAACTATCTGTAACTGTGATTCCAGAGGATCTAACATCCTCTTCTGGCCTCCTCAGGAACCAGGTACACAAGTGGCTAAATATCTGTACACATGAAAAAAATAAAATTTAAGAAATAGAGTCTAGCCCACGTGGTGGCTCAGTGTGTAACGGCAACTGCTACCAAGCCTATTGACATGAGAACTTACCTGTGGAAATAAAAACAATTAAAAGTTGCCCTTAGCCCTCTACACACATGTGCTTACATTCGCACACAAAATAAATAAATGTAAAATAAAAAAATAGTAATTTAAATATGTTCTAAATGTAGTAGCAAAGGTTTTCTGGTGCCGTTTCATTTTGAACCATCACTTTGCTGTGTAGAAGGTGGACTGAGTGGGGAAGGAATAAGAGGCAAGACTCTAGAAACTAGGGATTTGGCTAGTGGCTGAGAACTAGACAGATTTGGGATATTTTGGAAACGAAGTTTATACAATTTACTATATACAGTTTGAGAAGAGAAAATTGGCATTTTTATAAGATTTGAGACCTGTATCATTTTGTGAATGGGGTCCACAATCTACACATTTTGTGAATGGGGGTCCACAGTCTACACATTTTGTGAATGGGGGTCCACAGTCTGCACATTTTGTGAATGGGGGTCCACA
>JAQHUG010000221.1:2600412-2630711 GCA_028555095.1 Dicrostonyx torquatus | reverse complement strand
TCTACACATTCTGTGAATGGGGGTCCACAATCTACACATTTTGTGAATGGGGGTCCACAGTCTACACTGGAGACTTAGGTCGAAGAAGAGCACCAAGTTTACCGTGGGAAAAGTGTGTCACTGCTCCATGGGAAATGGTCCTGAGGAGCTCCTGCTGGCTAGTATTTTCTGTGGTTCACAACAGCTTCTTGTATCTAGTTTTGAAAGCAGTGTGTTCCATCCATATTTCTCATCTGGTATCGCCTTAGTTTGGGTAAGGCAAGTTCTCCTTCAGGTCTGTAATTTTTCTTCTTCCTTTTTCCTCCCCCATGTTTCCTAGATATCCTGAATATCAGGGTTTGTAGGCAGCACATTTCCATTGCTCACCTGTCTTCATTTTCATACAGCTTGTCTGCTCTCAGACTACATTGTCAGGCTATCTGTAGCCACCTTCTTGTCTACCTATTTAAATCATGATCATTATTACATGCATATAGTCTCCAGGAGACCTTTTCTAATCCCATGCCTAGTGAGTTACTGTACATGTATTCAAACACAGGGACTGACTTAATCCTTTGATCAGTATGTGTGTCACGTATCCCTGTAGTATACAAGAGAAGGGAAGGCATTCTTAGTGAACAGTGTGAATAGGGACAGATTGGAAGGTAAGAGGGGGGATTGAAGAATGCTTGTTAATCATACACAGAGTATCGAAGCAGTAAAATGTTAGAAAACCTTTCTTCTTTGGGGTCATGGCAGAATTCTAAAGACTAAGTTATGGTTACACTTAATACTATAGAATAGTGGTTCCAGAAACACTGTCCCTTCTAAAAAGATTGGGATGGCTTAGGGTAGAGATTATACCGGTAACCCCTGAATTCCCCAAAGTTAAAGTAAGCTACAGTTTCTAAAGAAGAAATAGCAGTCAGCAACAACTATAAAAACATATAAGTAATGTCAATTGTGAGAGAAATCACAAACTGGATTGATGTCTTTCTAGTAGTTTGTTGCTTGTGATTTTTTTAAGCATTAGTTTTATTTATGTATATGTTTGTATGACTAAGTTTATATGTACCCACATGTGTGAGCCTATGGAGACCAGAGAGCATCGGGTCTATTGGAATTAGAACTCCAGGTGGTTGTAAGGCTTCTAATTGTGGGTGCTGAGAACCCAACTTCAGTCCTTTCCGAGATCAGAATGTCATCCTAGCCCTGAGCCACTGCTCCAGCTCTGCTGCTGTGATGCTAAGAGAGCAATTTAATGGCTGGTTTTAGCTCTTCATGTATAACTTGGTTGATCTCAGAAGTTTTTTTTCTGTTTGTAAATTCTTTGGGTTTTATGAAGGAAATAGCACAATGAAATAATTTTACCTTGAAATAATTATCTGCAGCATAGGTTGTAGGTAAAGAATCATGGAGATCAAGCTCTGCTCTTCACTGTGTCTGTTGTTAGTTTGGGCATGGCACTGAACTTTCCCACAAGTCTAGACAACTGGGTATAGTGAAAGGAGACCGATTGTTCAGGGCTCCACTCGGGGGCCAGGATTCAGTACTAGAACTGAACTTTCCCTAGATTATTACTACCTCTAGCAAAGGGGCTTCTGTGGACCTAAGGTACTGGTTGTGAAGCTGCTCTTTTAACAGAAATCATTCGTAGAATACTTACTTTTTTTCATTAGTTAAAAAACTTTGTGTACATTTTTGTATTAGGCCACATGTGTTCCATGATGCTCATGTTGGGGGCAACTTCGAACAGTCAGTTTTATTTTTTCCTACCACTTGGGTCCCGGAGATAGAATTTGGCTTCAGGCTTGGGAACATCTCAGCGACTGGGCCTGTCACCAATGCTTGGGATGCTTGAATCACTTTTTCTTAGGGTTTTATGAAAAAGAATACTTGAAGAATTTAATTCGTTATTTGTTCAGCATCTCTTGCCAAATAAGAGGTAGTACTCTATTTAAAATATGTACCCAGAATCTTCTTTCAGCACCATAACCTTTTCAATTGACGTTTGTCTTTTCATTCTTTATGTTTAAAAATAGGGGGAGAAGAATGTCTTCCTTATAAAATTCTTTAGTTTCAAAAAGAAGTGGTAAAGTTTGTTAGGTTACTGACTTCATCATCACCTCCCAGACACTCATTGGCAGGCTCCTACACACTTCCTTGTAACCCATTGGAGTTCTTTTATGTCACCAGCACCAGTCACTTGAGGGTCTCTTTCCAAATGCTCTGTTCTTGCCCTGATATTGTGGAGATGACTTTGTGTTATTATTTATAATGAGAAGATTAAATTTTCTCCCCTTCGTTTGTACCTGTCTACTTAGTCTTAGTTTGACTCAAGTATCTCCAATGTAATAATAATGTATTTTGTCTCCTAAAAATAAAAATAAAATAACTCCCGTATGCTTTTATTAGAACTTCCGTATTTAAGTTAAACTTCAGATAACTAGCAAATATTTAAGAATTGGTAATAACAGTCATAGTATATATTTTTTCTTTTCATCTTTTGTAGATATTTCAACAAAAGTGAATGTGTTGAATTTATTAGCTGTGTTTAACCAAGATGAATTTGGAGGCTAACATTGAAGTATATTTTCTTCAGATTGTCTTCCCTCACCACTAATTACAAATTAATTGTAATTGGCCAGTGTTTAATTAAAATAAAAAGCATTACTTATTCTTGTTTTCTTGGCCAGATTTTTTTGCCAGTATTCAAAATATTTACAATATTTAAAATAGTTCTAAAATTAGAAATTTTTTCTAGACAGAACAGACAGAAAAGTACATATACGTTTTTGTTTTGTTTTGTTTTTTGTTTTTTTTTTTTTTTTTGGTTATTCGAGACAGGGTTTCTCTGTGGCTTTGGAGCCTGTCCTGGAACTAGCTCTTGTAGACCAGGCTGGCCTTGAACTCACAGAGATCTGCCTGTCTCTGCCTCCCAAGTGCTGGGATTAAAGGCATGTGCCACCACCGCCCGGCCTACTGATTTCTTTAAAGAGGCCAAAAGGATAGTAAGTTTTGGAGGACATATGAATTCCAGTGTAAGAATAATGAAAAGGAAAGGAGAATGGGCAAGTATTAAAAAAAAGGAGACTAGAATGGGAGAGGAGAGATGAGATAGAAAATTTAGGATTGGTGGATGCACAGATGATTGGTAGATATTCCACAGCTAGAAACACGTACAAAAGGAGGCTGGAGGAAAAAATAAATGTGTTATTGGACACTCATATTGTGAACACCATTGTTCCTGCCTAGCATGGTGCTGCCATTCAAGAGCACTAGGAGTTGAAGAGATCTGACCCAATTCTAGTCCTAGTTCTCTGTGTCGTTGCCTTCTCCAAAGATCAGGTTTCTTATCTGTAAAATGTAGACAGAGGAGGTGAGAATAGGTGAGCTTTAAGATCTCAAGTGAATAACTGGACATTTTCATCTAGAGCTGACCCTGTTTAGGTGTAGAGAGCCCCTGAGTTCAGGAGCCTTTCCTGTCTTACCCACTGCGCTTTCCCTAAAAGATTGTGTAGTATTTGCCACACGGTAGCCGCCCAGGAAATGTGTGTGAGGAAAATTATCATTTTGATGTTCATTGTGGAGCCAGTCACAACCTATAGGAAAACTGCACGGTTGAGGGAGGGAAAACACGATGTCTTTTGGAGGAATCTTGAGTAGGCTGATTTTTAATCTCTTTTCTTCCTTATTTTGTCCCAGATTTAGAGAAAATGATAGTAGGCTGTAGATTAAGGTCGCCACAAGAGTGTCCAGACAGACATAAAATAGAGTGGCAAACCAGTGGGCACTCCAGGTCAGTTCCCTTCCAAGGGTCTTGGAGAGATTCTGACAGTTTCAAGTAGCTGTTAGTGGAGTCCCTGTGAGAATAATGTGCCAAAAGACACATTTTACAGAGGTGTTTAAGAAAGAGTACGGTATGTGTAGTGCACTATGTGAAAGGCAGAGACTAAGACTCTTCACGGATTTTAAAATGCTTAGACCCAAAACTGAACAGTAAGGAAAAATATTGTCTTACATCCCCAACACTAAAGTCATTATTTTCTGGTCAGCCTTTTTTCTTTATTTAACTTCAGTTTGAAATCAGTTTGATTGACCAGTGTCTCAGTATTCAACAAGCTGAAAAGAAAGCCCTGAAAGCATGCGGGTGAGAAAGATGGAGGAAAGAGGAGGCATTCATAGATAGATAGGATGGCAACACAAATGAGAGACAAAGGGAGGAAGATGAACATGCATAGAATATTAACTCTCCATTATGAATCTCAAAATAATTTATATTTTATACCATCTGAAAATAATAATGTGTCAAGCATGTAAAAAGTAAGGTGGTCCAATTTGATTAATATTTTTGAATTTTATATCTGAATTACAAAACTCAGTAGTCTTAAAAAGTGCACCCAGGCAACATGTCAATTTCTGCATCTGGCCCCAGATGTGCTAGAGAAATATAGGAGCCTTATAGGGTGAATAAATCTTTTTGAATCACTTCAATTTTGTAATCATACCTATATCAAATTGATTTTTTAGCAATTGCTAAATATTATGTATTGGGTTTGTAAAAATTGCAATGTTAAGAAGTATGTATTAAATAGACTTTCTCTAAAGTGGATTTGCAAAGAATAATATAAGATTTAAGGTACTATGACAAAATGGGAATGATTGTCTTTTCCCTCTTTTTCTGGGGGGTGGGTAGTCTTTTTGAGACAGGGTTTCTCTGTACCTTGGGGGCTTGTCTTGGAACTAACTCTTACAGACCAGGCTGGCCTCGAACTCAAAGAGATCCCCTGTCTCTGCCTCCCAAGTGCTGGGATTAAAGGTGTGCGCTACCACCGCCCAGCTGTTATTGTCTTTTCTGTGTACATTAATTGTAAATTAAAACAAAACACACAAGATAGCAGAAATTCTTAAAGGCATATTTGTATGTGCTACTTTCACAAATATGCCCTTAATGAGTTTGAGAACAGTTTGTATTATGTAGCATCTCATTTTTATAATTATTAACATAGCTTATCATAAGATAGTAATATGGAAAGAATACAAAAAGATAAGCAAAATACTAAATTTTAGACTAGAGCTTTGGTTGAAAACCAGAGTCCGTTTGCAGTGAGTTAAATATTAGATCATTTAAAGTGTTCTAGATTGCCAACTCCAGAAGATGGATACCAATTTCATTCCTGATGGCAATGAATTTCCTTCTTCTGAATTTTCTTATTAGGTGCATTAGGCCTTCCAATGAGGGGGATGAGCAACAACACCCCTCAGTTAAACCGCAGCTTATCACAAGGCACTCAGTTACCGAGCCACGTCACGCCAACAACAGGGGTACCAACAATGTCACTTCACACGCCTCCATCTCCAAGCAGGTATTTATTAATGGACCAGAATACTTTCAGAATGTATTTTGTAGAGTAAACAAGCTTTTAATTTTTTAATATGGTAATAATTACTTGATTTTCTGGTTCAGTGCCTTTCACTAAGAAAACAGTTCTTATGCTCATTTGATGTCATTGCAAAGTGATAAATATAGTGTAGCCCTTGGACCTTGAAGCTGTGTGCTAGTTGTCATCTGAATGGATCAAGGTTTAATCACCTCCAGGGGAGCTTTTGCAAAAGCTATCTACCTCTTCCTCAATTATGTTCAATTTAAAATGACTCCCCAGGTAGCTGTATTCTTTCCTTGCCCCCTCACTACACCTCTGTTGCTTACTTAGAGTAAAATAAACAGATAACATAGATTATATGTATTAATATCAAGAGAATAAGATGACAGGAACTTTGAATGAAATTATTTTAAATATATATGAAAAGCATTTATAATTTTTATCATAGTTGTCATCTATGATGGCACCTTTTGTAGTTCCACCGTAAGAGTAGGGATACAACTGGAATGTGTAATTGAAATTCTAGGGGTTAAAGCAATTGATTATTTATAGAGAATTTTAATGAGTGATTGTAGAGAGCTTATTTAGTATAATGGACTTCTTTTTCAGGGGTATTTTGCCTATGAATCCTAGGAATATGATGAACCACTCCCAGGTTGGTCAGGGCATTGGAATTCCTAGCAGGACAAATAGCATGAGCAGTTCAGGGTTAGGTAGCCCCAACAGAAGCTCGCCAAGCATAATATGTATGCCAAAGCAGCAACCTTCTCGACAGCCTTTTACTGTGAACAGGTAAGATGTTTATTGATACTGCATCTAATTGTCTTTGGGGGGTATCCTCAGGTTTGCCTTTTCATATCCAGCCCTTTGTTTCTAAGTTGTGGCTCCTGTCTCACAGGTGTGTTTATCATCTATTTGTGAGCTGAGATGTGTTTCCCATCACAATCCTTAACCCTTTCCAAACTCAGAACATGTTCTTAGAAAGACGTTACTCTTTTACAAAGCACATTAAATCTTTTTGTTGATGGTAGTATTAGAAAGAGAATGTTCATGGGTTGTCACTAGGCAAATCTTTATTGTTTTGTCCTTCCGTTCATTATTAAGTAAAGTTTATGTGCTTGGGTGCTACTGGAGGAAAACGAGCTTGATTTTTACTGCCGTGCTTTAGTTATGCATCGCTTAGATACCTTCTGTGCTAAAGTACTTTGGGTGCTCACTAACAAAAGACTATTTCCAAACAGTGCTCTTTTAAATTTTGTGTCTAGAATTTGAGAACAAAACAAAACAAAAAATTCGTGGGATTTGTCCTTCTATTTCTTGCTATCCATTGCATGTTTTGTACAAATAAGAACAGTGATTCATTTTGCTGGTATGTTTACGTGGTTTGGGTAGCGTGAGAGTTACATCTTATATGTAAGACTTTCTTGCAAAAGAACATGTAAGTTTGAATTACATACTATGTTTATACTTAATTTTTATGAAAAACTATAGAGTGAAAGAAAGAACGTTCACTTAGTTGTTGCTCCCACATCCATCTTTTTTTTGTTTTGGTTTTTCGACACAGGGTTTCTCTGTAGCTTTGGAGCCTGTCCTGGAACTGGCTCTTGTAGACCAGGCTGGTCTCGAACACACAGAGATCCACCTGTGCTGGGATTAAAGGCGTGCGCCACCACCGCCGGCCCCACATCCATCTTAATCAGTTTCTTCTATCTGCTGTCAAATGTGCACTAAAATGGGTGCTGGCACACTTCCTCTTCAACTTTATCCCATAATCTCCAGTTAGACTACGTAGGTTCTACATATCTTAAGTTTTTAATAGATTATTTGCATCGTGGTTTTACAGCTCTTACCTTTTGATAGATTCTTAACTGTATTGCTTAAACTTTATTACATCTTTCTGCATTCTTGTTCAGTGAATATATTTTTAGATTTAAAGTTTTACTTTTATTTTTTACATTTTAATATTCAGAAAATACTTTGCGTAAAAAGTATCACTGTAGTAAAGCTTTCCATCCCTGCTTATATGTGCTGTTGACTCATATGAGATGCCTTCCCTTGGATTCTGAATCTGGTTGAGGTTCCTATACACCAGCGACTCACCTACTCTGCCCACTAACTAACTGCACAGCTCGTGAAAAGGTGGCTCATTGTACAGATTTAGGCAGAGCCGTTAGAGCTGTCACCTTCACATGCTTAGAGGTGCTTTCACCAGCATAGGGACCTATCAGATCATTGAATGATAGAGATAGCAGTTTCTGTGTATAGTTGTCATTAATAACTCTTATTGACATTCTTAATTATCTGTCCTTTTTCTAAGTACAGTTTCTTCCTTCCTTCTTTCTTTTTTTTTTGTGTTTGTTTTGTCCTGCTTAGGTTTATACAAAAAGAAAGAGGGGGTTATTTGTAATTATTTTCAGAAATTGTGTTGTACATTAAAATTGGGAGTGCTATAGAAAACTGTTTTCTGTTAGGTACATGAATACTAAGCTCTATATAGATGAAATGATGTGTTTCAGAACACTGAATTCAGTTTTTGAAAAAAGTACGGGTCAGTTTAATTCAGGTCAAATGAAAGGGTCAATAAGACATGAACTCATGGAAGTGAGTAGTTGGGAAATACAGAGGTTGTGAAGACAAGACGTAACACTGAAAAGCAAGCTTCCCAGTCAGAGAAGAGAAGGCGAGTGTTCAGGCGGGATGCAGGAGGATGCTAAACCTATCTGCATTCTGAGAAAGGTGAATCAGCAAGATAGTACACTAAGGCCATAAAATGCTACCCTTAATCTTTGTTTTTCAACATTCATAAGTAAGTTTCTTTTTTTATTTTTAAAATTAATTTATTTAAACTGTTTGGTTCTTTCTTGTTCATTGAAGAGTTTCAGAGAAACTTTTAAATAAAAATGAAATTATGCTCTCAAATTAGCATTGGTTTTGAAACATTGTTATTTTATATGAGGAGACCAAAAGTATATACTTCTGTTTTTCTTCATCTCTAAGTTAGTGTTCTTACTGTATATCTAAAATTATTTTCTATGTACCCAGTATGTCTGGATTTGGAATGAACAGGAATCAGGCATTTGGAATGAATAACTCCTTATCAAGTAACATTTTTAATGGAACAGGTAAGCTTATTCTGGAGGTAGTACCCTACTAAAAGTACAGTAGTGTTCTGAAATACAAGCAGTTTAACATACTGTTCTCTGAACATTGACAGGATTTGACTGTTTTAAATAGTAGAGTTGAATTTAGTGAAAAACTACCAGGGATAGATAGGAATCAGCTAAATGGTAGAGAGCAATGTCAGTGTTTCTCCGACCTGGTCTTGTAATATTTTGTGTCATAACATCATTTTTTTCAATATGTAAAGAGTAAATACTAATTTAGTCTATATTTGTGCCTCAGAATCTTGGTTTGTTTGTTTTTTTTCTTCTTCAGAACTTTTCTTATTCTTGGCCCTGTCCCTGAGAACAAGAGTGTAGCCTGAGTTGGGTGGCAGGACATTCTGATCATAGAGGCTCAGGTTGAAAAGAGTCGGCTGTAGGGGCCATTTTAAAATAGGTTTAATATAGAATTTCACATTGAACCCTTACACATTTTGATCCAGGATTATTTATAAGATTGAGCTACCTGCAAAGTAATTTGATTTTTGGCAAAAACTAAAGTCTTTTGGTTCCTTTTCCCAACTGCTCAGACAGAAAAAGGTAGCTCTGGAGTGGTGCTGGTTTCTTTGCCCTGTTCTCTGTCAGTGAGAAAGTAAGGGGTGCTGCCATGACTGGAGGGGCAGATGAACAGGTTATTGGGTGGAACATAGGTGAGAGAATAGCCTGTGAGGTAGAACGTGCCTTGACATGAGGAGAGACTTGACAGGAAGCCTCCATTTGCGGTAGCTCCAGGCTTGGACTTCTGAGGTGAGGTCTGTGGAACAGCTGAAGTGGATCAGCCAAGGTTAAAACCATTGAAAGGAATGGAAGATTTTAAGCATTTTATAGTTTTCTGGGGTGATTTTAAGGTATACCAACTTTGTTGTATACCTCAGTAAAGTGTATTAAAAGTATACTTTCATACTTAATGTGAAAGCCTACTTAATTTCAACTGAATGATGTTTTATTTTGCTGCTGTGAAGTTTCAGAAGTTTTAAATTCTTATGTTTTGTATTGGAAAAATTGCTTACAAGTCTTTCCCTAAGTTTATATTTGGGAAATTATAAATTGCTGATTAAATTATATTCTCACCTAATACATGACAATTTTTAATTGGACATTGGAAGTCTTAAGAATGTGTATTAAAAGTTAGTTTTTACTTGGAGAAAAATTACAATTAATCACAATTTGAGAGATATTACTTTATAAATTAAAACAGTAAAGATTTCTTTGCTTTATCCATATTGTACTTTTAATGGAATTTGTTTTTTAATAATTTGTGTGAGATAGTTTATCTTTACCATTCCCCATGTATTTTTAAATTATCACCTTGGTGTGTTAATAAAAGTCTTTTTTTAAAATCAGCTAATCATATGATAGATAATAGTTGATTCTTATAACTGTAATATTTTGAGAAAGATCAAAATTAATTGGAAAATGGCCCCAAAACTATACATGCTTATAAAACAAGGAGAAACCTAGATTAAAGAAAAATTATAGTATAGGGTAAATTGTAGGTAGAAAATTAAGTGACTTAAAATTTGAATGCTATGTTAAGAACACTGAAAGTTGAGAGAAAAACAGTTAAAATAGAGAAGTTCAGTTAAATGTTTCTAATGGTAGCAATCTAATGCAAAAGGAATAAATTCTTTATCCAGTATATTTATTGAGCGCCTACTGTGTATCAACAGGTAATATAAACTAGGTTTTGGTCATTCCTATATTCCCCACCTGCTCCTGAGACATAGGAACATCCTTGCCTGTAGCTAACATATACAACATGTGTACACATTTTTATCTCAAACTAATAGTGTACAAGACAGAAGTATCAGGGATTCTCTGTCTATTGTTTGCCTCAGAGTCTGTCTGGACATTTGTCCGGGAAGGTAATGTCATCATCATACCTTACTGTTGAATCTCCAAGTAACCCAAATAGAGCCCCATACATCCAGTTTTAATTAAAAAAAAGCAGTTATATCTAAGCAGTTTAATTCTTGTTTCCTAATAAGCTGTAAGTTTTTATTGCCCCTTCTATTGGGGGAAATGATGTATAACCCCACTCTTTATGTCTTAAATCTCTAGAATTGGGTATGTTAAGGTGCTGGCTGCATACTGCTTTCCTCAATTATTAGAAAATTCAGTGGCACAAGTCAGTCCACAGTATCTTACCTGTATACCTATCACACCACTGCATTATTAAGGAAGAAGACACCTGTTGTTTTCAATTATAGTTTGGTTTTTATAATTTCACTTTAAATGTTTGTAGAATCAGTAATGACTGTTCTTTCTTACCATTCAGATGGCAGTGAAAATGTGACAGGATTGGACCTTTCAGATTTCCCAGCATTAGCAGACCGAAATAGAAGGGAAGGAAGTGGTAACCCCACCCCATTAATAAACCCCTTGGCCGGAAGAGCACCTTACGGTAATCAAGATTTTTAGTGATGGCCAATTGAAGGTTATAGTCATGTGTATACACACATACGTGTCTCAGTGTTGGTCGTATGTGTTTATGTTGTCAAATCAGGCTAGTGTTATTTTGTCAGAATTCATATTTGAAAACTTTTTTTCCATATATCCACATTAAAATTGTTCATTTGGTAAAAGTTTGTATTGTAACCTAAATGCTTGACTTCATTGGTATTCAGAAGTTATTTTTTCTGTTCTCCATGTTTTAATTTGCTATATATAAATGATTATTTTTGTAATTGGGCTTTTGTTAGTTGACCCCACAGTTTTTAAGAGACTATATTCCTGGACTGTGCATTGAGATGTTTCTCTTAAGTGAAGGTTTCTCTGAGTCGCACTGTTGACCCTGGGGCTGTTAATTCTCTTCAGACAACAGGTGGTGTGAGGGCATAGACTATTGAGTACAGTTCTAGCTTTAGCCTAGCACATGCCAGCACCATCCATGGTGACACACATTTCTAGACAGCAGCAGATGTCTTCATGAAAAGATTGTAATCCCTTTCGAGAACCAGTGCTTAAGATTTTTAGTTTTATAGATAGATTTTTGACCATCATTAATATCCCTAATTATTTTTTTCACAGTCTTTAGTAAGATAAGAAGTCTAGTAGAGCTGAAAAACATGGTAGGGGAGTATCATCTGCAGTAACAGTCTAGACGCGACAATTTAGACATTCCTGTGACATTGTTTCTAGGGCGTGATACCTGATAAAGAACAATAGTAAGACAGTAATTAGATGAGTTAATTTGTCAGTTATTTTAAAAATAGAACTCATATTTTCTCTATTATCAGTCACGGATTTCAATTTCTGTACTTCCTGAATATGAAGAAAAATAATGTGTAGAGGGAAAACTTTATATTTTAAAGTTTCCAAATCTGTTTTCCCAAAATAACGAAATGTGACCTGCTCTGGGAGTTGAGTACCTGGCTGTTTGAGTCTCAGTTCAGATGCTAATGTTCTTAACCTTTCCTCATAGGTCCTTTTTCCATCCCTTTAAACATTCCCGTTGCTCTCCTTGGACCATCTCTAGTTTCTCCATTTCCTTCTTGAATTGTGGAGCCCCAAACTGGATTTTGTTCTCCAATAAGGGTCCGACTAATGACAAGCATAGGGGGAAGATTATTTCCCAGTTCTTGCATGTTTTACATCTGTAACATGGAGTCCAAGAAAATGAGAAATAAAGTGGAATTGTTTTATAATTGGTTGCAATTTGCTCACTCTGTAAGTCACTTTTAAGTAGAATACTGACATTTTTTAAAAATTTTATTGTGTTTTTATTTGACAGCTAACATGTTTATGACATCTAGCCTGTAAGCCAACATTTTGGCTAATATTACCAATATCAGATCCTATCTTAAGCACATATAGAACATTAGATTAGAATTGCAGGATAGCCACTTATTTTCCTTATATTGCTTTATATGTTGATTTTTTTCAGCAGTAAACCAAAATTTCATTCTTTATCATTATCCTGAATACTAATTTTTGAATTATCATTTTACATGCTTTAAGAAAAAATTTTGTATATTATCATGAACAAAGTTAACTTTTTATGTAATTTGTATGACAATATTATGGATCCAATTACAATTTTCTGGATTATTTTCATTACATAGTTGGAATGGTAACAAAACCTGCAAATGAGCAATCCCAGGACTTCTCAATACACAATGAAGACTTTCCAGCATTACCTGGTTCCAGCTATAAAGATCCAACGTCAAGTAATGACGACAGCAAATCTGTAAGTACCAGAGATTCGTGTATGCGATTGTAGTGTTCTCCTTGTAGACTGGTCTTCCATTAACAGTTACTTACTAGATACTGCTTCGGAACTATTGATTTTGAACACTGTAATAATCTAACTTCTGAAGAATGTGGAAAGCTTTGTAACTAGAAGATAGCCTATTTTTTCCTATTTCATATAGGTTTGCAAATTTCTGTTGAACTTGTCAGTTAATTTAGACTTTTATTGTAGTCCCTGTCAGCTGGATCCCATGAAGTTTGATAATATAGACTTCTAAGGAGCAGTGTTTTTCTTGAGTAAGTTTTCTCCTTGAAGAATCTTTATACACATTTTTATACCTGTGTTGATTCAGCCGACTCAGCTTCTTCCTGATTTAACGAGGGTGTTGATTTCTTCTACCATTCACTGCAAGTAGCTTTTTTTTTGTATGTGTGATGGGGTATTGATAAGCGAAATTGTAAAGAGGATTGTTGGGTAAGAACGGACATCTGTGACTTAAAAGTGTGCACATTCCTAGTTTTCCTCAGAGGTTGTCTGGTAATGTCTGAAGTGTTGTAGTTTGTGTAATTCTTGTATATAAGTGTTTACCGTAACTAAAGTGTGTGTCCCCAAAGTATAAAAACCCCGAGAAAGAAAGGTTTCCCCCATCCCTCGTGATCTATAATCTGAGATTTAAAAAAAAAAAAAATCCCATTTTCTCTAGCTTTCTTGTCTTTTAAATAGTCATGTTTAGACACAGTATTTATTCAGTTACCATGAGGCAGTTAGGGGAACAGAATATTTGAGTAGAAAACAGGTAATTACTACCTTTTTGAATTTAATAGTGAATAGCTAGCATGATGTTGGTAAACTTGCAAAGTTAGCACATTTTAATGTCACACGTTTTTTCTGTACTAGAATTTGAATACATCGGGGAAGACGACGTCAAGTACAGATGGACCCAAATTCCCTGGGGATAAAAGTTCAACAACACAAAACAATAACCAGCAGAAAAAGGGGATCCAGGTGTTACCTGATGGTGGGACTCCATAAATATGTCAGAGATATTTTAAAGTACATTTTCTCTATTTTCCTTAATAGAAAATGAAATAACTGTTTTTCTTAACCAGGTCGAGTTACTAACATTCCTCAAGGGATGGTGACGGACCAATTTGGAATGATTGGCCTGTTAACATTTATCAGGGCAGCAGAGACAGACCCAGGAATGGTACATCTTGCTTTAGGAAGTGACTTAACAACATTAGGCCTCAATCTGAACTCTCCTGAGTAAGTGGGGTTTTTTTCTTCCATATTTGTAAATAAACTAGCATTTAGTAGGTCGCCATAAAGTTACCTCTTTATTTTTAAAGACAGAATAATTGAGGCAGCATTGTAGGCATTTTAATACATCCTTTGCTGCCCTGGACAGCCTCAGAGTTGTAGTCAATTTCATCATCACGTTCTACTATCTGCTATCCTTGCTATTGCCTGCTTAACTCTTGGGGTCATTCCGTCTATTTTTAGCCCATATTCACTGAGAAATACTGTTCTATAAGAATCTATCCACAAGGAATTTGAGCCCATCCGTAAGCCAAATCCTTATCTATTGCTCGATCTTGTCATTATTAGGAACTATAGCCTCTTCATAAGGTTAACTTTTTGTCCTGCTTTCTAGCCATCATTATTTCCCTTTTCTCTTGTGGTGCTGTGACTTCTTTAGTCGTTTGATTCTATTGGGATTTTTCATCCATTTATTCTATCTTCCTCGGTATTCTTACCTCTTCCACTTCCTTCTCACCATTAAATTTTATAATCAGTCATAATATCTGATTTATGTGACTCTTGATTGTTTTGCCCTTCTCTCAGTTCTTTTGCTCTTCCCACTATCCTTGTTCTGTCTGCTTGTTTCAGTCTTGATCCATCTCCTGGATGGACTGTGGAAGAGCGACACACGTGCTCTGGAACTTCAAAGTAAGTTCTTAGTTTTGCAAGCATACTCATACCTGATATGCATAGTCCACTTAGAACTTTTTGTTTGCTTTTGACTGTTTGTTTGTTCTGTTTTTTGCTGCTGTTACATCCTATGTGACTATTTTGTGTTTTAGCAAGCTATTAGTATCTTTTCTCCAGTCCTTAACTCTCAAATAATGTCCTGGCTAAATTTCTAC
Organism: Dicrostonyx torquatus; assembly: GCA_028555095.1. Lineage (NCBI taxonomy): Eukaryota > Metazoa > Chordata > Mammalia > Rodentia > Cricetidae > Dicrostonyx > Dicrostonyx torquatus. The sequence continues at coordinate 2,615,848 of JAQHUG010000221.1, read as the reverse complement.
CTTACAGAGAAAAGTGGAAGCAAATGAAAGAGGGTATCCACCTGGTCCTACCCCAGTCGTAATCTGACACACCTGTGCCGGAGTTTTTGGCCCCTGCTTCCTACTTAAAATTTTCTGAAAACTCATGAGTGTGAATCTTAACTTCTTCTGCTCTCTCAGTGCTAGTATCTAAAGCTATTATAGAAATGTAGGGTAAGCATTCTACCCCAAAACAGGGTCTTGCTGGTGTAATTTAGGATGGCTCTTTAAGTCCTTCTGCTTCTGACTAAGTAATATTGCAGGCACTTGTATTTCCATCTAACTCATAACACTTCTGTTTTGCCATTTCTAGTCACATGGAGAAAAACTTATTTTTTCATTAACATCAAAATACTTTTATCTTGATTCAACCTCCTGAGTTACTGTCACATTTTTAATTTATTTTTTGAAGCAAAACATCTCAAATGAATCATCTTAACTTTTCTAATTTGTCTTCTCGCATTCTGTTAAACCCATTTTAGTTAGGACTCTGCTTCCACCACTCCACTAAACTCTGTTCTGCCAGTAAGTCGAGTGGGCCATGAGATGCTCTTTCTCTTAATCTTGAAGATGTTCTTCTCATCTGGTCACCTTAGCTCATCCCTCTCAATTTCCCATGCTGGTGACACCACCTGTCCTTGACCTTTGAATTAGTCCTCTTTGTTTACTCCGTGATGATCTTGTCCAGTCTTGTGCTTTGAAGGACCATGTAGATTGAAAATTCCAGACTTCTCTTCTGAACTTGAGACCATTATCAATTAAATACCTCTTAAATGATCTGGTTCCAGCCTACACTGTCTATGCTTTTCAGTCTCGGTTATACTTGCAGAAACCTAGCATTATCCTTAGTTCTCTCTTCCTTAGATGCAGTCCTCTCAGATAGATAGAGAATCAAATCACATTTTCACTACATTGCTGCCCCTCTGGCTTGTTGCCTGGATGTTGGATCATCAAGCAGGGAGTCTTGGTTTTCCTTCTCCCCTTCCTGTACAGCTTTGTGTTGCACTCAAGATAATCCTCCTGCATAGGCTATTCCTATGCTCAACACCACCTGCAGGTTTGTTGTTCTATTTGAGAACTCCCTGTAGAGCAGCCCTCCCCTGTTCACCTTGTTCTTTCTTTCTCCCAACGTTACAGCTCTTTCCTTTGCTCATCATTGTGGTTTCACTAGTCTTATTCTGCCTCTGTCTTAGTTTTTCTATTTCCCTTGACTGGCACAATGTTTGCCAGAGAATTATCTGTGATTATCTTTATCATATTCTTTTTACTTGTTAAATCTAAACTTGTCAAATCTTATTTAAATTGACCACCTCACTTAATTATGCATCCATTTTCCTACTTTCAAGCCCTCCCTGAATAAATTATTGTTCATTTATTATGCTAATTATTGCCAACATCCAATCCACCATATACTTAAATCAAAAGTAAGTTTTATGGTGTCAGCAGTCTTTGTTTTGTTCACTTACTGTATTCAGAGTACCTGGGAAAGTTCCAGGTGTATGTAATAAGCATGCACATGAATAAATACCTGGTGAGTGAGAAATCTCGCTCCTAATGCTTACCCATTGGATAAGGTATACATGGAAAGTAATTAAATTGGAGAACGATGTATAAATGAATTAAAAGCACTGTTAATTATAGCTAATTGAAAGTAGAACATTTAAATGATGTTCCTAAGTAGACTGTAATTTTCTGTGCTGTGTTCCTGTTGGCAGAGTGCTGAAGGAAGCAGCCCCCCCCCCCTTTTCATTTTTCTGCTGTAAAGTTGCAGGAAACTCCAGAATGGGAGAAAACCAGGAGCGATGCTCAGTTTTTATTTGAAGTCTTTTTTTTTTAAACTTATTTTACCAAATTAAGTTATAAATATATTTACTACTTTATTCTTTAAAGTGGCTTTTTTTTTTTTACCTCTGTTCAGAAATCTCTACCCCAAATTTGCATCACCCTGGGCATCTTCGCCTTGTCGGCCTCAGGACATAGGTAGGAGGATCTATTTATGTTTAGAATCTTTCAAAAAACGTTTTCCAAGAATCGGTTAATAAGAATGTTTTTTTGTTATACAGACTTCCATGTTCCATCTGAATATTTAACGAACATTCACATTAGGGATAAGGTGAGTGTAGCACACTATTCTTAGTGTGGATTTATCTCCTTTCCTGTACCATTTTCAGGCCAGACAGCATGATAGTCTGGTAGCAATCTTTGGGATGTGCTTTTGTATGCTCATTCAGTTATGTATAACAATTCTGTTTCTATTTTTGTTAACAATACTAATGTTTAGGGACTTGCTTTTAAAACCAAACAGTCTTAGGACTGATATTTTCTGTAATTATTAATTGTAACCATAGTTGATGGCAATAAACTGACTTGGAAAGTTTGGTCCTTATTCTCCCGACTCTCTCGTTTTATGCTTAAGGAAGCTTTTACTTGTTTACAGAGTTACCCAGATAAACCACAAACCCTTTTGAAGTTAGCTTCTTCACACCGTCTATGCCCCACCAGAACTGTAGCCCTGAGGCTACAGTTGCCTATGTGTTCCAGAATCTTAGTATTATGAGAAATGCTGGAGAATGTCCTACACCCACAACTGCCACCAGAACATAACAGGGAGACTGCATTGCATGATGCAGAGGAGCCAAGCTACTCGGTGGATACTTTGCTTTGGGGTGCTTGATGTTAATGTGAGGTTTTGAGCTGTGGCACTTCTATGTAGTTTATAGTTTTGTAGGCTGTTTTCTACCTTGTAGGGAAACGCGGAAACGTTATCCTTTAGCCATCCCTTTGTACAAAACAGAGTACTGTGTTTATGATTTTTGTACTTACCATCTGTGATTGCTGGAAATCTCAGAATGGCTTGTGAATCACTGCATATAGATTCAGCATTTACAGGTCTGTGTAGCTGGCACTCCATGGGATACTTACATATAGTCTCATTCTTTTGAGTTAGGATTGGGGTTCAGTAAGTAACTTTATTCGTTTCGATGAAGAAATGCTAGAAAACTGACTCCCTGGCAGCATAATTATGAAATGACAGTTGTCTGCGCTAAGTAAAGATTTCTGTTCATCCTTCCAATTTTTATTTTAGTAGCAACAATTAAATTTTACATTTGTTTTACAATTAATAACAATCTTTTTGTCTTTCATAGCTGGCTGCAATCAAGCTTGGCCGATATGGAGAAGACCTCCTCTTCTATCTCTATTACATGAACGGAGGAGATGTGTTACAACTCTTAGCTGCAGTAGAGCTGTATGTTCAGAATATCTTACCACTTTCTGTCCTAGCATATCTTGGATGTTCTGAAGGTGTTTAAAATGATGATGGTTACAACGTTGTTTTCATTGAAAAATTTCCTCCCCGCACAATTGAAGTTGTTGGTAGGGATGTTGTTCAGTGGTGAAGTGCTTGCTTAGCACCTTCCAGACTTTAGTCATCCCCTGGACCATCAGGGGAGCAACAAAAGTATAAAGGAGAGATTTGGGATAATTTTTCTATTTAGTAAAATGAATTTTATTTATATTGAAAGCGTATTGCAGCTGTATAATCACTGTAACATAAAAAGAATTTTAGACTTAATGCCAACTATATAAAGTGACATGCTTAGTGCATTGAAGTTTTTGAATGAGTTTGGTTGTGATTCTTGAAGAACCATAGATGTTTATGATGAATAGACACAGAATCTTGTTATTTAATATGTGTCATTTTATTATTAAATAGACAAGACCCTACATGCTTGTGCCTCTATGTTGATACTGAATTGTTAGGTTTAAAATTTCTCAGTTGAGAGAATTCACTTTTTGCTTTTTTCACTATTTCCCTCTCATTTTTGTGAAATGAGGATTAACACCTATTCCTTTTAATCTGGTCATAAATAAATGTATCAAATCACTCATATATCTGTATTTGGCTTTTGTGTCATGTCATTTGTGTTTGTGAGCTACCAAACTGTTTGTAGGAAAGCGTGTATTTACATGGAAGGGCATCATCATGGGACGTTTATTCCTTTGGATGTTGCTACCCAGTTTGATCACTTGGGTTCTGATGATATCCTCTTAGAGATTTTGACAGTTTATGATTTAAAGTTAAAAATTAAACTTTACGAAATGGCTATTCTATTGTCATCATGACTGTAAAGTTGTGTAAATTTAAGTAATCTATTCAAATTGGTTTCTTACTTAATAACTTAGCTAGTAGTGCAAGTCACCAGACTGTTGTTTTAGTGTGCCTCAATTTCAATTTCTGTCATTTATTCAGTATATTTTATCTTTCTTTGGTCTGCCCAAGTTTTATTATATCACTCATAATTTTTAAATTATTTTGTCTACATGACATTTATTCAACTTAATTAAATTATTTGTACTAAAGAATGTGCTTTTGGAACAAAAAAGTTATCTTACTGTATTTGAATAACTATACTTAATAGCAGAGCCCTATGTGTGTATTTTAGATATAACTTTTTTGAGAAAAGGTTTACCACATGTATAATGTTCAGCATAGGTCATAGGAAAAATTAACTATCTTTCTCTTTTAAAAATTGAAGTTTTAACCGTGATTGGAGATACCACAAAGAAGAACGAGTATGGATTACCAGAGCACCAGGCATGGAGCCCACAATGAAAACCAATACATATGAGAGGGGAACATATTACTTCTTTGACTGTCTGAACTGGAGGAAAGTAGCTAAGGTATATTTTTTTCATGTGCAAAATGTATAACTATTTATAGTCATTAAAAACTTCCTTTGCTTTTTAATATGTAACAATATGTCTGTTCCAATAATGTGTCAGATATTTGCCATGCATCATAGAAGTCTCCAGAAACAACTCATTTCACTAATAGAAAATTTATTAAATTTGGTAAGAGATTTTTTTTAATGATTTAAAGTAAGACTTGTTAACATTTGAAATATTTTTATGACTGCCACATTGTTTATAATCCCAGTCACATATTTTCATTTTATTGTTATACTTTACACAGGGTGTGACATTTTATCTAAAAGCAGTTTGTTAAAGGTTCTGCACACTTTTCAGGGAAGGTGGCTGGGTGTTTTATTTGCAGATCATCTAATACAGGAGAATTGCAAACACTCACCATTGATTGTTCCTATGAATGAGCATTGAGGGAAATAAGCTGTAAGGAAAGGTTTATTTTGTTCTATTTTGATCTTATAAGTTTGCTTTACAAAGTCACCTTGTCAAAGAAAATTTCCCCTTTTGCATTGTGTAAATTTCTGTGTGAGTAGATATTTTACGCTGGTGTGAGGTAGCTGGTGTTTTACTCAGTCAGCTTGATGGTAAATATAACCCACACTTTGTTTCAGAGAACTCCCAACTCTGTGTCTTTGAATATACTTTCCATCAGTGATTCTTAGTGCTACAAAAGCTAAACAGAAGAATAGTATTTTTAACAAATTAGTTCTTTGGGCAATATTTTTGTTGTTGCCTTGAGGTGATTTTATTCAATGTAATAAATTGATAGAATGTTTAATTGAAGTGTTACCAGATATAAGCCATAGAAATGTTTGGATTTTTAGAATTTCTTATAAAACTTAAAGAAATTTAAAAAGATGAATCCAATAAAAAATACAGAAGAGATTAAAAATTATTTTGGTTTTTGTTTTTTGGTGTCTTGGTGGTAAATGTGGTTAGTGCTTAGTCCTTAGATTTCAACAGCTACAGTTAATGAAAATATTGTCTTAGTTTCAAAGAATATATTCTTTACTTACCATTTTAGTTAAATAGAGGTAATTAAATTGATTTAAATTAGTATATTTTAAAATAGGGGTTTTTTTCTCTTTAAACAGTATAAGAGAAACATAGAATTTAACTTCCATTTCTGCTTTGACCTTGAGCAAGTTTTCTTTCTGTAACTCTGTCCTGTTTTTCAAAATGGATTATCATGAAGATTGAATGAAATTCTTTGTGCACACATCCATACCCTGCATACAGGGTTTCCTTTTGGCACATGGCGGATGTATGTGTTAGTAGTTCTGATACTTTTATCATTGTTAGAGGTTATTGCTATTCTTCCAAACATGAAAATTTTCCAATTGATTGTTTCTTGGTTAAATTGTGATTCTCCAATTTTAGTTTGTATGAGAATTACTTGGAGAACTAAACAAATTGCAGCGCCATCCCTCCTACTGTGTGTGATCTAGTGAGATCTGTGGGTGGGGTCCAAGAGTGAATACTTACTCCCAAGTTATTCTAGAGAGCATGCTGTACCTGGTCCAAGGCCATACTTCTTAATGAGATGATGCATGTGATCGGAGAGACAAGGTCTTTGGAGGAGAACTGAAGCTTTTTACATTCATTTTGAAGTTTTATGCCCAATAATTTGAATTCTAAATCCACATGCAAAAATGAATGCACTTAAGCAATACATAGCTATATAATTATAGCTAAGATTTGGATTGTGTGTTAGGAAATCAAGCGAGAAAGAATAGTTTTTGAGAACTATCTTCCCTTCATATTGTGAGATACTCATAAACATTAATATCAGAGCTTTTTATTTCCTCAGAAACAATTCCCAGTTTAGATCAATGTTATTTTAAAGAAAATGTTTCCTATATAAAATATAAGACTATTTATGACATATGCTTGTTAAATGATTTTCCTAAGTTTTACCGTCTCCTAATATAGTTGAACAACTATCTTCACTTCTTAAGAATATTAGTGAAGTAGGAAAATAAACTCTGAGCAGTAGTTAGTGTCTAAGTTATTCCCTAAGAAATCTCTCTAAATATGTTAGCTGCTTGCATTGATACTCTTCAAAATTCTTCCATCGTGATGGGAAACAATGAGAATTGTTGGTTCCTACCAGGTAGGTTTTTTGTTTTGTACTTCATTGAAATAGGTTTTATTTAAACATCCTATAATTTTCAGTCTTTTGCAGTAGAGCTATAATAATTTTCTTTTTTAGTTTTAATTAAAACTTGCACAGAATTTTTGAGTCCACATTGCTAAGTTAACTGATTTTATATTCAGAAGGTCTACACTCAGTAGACAGTAGGCACAGGGCACTACTGTTCTTCAGACTGCTTTTCTTAAAAGGGCAAAGATCTAGTGTGCCTGTGTCTCTGTGTTCACCCTTATGTGGAATTTTTTTTAATATGGAATTATTTTTTTGTTCGTATAGTAAATATATCTTGACACCCTCCGAAAAAATTATAAGAGTCACTTGGCTCAGCAAGTAAAAGTTCTTGCCAAGGAGACTGATGGCCTACTTGAGTTTGGTTCCCAGAACCCTCATGTAGGCAGGAGACCTACATCTCATAAGTTGTCCTCTGACCCTTCACTCATGTGCGCGCGCGCTCTCTCTCTCCCTCTCCCTCTCCCTCTCTCTCTCTCTCTCTCATATATATATATATATATATATACACACACACACACACACACACACACACACACACAAATACACGCTAAATAATGCTTTTTAAAAGAGGTTTATGAAATAATTTAAATTCTCAAGTTTTGATGTTCTTTTTATAGGAGTTCCATCTGGAATATGACAAATTAGAAGAACGGCCTCATCTGCCATCCACCTTCAACTACAACCCTGCTCAGCAAGCCTTCTAAAAGACTTCCCTTTCCTGGGGTATGGCTGTCTCAGCACAGTACTCGACAGATCCGCAGAACTGATGTGGCTCAGGCAACCTGGTTGTAATTCCTTGAGGATCTGGCAATTGGCTTACGTAAAGGGTCACCATTTGAGGTCCTGCCTTACCAATTATGTGCTGCCCAACAACTAAATTTGTAATTTGTTTTCTCTAGTTTGAGCAGGGTCTGAATTTTTTCATTTATTTTCTTTTTGCCAGCAGACAGACTTGGGTCTATAAAGACAAGCAAGTACACTGACAGAAGTTACCATTTAGTTTCTTAAATGTAAAAAAGAAAACCCACAAAAGACTCAACAAAATTAGACCACAAAATTTGCATTGTTCATTGTAGCACTATTGGTAATAAAATAACAAATGTTTGTGCATTTTTATGTGAAGATCCTTCTCGTATTTCATTTGGAAAGATGAGCAAGGGCTGCTTCTTTCATTTTACTTCCCCTTCTGTTTCCGAAAGGCAGTTTCGCCAGGCTTAATGCAAGCATATGACTGTAGAAGAAAGAGATGCCACGGTCTCTGGATGGTTTCCAGGCTGTGTTGTTACTGAGCTTCATCTTTCCAGAATGAGCAAAACACTGTCCAGTCTTTGTTACGATTTTGTAATAAATGTGTACATTTTTTTTAAATTTTGGACATCACATGAATAAAGGTATGTATGTACGAATGTGTATATATTATATATATGACATCTATTTTGGAAAATGTTTGCCCTGCTGTACCTCATTTTTAGGAGGTGTGCATGGATGCAATATATGAAAATGGGACATTCTGGAACTGCTGGTCAGGGGACTTTGTCGCCCTGTGCACTCAAGGGCCAGATTTTCAGCAGCCAAGGACATCCATACCCAAGTGAATGTGATGGGACTTCAAGACGTGAACTGAGACAATTCACTCTGGCTGTTTGAACAGCAGCGTTTCATAGGAAGAGAAAAAGATCAATCTTGTATTTTCTGACCACATAAAGGCTTCTTCTCTTTGTAATAAAGTAGAAAAGCTCTCCTCACTGCAGTGTTGACTTTGATTTGAAATTGTCAGACTTCTTCAACACGAAAAAACACTGATAAAAGCCTCAAGTTTCACAAATACACTGAATGGTGTACTAAATTTAGATTTTTTTTTTCAGCTATCCATCAATAAATAGGTTAATAGATTCACAGTGGGCCCTTTACCTTGTCGGTTTTAAATGCATCCTCAGTATTAACCACAGGAGAAAAGTTGAATGGGTCGTAGCAACACTACAAGTAATATCCCAAGCACTCTTGGAACCCAACAGAAAGTTTGTTCTCTGAGAAATTGGTGAGGAGAATCCCATGACAGAACTTTTAGACTTATTTTGTCTTTATGAAAATTGCTTTCAGCTGCTGGCCTGCATAGTTCATATTTGAAAGTTACTAGGGTTTACTTATTTATTTTTTTTGACATCTAAGTGAAAATACCATGTTTAAAGTGTTTGAAGGCTGAAGTTACTAGTAGAGCAAGAGAGAATAGAAAGAAAGTTACGGGATTTAATTTCTTAGTTTTTATTTTTAACCTATTTCTCTATATGAATAAAAGCTTATTGACATTGCCTAGATCATCTCTGAAAAGTAAATGTTTATGAAAATGCTAAGTTTGTGTATTAGGAATATACAAGAACATGAAATTCATTTTTAGATAGCCAAAATGGATAAAATCATCAGGATTTTTAAAGAATATTACAGAATTCAAAGTACTACCTCAGTAAAGATGACACTTGTATTACAGCTTTACAGTATCCAGAACAATTAACAGATGCTGCACTGTTTGATGTATACCAGATTCAAATCCTTGATATAACAAGAATTCATTTTTCCATAATAACTTATAAAATATAATTTTTCCTACATAACCATCAGCAGCTGGTAGACAAGAAAACACAGTGGAAAAGGATCTTCAGTGACTAAAGTATCAGCCAAAGCATGATTGTGTGTGACTCAGTAATAAATCTGGATAGACCATATTGGCCTGGAGAGATGAGAGGTTAGGAGCACTGACTGAGAGGTCCTGAGTTCAATTCTCAGCGACCACATAGTGGCTCAAAACCATCTGTAATGGGGTCTGTGTCCTCTTCTGGCATGCGGGCATACATGCAGATAGAACACTCATACATAAAAAACAATATATATGTACATACATACAGTATTTGGGGACTGGAGAGATGACTCAGCAGTTAAGAACATTGGCCGCTCTTCCAAAGGACCTGGGTTCAATTCCCAGCACCTACATGGCAATTCACAACTATCTGTAACCCCAACTCCAGGGGATGTGGCATCCTTACACAGACATGCAGGCAAACCCCAATGTGCATTTTTTTAGAAAAGGTTTTCTTTGCTGGATCCAATTACTAAGAGCCAGAAGCAAGAATTTTAAGCAGATAACAGTTTTATCGTTCCTTTTATCCAGAAGCATCAAAATTAAGGAAAGTTGCCTATTAAACGGTTTTGTTTGTTTGTTTGTTTTTACAGTTGGTGATGTCAGGTGTCTACTTCAAATGCAAGTGAAAGGATTCATTTGAAATTCCGTCCTACATACAAAAAAGATGACCTAAACTATACATTCCATATTTCCCCCTGTATTTATTGCTGTTCCTTTCACCCTGTATAGCTGTGTAGTTTGTTCCCTACTAGTGTGGCAGATGGGTACACTCTAGCACACAAACGTCGCTGGACTGTGACTGGCTTTGTGGAACACAAGCTAGTAACTTGCAAAAGGGAGTCCTTTAACTTTTTGAATACAAGGATCTAAACTTGAGGTGCACTGTGACATGCATGATAAAACTCTGTTTTCTGGAGTTTTTTGCTGACCTTCCTTCAGTGTAATCTTCCTTAAGAACTGAAAGTTTACTTCTTGCACTACCTTCGAAGCCAACCGTTTATCCACAGGTACTTCATTAACACTTATTGATGAATTGGTATATTTTATCATTTCGGTTTGAAAATAAAATGTACAAATTGAATCATTTAGGCTTTGAAATGATTATCCTTTGCTGTAACTTCATGAAAATCTTAAGCATTTTCACTTAGCTTTCAAATCTCAGGTTTTTTTTTTTCCTGTGAACCATCAAATTGATACCCTTGAATCCTATCATTTACAAATGTAGATCTGATACATTATGCCAATTGCCTATAAAACAGGAGGTGTCTGAGCATGACCCTGGAAGACTCGCTTCACATAGATTTGCGTTTGTGGTATCCATTTTGCACAGAGTTGTTGAAAACATACGTTTGTGGAAATAGGAATGCCTACATAGTCTCAGCTATGGTTTTATAGTTTATAAAGACTTAGAAGTATCTACTAACTAGATAATCTTTAGGATCTGGGGCTCTATTACTCATTGATGGAGTGCATGGCCTGCCATATGTGAGGTTCTGAGTTAAAATCTCTGATACCTTACACACTAAAATGAAAAAAAAAATCTGTAGAGACTAAGACAGTCATTGAGATGTCTTTACTTTGAAAAAGTTAGATTTTAATGGCATGTCACCAGTTTCCATTGGCATTTGGCAGTGCCTTGGATCATACCATGAGCAGATTTGGAAGAGGAAGCACATAAATGCATTGAGAGATAACCCAGTAGTTTTCAGTGTTGGGTTGAATTGAGTGGTCTACATTAGAGTTTGCATAAATTTTTTTTTAAAAAAAAATTGGATATAGCATGGGCTTGAGAGTGGTTTATATGTAGAGCATTATAAATGAAGAATCTATTTCTGTTGCCAGCAATGCTAATGTATTCTACTGCTACAGGAAAAAGTGTTGTGCTCAGGACATGGTAAGAATCACTGTGTTTGAAAGTCATACGTCTGAAATGTTAGTACGGTTAAATGATTTTTTTGATGTTGCACAACCCTTCCTGCCCTCTGGCTGCCAAATGTCTTACTGGTTTTACATACATGATTGTTTCTGTTTAAAGACTAGTATCATGGAATAGGTTTTAGCGTCTCCCATTTTACAGAAATCTTCAGAAGTCGTCACTGCAAAAGGCAATAAGAACACAGCATGAGAAAAGGCTTAGAAACATTTTCCCTCAAGATCAAACTCCAGGGCTGTCAATGAGCAGTGATCTCATGTGTGGCAGAAGAGCTAAACAAGGACCAAATAAAGGTATCGTCAGTCTAATACTGAGGAGCCGGAGCCACTGCATTTTATTTTGTGCAGGTTGGTCTTGAGCATGGGACCTCAGTAAGGCTAGATGAGCGTCTTGTGCCCCAGAGCTTAAGACTGCTTGCTCCTTAAGACATAGGTTTGTCTTCATAGTACACAGTGGAAGAGGGGCTGGTTGGACAGTGTTCTGTGCATAAGGTCAGGAACTGGACAGAGTGTTACTCTCCTGTGGTTAGCAAAAAAGGTGTTAGAAGGGACCTGGGATAACTAGTTCTTTCCGAAAATCTGCCAGAAATCACTGTCACATCTAAAGTCTCAGATGAAGACAGCCAATTAGAAAGTACATCCCACTTTTTTTAAAAAAAAATATTACAAACCTACAGAAAGGCTATGTTTTAGAGCTGTTATAACACGAACCTTGACTAAAAGCCAGGGAACAAGAGGTTGTGGCAGCTCTCCAAATACAGGAACTTCAAGAGAAGGCTAAGTCTCAGAGTTGAATGAGGGGGCTATCACACTGGCTGGTGAAGATTTAAAGTATTCGAAGAGATCAAGCAGAAACTGTTCAGCAAAATCACCATTGACAGGACTGCCAGTTTTTGTACTAAAAGGGCGCTCTTAATAACTTAAGGCCTTATCTCAGCAATTGGAGGTGTACCCTTGATAAAAAGTTAGGGACTGGGGTCACGTCAGCTGGAAAGGACAGCCTTAAGGAACTTGCTGTTCTCTAAAAATTTCAGTACGGGGTACTTAAACTCCTGGGAGTGGGGGTTAAGTCTGATTGTAAGATGCAAATTAAATTGGCTATTTTTCTTTTCCTCCCTTTAGTTGACAGCAGCAGGCATGTGAAACAATGAAGGGTAACAAATATTAGCAGTGTTTACCAGGCTATATTAATTTGTTTTAGTTATGTATCCGAGGGAAAGAGGAGCCAGTGTTTGCTGTTGTGAAGTAAATACTTAGGAGGAAACTGGTAATACGTGGCATTCATGTTCACATTCTTGTTTCCTTCTATAGTAGAGTCATGTGAGTTAGACTGAGCAGTATTTCTATTATTTAAAAAGAATTAATCATTCAGTTTGACGTATAGCTGTCTTTGAATTGAGGTTACAATAGGAATATACCAGTCTAGCAATGGGGTTCTGAGCTAATGGACCTGAGGACCACCTGGAGATGTTAGTGTCCATGAGAGGAATCAGATCTGAAGTCATGCTTCGTATAATGTATTAATCCTAACTAGACTAGGGTGGTGGTGAGCTGTCACTAAGTGAACATTAGAATAAGTCTTATGTGCCGGAGCTGTGGGGTTTTTTTTCCCCTGTGACACCCAACATCCTCACTGAGAGATCACATCTTTACAATACTATTCATCAACAGAACAGGAAACAAACCAACTAGTTTCCAAGTGTACGACAGCAAATCTGCTTACCTCCACTGTGTCCGGAGAGTATCTTTGCTTAGCTTTAGTTTTATGCATAAAAACTGCTAGAAGTAACTGCATGCATTATCAGTATATTCATTAATTGAAAGTTGAAAATCCAGTCATCCAGATTTGGCACTTTCTTTATGCTGTATTTTTAAGAACTTGGCATCCATGAACCATGAAATAACTTTTATGTATATATCATAAAACTTTCTGCCAATCATAAATTTTAACTGTAAAATTTTCTTAACTGCCTCTTTATTGCAAATCCAAATTCCTGCTTAAATAGTATACAAACATTAGCTGACACATCTCAAATGTCTCTACTGCAAATCAATTTTGCATTTGCTCTTCATTTCCATGTCCTGGTAGGCACCTACCATACTACAACTGCGTTCTTCTAGCTTGCTTGTAAGCAAGAATTGGCCTTAACTCCTTCAAGCAGTATAAGGCACCAGCTGGGGAAGGCGGTTGTTAATTTTCAGGTTTATGTGTATGAGTGTCTCATCCACATGGATTTGTATGCAGTGACCTTAGAATCCAGAAGACAGGGTTGGATTGTGAATGATTGTGAGCCATCATGGGTGTTGGGAACCAAACCTAGGTCCTGGGCAAGTGTTCTTTACCACTTAGCCAAACCTCCAGCCCTAGGAGATGGTCTCTTAATTTGCATAAACATCTCATGAAATGTTTTTGGTCATTTGCATTGCCTTTGACCTATGGGATATCTTGGCCACATAATATTGTCCTTAATTTATAAAACAGGACTTGTTCTTCCAGGAAAATTGGTTTCTACTGCATACTAGAGATAATTTTGACGGTACTTGAGGTCTTCAAACATCTGGGGAGAAATGCCACAGATTTCAAGAGTGATATAATTTCCACAAGTGAATTGATACTTTAAGACTGGCCTCTTGGTACTCATTTATAATAGAAAAACTTAGATGAAACCTTCAAAATTATATACATCAATAAGAAAGCATTATAGGAGGGAATGACATAAATAGTCCCATCTTCTTGTGTATAAAAATAAAGATTTAGGGCAGCCACAATGTTTCAAAGCTACCTTTAAATCTGTTACATACTGAACATTTATTTTAAGATGTAGTTTTAATTACCATATGTAGCAGTGCATTCATTTGCTCTGCCTTTGAGTTGTTAAATATTTCCTCCTCCTAAGAGAAACATCATTTGAATGTTTTAATGTCTTTGAATAATTAATATTCTTCAAGTATACTATTACATAAAACATACCTTTATGCAAATGTCGTCTATGTTACTGCACTCAACAATTATCTCTACATTTACATTATCTAAAGCTTTGGGTTATTCTTGATTCATTCTAAATGTAGGCCTAAAATTTGAATATTGAATTAGTTGACTTGCAAAATACTATTCAGAATATAAATTGTCTAATGAAGATGAGCCAGTAATTTCTCTGGCTTCTGTACACTTGCAGTGACATTCCTGAACAAGACCATAATCCTTGAAATGTTTGTAAATTACCTGGCATGGAACTTGAAGGTGCAAGCTCTTGTTTTGGAGAACATTAAAGTGGTGTTTCCTTTCCAGTTTTGAATTATTCTTTTTCTTAGCATTTAAGGTAAGGGTATAAAATGTTAGTGTTCTAAACCCCATCAAAAGAAAATGAAGTAACCAGAGAATGTGTACCAGAAGAAAAGACCTTGGAGGGACAAAATGGCTACACATCTGAAGAGGAATCACTTGTTTTCAGGACTTTCTCCTTACAATTATCTTTACCCTAAGTAATATCAGATGGTATACCGTTGTTATGGCAAGGCTCGAGTGTTAATTTATGATAAGAAGGTTCTACTTCTTTAAATGATCCAGAACAGTAGTGGAGATGGTAGGGGTCAACGTGTTCCCATCATTACATGTGTCCAGGCAAAGACAAGAAAAATGAGATAGGATTTCCTTCCACTCTGGAATAAGTGACTTATCAGCACCTGTTTATCTTGTGTATGTGTGTGCACGTGTGTGTGTCTTATTTTGTAGCTTGAATCTAACCTAAATACTAATCTCTCACAACAGTACTTTGTTCTGGAATGTTTCTCAACAGCATTGTTAAACACGAATGTGATTCAGAATCAGAATAAATGGGAGCTAGATGACGTCACCAGCTACAGCATTCCTCTACAGCGTGTCCCCTTCATAGGCTTCATAGTGGGGATGCTGAACAGCCCTTGGGTATAACATTTGAAATCTGTCTTTAATGTATCATCTTGAAAATAGTAATCTCTGT
>JAQHUG010000221.1:2554104-2582876 GCA_028555095.1 Dicrostonyx torquatus | reverse complement strand
CACTGACTGATCTTCCACAGAACTTAGGTTCGAGTTCCGGCACCTACATGGAAACTCCAATTCCAGGGGATCTGATGCCTCTTTGGATACCAGGCACACACACATGTAGTGCAGTGACATGCATGCAGGGGAAACACCCATACACATAAAATAATTTTATATATATATATATATATAATATGGATACATATGTATACATACTATATAAAGTATATATTTATACTCACATAGAGTATCTATTTATATATACGTGTATAAAAATAATATTGTACATAAAGTATATATACATATGTATTATATATACACTTTAACAGATTCACATTTATATGGTAAAATACTATACATTAAATTTGCTGAAAAAAATGTTTCCAATAAAATGATGTTTATGGTATATTATTATCAAAAGTAGGTTACAAAACAGCATGTTTCATATTTGTAAAATATAACATCTATGCTTGTGGTTTCATCTATTCGTACCCACACCACTAATTTTCTATCTATTTAAAACTCCTTCCATTATATGTGGTTTTCATTTTTACATTTCACTTTTAGCTTCTAATGTACATTATTTGTTGATTAAATAACAGGGTGTAACTTCAGCTGAAAAGATATTCACGTAAATGTAAATTTTCACGTGGAAAAAGAATCTTTTCATTCGTCAAAACTGGCTATAGACTTCATGTCCCCCCCCATAGGCTGTAAATCCCGACACAAGAGAAACGGGCTTAAACGAATAACTGCGCGTTAAGATGAGTTGAGGAAGGAAGGGCTGCAATGAACGTGTGCACTGGGGGAAAGAGCTGTTGGGTTTTGAAAGTTGCCTGCCTGGGATTTGGCCTTACAAATCTCGAGTTTATGTATTAGTAAGATAGTCTACTTCCTCACCAGTGGATAACGTGGTATCTTGATGGCCCATATGGAAGCTTGGAGGCCTTACTGAGACCCAGTAAGAAACCAGTGGTTTCTCCAAAGGAGAATGGTCATTTGCCAAAGAAAGAATGGTTTGCTGCGCGCCACCAGGACTCTGTGGAGGCTGCATATGCTTCTGGCGGAGGCTCAGGACCTTACAGGAAAGTGGAGGTCGTTTCCTGCCCTGTGGCCTGGAACAGGTTTTTCTGCTCTGCTCCCACTAAAGCTGGCAAGGGTATGGCTTCCTCAGTAAATGGGTCACAGTAGCCATCCAAAGTGTTGATACAGGTTTCGTCTTTCATATAAAGGAGCCCAGCAAGCTTTGTACTTCTGTCTTTGTGTGAGCAGCATAGCGATCGGCTCTGATTTGGGATGGATACCCAGAAACCGTTTAGACCAGTAGAGCCCAGCTCCACGCTGACGTGACAGGGCCTGGATTTCGACCCTCTTGACACATTTCCACTTTACTCAGGAATCTAGGACACTTGGTGCTTCCTGCTTTGCAGGCCCAGTCAGCACGGCATCATGACAGCGCAGGCAGTGTGAGGTTGTGTGCGGTGGAGGAGGCTCAGGCTCCTGTAGACTGAAGCAAAGCGGAGCCGATGTGCCCCTGAGCCAAACAGTACAATCTCCATCTCTGTGGGCTCTCAGTCCACAACGCTGGAGAAGGGCGTATTGGCCTGATAAGCAGCAGCCATAGGACAGTCCAAGGTCAGTTGATCTGATCTAGCAGACTGTGTCTACACCCCTCACGGGATGGCTTAGCCATAAAGTTGACTCTCCAAACTTTGCCTTCGAGAACCAAACAGACAAATCGAATACAGATGCTACAGGAATACCCGTCCTCCCCTTTAGCTTCTGTGATTGCCGAAGAGATGCGGAAGTAGTTTCTCCTTTTCCTGTTTGGGTGAGAGCTGTCTTCTTAGAGAGACATCCACCATAATGTCCTCACATCCACGGATAAGGAGATGGAAGCCTGAAATGGGGCAACTGTGGGTTGTGACTCTTCGTTCCGTACAGAAAATATGGTAGCAGCCGGGTTTTCAGATGTAAAGAAGCAACACAGGGAAGTTCATGGCCTCCTGGGCTTACTGTGGCACAACCCCATGCTCTCCTTCATTCCTTCGCTCTCTGAAGTCTCCCGCTGAGTGCAGTCATAGTGAAAGGGTTGAGGTCAGAACAGAACCTGTGTCCAGCAGTACTGTGAGCACCTGCTGTGCTGGTGTTCTGGTCAATGTCTGCATGGGTACGTTCACTGATGCTACCTGAAGCTCGGACACAGGGTCTTTTCTCGAAGACACACATCCCACCGCCATTCATTCAAGCACTTTCCAGCCTGGGATAACATAAGGGAGTGTATCTTTCATTGCACTGGTACATAAGGCTTCAGTTTACCAAAACTTCAGGGATGTAGATTAGGACAAAACAAAACCAAACCCAACATCCCTATCCCCGAAGTCTGGGTATCTATCTTGCCCTTATTGAGTCCTGTAATTTGTTAGTTGTTGTCAAATGTCCCTGAAGATCAAATTGATTCTACTGTGTTCACAAAATCTGTGGGTCAGGAAGCGAGGCAGAGCACAAGAAAATGGGTAATGCGTGTTCCATGGTACCTGGGGTCTCAGTGGAGAGACTCATGCCTGGACGTGGAGGCCCTCTGAAGTCTCACCTGCCAGTCAGGTGCTGCTCAGCGTTGCCTGGAGACCCCAGTCCCTCCGCAAACAGACCTGGCAGTGGTCCCTCTGCTGTGTTAATTGGAGTTTCTGTACGGAGCCGAATTTTGATATCAAGCACAGGGGAGCAGAGGAAAGTTGCACCTTAACCATTTCTGTCGTAGGCACTGTCTCGTCCACAGTCTAGGAAGACGGGACAGGCTCCACCCCTTCGTCTTTCAGTAGAGGAATGCCAGCTGCACACTGCAAATGTGTGAAGGAGAGGGGATGATATATAGGGAACATACGTTCTGCCACAAATAGGAGCACAAGATTTTTCATCATCGCCATCTATCCTCATACTAGGGGACTGATCAAGACGACTAGAACTTGCTAGCCTCCTTCATGCACAAGTTGGGGTTCTAATGTTTAATGGAGTATGCATCCACCCATGCACGCGTTGAATTCTGTACCTTGCTGTATTCATAATTCACTGTGCTTTCGGCAAGGCTGTCTGAATGTGGGCACGAGCATTAAAAATGTTGTATTTCTTTTTGCTGTTCAATGTGATCATAAGAGAGTTGGCTGTCTCTCAGAGGAACTTATTCTAGGGCTTGAACCCAGGGCCTTGTGCCTGCTGAACTCATACCCAGCCACTGAGCCAAACCCGAGACCTTCCGCAAGGACTTGGACTCATCACCAAAAGCTTCTAAACAATGTTTACATGTCCTACCACGGTGGTTATTACTAAAACCTATTGAACATCATCCAGATTGAAGTCTCCTGCTTGGGTCTGGCTACCACTTATATTCAGCATCTATTTTTAGCAAAGCCAGGGTGTTTTTATTTTCTAACAGTTAGGCTAGTTGAACTGTTTTCTCTCAAAGGTGGAATGTCATTCCAAACTTTCCTGAATTTTAATAACCGCCAGCATTAGCAGTTTGCACCAATCTAGGAGTGAAATGGATATTATTCCAAATCCCCGAAAAGCAGCCCTAGTCATAGCATCCTTGGTGGGCGAGTGAAATCTTCCCTGGACGGGAGTGAGACCTCCACAGCGGCTCTTTGGTGGATACCAGGGAAATGTGGGCATTTTTCAGTGCCATCTCTCATGCCCCTCTCCATCAAGCACACGAGCTGACTCATTCTTCCTGGAATATCCATACGCAGTCTTGGCACATGACGTCTCTTCTTGGAATGTCACCTTCCCAACCCATTTTCTAACAAGCAAATTCCCATGGAACCTTGATCATACACATCCAAAGTCACCTCCCCTGAGAAGCCCTCTTCTACGCCCCATCATGGCTCAAATGTTCTCATCCTTTTTTGAAATCCTACTTGTTTGGGTGGATATGCTCCAATCACTCTGTGCTGCCTGCTCCTGGGAGAAGGAGAGGGAGGGACATTGTATTCTACTCAGTGATCAGGGAAATCACTGTCAGCTTTGCAAATTATCAGTTTCACAACTCCGTCATTCCGTTCCAGGTGGCAGTGGCGCACGCCTTTAATCCCAGCACTCGGGAGGCAGAGGCAGGTGGAGTTGGAGTTTGAGGCCAGGCTAGTGTACAAAGCAAGTTCCAGGACAGCGTGTTACACAGACAAACCCTGTCTCGAGAAACAAAAAACAAATAACAACAACAAAACCCCTCTCTCATTCCCACATAGAAGGACTGTTAGAGCTACAAATCCCTAGCCTCTGTGAGGCAGGCACCACAGGAGAGGGGGGCTTTGTGATAGGTAATTCCAGCTGTGGAGTTTGCAGTTGACTTGACTTTGTTTTATAGTCCGCAGATGTTTTCTGATTATGTCTTCAGAATGATCAGTAAGCTTGCGAATCAGAGGGGCCGGTAAGATGGCTCAGTGAGTAAAGGACTTTCAGATCTGATGACATGAGTGTGGTCCTCTAATGTTCATGTATGTACCTTGGCAATTGCACACCTTTACACACACACACACACACACACACACACATACAATTAAATTTTTAAAACTAATCTCAAATCTGAGTAGGCATGTCTGGTGGTTTAAATGAGAATGGCCCTTATAGGTCGCCTATTTGAATGCTTGGTGGTGGAACTGTTTAGGAAGGATTCGGGGTGTGGCCTTATTGGAGGAGGTTTCTCCACCTCCTACTTGTTGATCAGCTAGGTGTAAGCTCTCAGCTGCGGCTCCAGCACTGTGCTTGCCTGCCTACTGCCATGCTCCCCCATGATGTTCATGGCTTAAGTCCCTGAAACGAAGCAAGTCCCTGTTAAATGTTCTGTCTTATAAGCTGCTTTTGTCATGGCATCTCTTCACAGCAAGATTAATTAAGGAAACCCACAACTTCGAAAAAAATAAGAGAATGTATTAATAACTTGTTTTTTTTAACCAAATTTTGTTGTAATTAGGGGAGAGGTGTGCAGGTTGTATGTTCCCCAGCTGCCTGGCTCCCAAGCCCCCAGCTGCTGGCCCGCTCAGCCACTGGTTGCCTGCACCCGAAATAACCACATGACAAACTGGATTCACTTAAATACTGCCTTGCCCATTATCTCTAGCCTTTTCTTGGCTAGCCCTCACCTCATAAACTAACCCATTATAAAAGTCTGTATGTCACCACGAGGTGGGTGACTTACCGGACCATTCTACGGTACTTCCCTCTGCGGCGGGGGCCTCATGGCAACTGGCTCACTTTCCTTCTCCTCAGAACTTCCGTTCTGTCTACTCCGCCCACCCAAGGGCTGAGCTATTCTATAAGCCAGGCAGCTCTTTATTCAACCAATAAGAGTAATACAAAATACAGGAGAACACTCCCACATCAAAATTTAATTGGAAAATACTTAATCCTAGTATTGTCTTTCAGAGATAATCAAATGAAATCATAAAGGAAAGCAGAGGAAAATTTTTTTCTCCACTTTTTTTGAAAGATATATATGTGTGTATATATGTATATATATATTTAAATTATACATAATGTTTCACATAGAATGCAATCCCTGTATTTAGTTAAATAGACTCCACATTTTATGCAATAATTTTTTAAATGACTCAGTGAAGAATGAACTGAATTCTGCCTCCTTTACCCGTATGATTGAAATGCACTCTTCAGGACTGTAACAAAGAACCTACTCGAGAAAGGTTCTATTAAAGTGCTGATTCTTTGTGGTGTGCTGGAAAATATGCTATTATAAGCTTTGGTAAACCCTAAAATAGGACGATGGAAAATAACAAATGAGTACGAAATCAAACATTCTGTGTCAAAGGTGATGGTTATGTCTTTTCTTAATAAATTCACTGGAAGCCTTGATGTTGTGTTTCTTACAATAGCTCATTCCATCCATCCGCTTTGCTCATGAATGTAAAAGTCAAACCCACTTTTCCAAGCCACAGGCATTAGACTCTGGTACGTGGTGTATGCTTATAATCCCAGCACTGGAAAGGTAGAAGCTGGAGGATCTGAAGTTCAAGGTTGGGCTCAGCTACTTAGAGAGTCTGAGGCCAGCCTCAGCTGCAGAAAACCAAAAAGCAAAAATAAAGACGGACATTAAACAAATGCACTTCCTGTACGCTTCATCTCTCCCCGGGCTTTTGTTTTGTATCTTGCAGGAAGTCTGCTTTTCAAATTAGCATGCTGAGTGAGGGGTTTCATTCGTGTGTGTCACCTCTGCACTGCCATTCCCAGCTCCCACCCCAAGCAGTCCCATGTTTGGATTTCACATTGTATGTTCTCTGTTACTCCCTCTTTTCCCCCTCTTCAGCCCTTAAGATCTCTACTTCCCCTCTCATCGGCACACACACACTTACACACACACACACACACACACACACACACGTAGAATCCATAAAATATGTTTGATATTCATCTTTCTCAGGCTGATGCATTTCACTTAACATAATGATCTCCAATTCTAGCCATTTTCCTGCATAACGATGAATACAGTTCTACTATTTATCTGTAGTGCAATCATCCATCTTTTGATGGACATCTGAACAAGTATCGTATCTGAGGTATGTCAACATAGCTGCATCGCATAGTGGTAATATTTGGAGTGCTCATAAAACTTTGATTTATTTGTTATTACTAAGTATGGATACGCACGCCACACCGACAGCACGGAGGTCAAAGGACAAGTTTGTGAAGTCACTTCCTTCTTTCCACCTGTATGTGGCTTCTGGGGGTCAGAGTCAGGTCACTAGACTTGCCCAGTAAGTATCTCCACCCACTGAGCCATCACACCAGCCCTACTTATACTATTTTGAGCCACCTCCATGCTGACATACACGGTGGTGGCAGCACCTCGCATTCCAACCGGCACTGGGTCAGTGCTGTTGGAACTCTCTTTAATCCCCCCCCCCATGTCCTGCCAGCTCGTGTTTGTTTTCTTGATACTAGCTCTTCTGAGGGGAGCGAGATGGAATCTCAAAGCGATTTTAGCTTGTACCTCCCTGATGGCTTACAGATGCTGAACATTTTTTTTCAAATATTTATTGGTCATTTATTTTTCTTCTTTGAGATCTTCTCTTTAAGTTCACCAGCCGAGTTTTTGACTTGGGAATTTGGTCTTTGGTGTTCAACATTTGCAGTTCTTTATATTTTAGATATCGATGCCTTGGTGGATGCATAATTGGAAGCTACCCCCCCCCCTTTCTATAGGCGGTCACTTCACTTTGGTAATTGCTTTCTTTGCTGTGAAGATACATTTAGTGTCATGTAATCCCCTCTGACACTTGTTTGGATTATTTCCCATGCTCTGGGGGAGGGGGTTTCTCTATATAAAGTCCTGCCCTCTGCCTATATTTGAAATATTTTATCTGTGTTTTCTTCTAGCACTTTCAGGGGTTCAGATCATGCATTTGTGTTTTTGATTTTGTTGGGGACCATCGCCCCAACATAGAAACTGGTGTTTTTCCCCAAGTGTGTTCCCGGAGGCGCAAGGAAGAAACAGGCTTTCACAGCATCACCATTCAAAACCGCTTAGGACTTCTCTTTCCTTTACAGCGTGACCTTGTGTTTATTGTGCCTCTCCCAAGCCATTCATGCTCTGAATGCTCCCCTAACTCTTGAGGAATTTTCTATTCATATTCCTTTTCCGGGGCACCTCCCCCAGCACACACACACACCTGCATTCCCTCACCAGCTTTGGAGTCAGCCACCTCTCATCGAGCAATCTACAAGTGAAAAGGAAGGCTGGAGCCAAATTCTTATCTATTGTCTTTCTAAATTGGTAGCCTTCAGCTACTGAGTTGCATGGCATCCTCAGGCTGGCGGATATCAGAGCCCACATGATTTCTCCCTCCCTCTCCCCCCTCCCTCCCTCCCTCTCTTCCTTCCTTTCTTTCTTCCCTCCTTTCCTTCCTCCCTCCCTCTCCCCCTCCCTCCCTCCCTCTCCCCCCTCCCTCCCTCCCTCTCTCCTCCTCCCTTCCTTCCTCCCTCCTTCTTTCCTTTGGTGCAGGGTGAGAGATAAGGATCTAGTCTCATTCTGCTGCAGGTGCACAGCCAATACTCTGCTGTTTTGTTGAAGGTACTCAGTGGGCAGAAGAATTTTCTGGTGGAGGCTTTAGGTTCTCTGAGGTATAGGATCATATCATCTGCAGATGGGGGACACTTTGACGTCTTCCTTTCTTGTCTCCCTATTTTTTTTATTCGTTATCTCATTGCTCTGCCCCCAGCACTGTGCTGAGTGAGAGTGACGGAGACACACTTTCTGTCGCAGGGCTTCGAGCAGTCAGGCTGGACCTGAGCCGGAAGCATCTTCCCTGCTGGCTACTTTCCTGGTGGTGGAAGGCACAGTGCAGGCCACTGGGTTAGAAGTCAGCAGTGGACTTTGCCAGCAGTGGGCCCTGCACAGCACAGAGCTGCCAGACAAGCTGTGCGTGTTGGTGCGGTAGTGGATGACTGTTTAAGTGGGCAACCAGTTGCTTTTTAAAAGTGTAGATTTGAAGCCCGAGCCACAGGTGGGGAGTGTTACGGTAAACCAGGTCAAAAGCCCATAACCCGGAAGGTCGTATGCCCTAGGAGGGAATCTGCCGCTGATGTCTTTGCTCAATGTACACGTTGTTAAACTGCCCCCTGAATGTTTATACTTACAACGGTAGATTTAGTGCTATTTCCAATCTTGGTCAGAGAAGGTTCTCCTTGCCATGGGCAGAAATCAAGGCAGAGGCATATAGCCGGCAAAAGTGCCGAGAATAAGTGGCTGTCAAGCTCTCAGTCTTAAAGGCGACATCTATCTCAGCTGACCAGATGGCTCAGCTCCTCAGCAGCTCAGAGAACATTGTGGATGAGGAGACAGAAATAATATAAAAGTTAGAAGATGGGGAGGGGTGCCCTGAAATGCTGTCTTCTGTACTTGACGAGGACATTACCCTCAGGAACTCACAGTGGTTATGGTTATCTGCATAAGACAGGCACAAGATCAAGCCAGTCATCATTCTAGCATGGTTGGGGGAGGAGCTCATGGTGCTCCACCCCTAACTGAAGAGCTATTGGTAATTGATGGCTTCTGGGGGAAAATATTGTTTTCCTTTGGGAGCATGGCTACTGGTGGGTTGTCCATGGTCTTGTGGATGGCTCTATATCCATGTGTAGTCAGACCACACTAATTGGGCTCCATTGTTATTTTAAGAAAGAGGAGGAGGGGCAAGGGAAGGATGTTATTGTTCCTGCGAGGGCTAGAATTTGGTTCCCAACACTCATATTGGGCAGGTCACAACCACTTGTAGTTTTAGCTCTGGCAGGTCTAGTGCCCTCTTCTTTTCGTGTGCAACTGCACTCAAATGCTTATGCCCACATTCAGACACACACTCATACACACAATTAAAATAAAAATTAAATTGAAAAAAAGAAGAGGACCTGGTACTGGGAAGGGGAAGTGTTGGGGGGAGGCAGAAAAATTGGAAAGGGGGTTATAATCCAAGATGCACTGTATTCGAGTATGAAATCTTCAGATAATAATTTTTAATTTTTTTAACAAAGTAATAAAAATTACTTAAAGTATGGAGGAATAGGTGTAGAGAAAAAAAGAGAATACCCTGTAAGACACTTCATTACAATGAAAGGTATGCAAACGTTTAAATGTTTGGAGGGGAATATAAAAACATGTGACTTTAATATTATGAAGTAAAAGTGCTCACGAAACTATAATAAAAAAAATGGGACTGTAGCAAAGTAAGAAGGCAATGAAGAAGCCAAGATGAAGTATTGGAACAGCCTTTCTCTGGATCGTCACGCTCTGGAGCCTGCGAACCACACTCTCAGAGGTGCGCTCAGATGCTCTCGTGGACTCGTGGTTCCTGTGGTTTGTTGGTGTGGAGCCTGCGTTGTCCTCTGTCTGCCATGTCTGAGTTCACTGCAATAGTTTTCCTTCTCTACAAGCCAGGGCCTCTCCTGGCCATGCTTAGCTTTGAGGCAGATTCTCGGGGACTCCCCAGACTGTTCCCCTTAGAGTGGTGAATGTCCTGGTTGGTGAATGTCTCCCAGTTGTGTTGGTCATACGAGAAGCATGCACAGCTCTGAGAGCTGTGAGGACTCCGACCCATCCCTGTCCTTTAAAGATTCTGTCAGTATTTATCACGCGGTGGGAGGACGGAAGCAGCCAGCGTTGAGTCGATGATGACAGGAGCGTCATTGTTTGCAGGCTCTTTAGGCGGCTCCAGAAGGAGCCCTGAGCTGTCACACTCCAGAGTCTAGAGCACGGCTACTGGTCCCTGAGCACTTTACTGTAGGAGCCGAGCCAGCTTGATCTGTCCCCTCCCTGCACTGGTCCCCCTTCTCCACAGTTGCCTCCCAGGGCTCTCTTTCTCTGCGGAGCTAAGGCAAAGCCAATTCAGGTTCCCTTCTTGTTATTGGTTATCATTCTTACAGCCCCAAAGTAGCTAAATTTTAAGCAAACAGGTTCTCTTTTAACATATTGGCAAGCCACTCATTGCCCTCCAAGTGACAGAGTGACAGAAGGGGATTCCCCTTTCCTGCTGACTAAGCTACTGGAGGATTGCACCTCCAGCCCATCACCATATACTGGGGAGCCCTGGGATGACTTCTGTTCAGTTCGTCTTGGCCTCTTTTCCTGGTGTCACCATTTGTTTTCACATTACAGATGTGCCATCATCACTGTCTTTGGGAACATCTGATGCCTCCCTCTCTTCCTCTTTTTTCTACCTTTCTAAAGAAAGGATCTCGTCCCGGTTCAGGTGCCAGGAATGAGGATCCGAATGCCGGCGGGTTCCTTGGGTGGTAATGGCTTTAGAAGGTGGGAAATGATGCCTTTGCAAAATCAGAAACCAGCCAGGCAGTGGTGGTGCACGCCTTTAATCCCAGCACTCAGGAGGCAGAGGCAGGCGAATCTCTGTGAGTTCGAGACCAACCTGGTCTGCAAGAGCTACTTCCAGGACAGGCTCCAAAGCTACAGAGAAACCCTGTCTCGAAAAACAAAAAACAAAACAAAACAAAATCAGAAACCAAATAGTTCAGGATCACAGAGGAGAAGTTTCTCTAAGGAAATCCTTACTGTCTGCCTTGACCAAAGGCATTGTATCTAACGGTTCACCTTCAGACAATTATAACTGTGTCACCAGAAACTGACCCTAAGCCAAGCGAGGTGGGAGGAAGACTTAGAATTGCCTTTCTCTGACCAGGGTACAGACCTTTGCAGCAGATATCTCATCACCAGTCCTGGGGAGGAGTACACTAATTTCAGAGAGGTGACATTGGTTTTCTAAGACACGGTACATGAATGAGGCATCTCCTTGGTTCTGAACTCAGAAGCTCCAAAGAGGGAGATCTGGGAAGCTAGACAGGTAGAAAAAGGAGGACGTGTGGCAGGATTTGTACTCTATATGCCAGGTGTGATGACATACTCCTGACGTTCCAGCATTTGGGCGGCAGGGGCAGGAGGACAAGAAGGTCAAGGATGTCTTCAACCCATAGTAAGTTTGAGGTTACTCATTGCCACTTAGGACACTGCAATTCAGAGTGAGACCTGGTCTCAAAACCAAAATAAAGAGCAACCCTCCTCCCCTCAAAAAACCAAATGGAACAAAAAACAACAAAAAGAACTGTACTTTTTACCCCAAATGCCCCATTTTCCACTGTGGCCTTGAATAAGCTATCTTAGATCTCTTAATCTAACATTTCTGTTCTTTCTAATTTTTCAAACACTGTTTATATCAGGGGTGGGGTGGGAGTAGGCACAGGTGTGCATGTGCTATGGCCTGCTGGTGGTCAGAGGATAACATTTGCGGTTGGTTCTTTCGTCCCACCTTCATGTGGGTTTTGGGGAATTGAACTCGGGCCATCAGGCTTCACAGCAAGCCCTTTTTATCTGCTGAGCCTCAAGTTTCCCTTCTGTATACTGGAGATGAGATTCTAATGCTGACATTTGCCAGTGGTGTTGTCCGCGAGGATGGGAATCCTAAGCAGTGGGTTTGTGTATTTATGGTTCCTCCCCAAAGAAATAGTCAGGTCAGAGCTCTGAAGTTTTGGAAGAACCATCCAGTCGGCATGATTGAGAGAGAATGGATTTTATATGACAGCTTTTCTAGAATCCTCTTTGAAAACACTGCTTTAAGACTTTGTTTTTAATGGACTTTAAAATTCTATCCATCTATAATGATCTTGTGCCTAGACCTGAAAAGGGCTCTAGAAGGATCCAAGATAATTCACAAGACACTTAGAGATAAATAACCTGGGCAGTCAAGATGTGAGAAAATGAAAAAATAATGATTATTAAGAACCCAAGTTTAGCCTTTTAAACGTTTTCCTTTCTTTCATAATGATATTGACTTTACCAAGTTGCTACAATGCTAAAGACTCATTATTTAACCAGTGGAAAGAACGGAGTCCATGGGGGAAAGAATCTCCTGGTTATTTTTCCTGATACAGAAGTATAGTTTGCTTTCAGAATCCGCTGAAAGCTCCCTACAGCCAGGCACTTCTCTCGCGTCATGTGAAATCACCTATCAGGGACCTTGATGAACGTTTTCCTCTGATGTTTCTGAAACACGGGTGTGATTCCCCTGATCAAATCTCCGGGTTGCCATCTGGTAGAGAGCTATGTCTTTTAAACCTGTTTTGCTCCAAAAACTGAATAGTAAAGAATTCGAGCTGAGTTAAGTTATGAATAGCTTCAGTATGGTCTGACTGCATTTGGTTATCCCCTGACATGTTTAGTGTGGCCCTGTGCCAATGACGCCCAATCCTGGAAGGGTCCGGATGACTTCTGAGATGTTTGCACCTCACAGATCTGCCTCCAGGATTGGAACTTTCTCCTTCCTTGAAAGAGCACAATAAACTTTGGCCACGGGTAGAAAGAAGATGTGTTCACCGAAGGAGAGGAAATACCCAACACATTGTATGGAGTAATCAGTGGGCAGCTCATGGTCCCAGAGCTGGACCCACCCACCGCTCTGGTCCTCTTTGCCCACAGCAACAGCAGCTCAGCCAAGGTTCCCTGCCATCTCCCCAGTGGCAGGATCACTTCTGGGGGAAAATGCTGTGACAGTATTTGTAGTCTGCTTCTGGCTGGGTTGTTTCTTGATGTGCCTCCAAGAGGAGAGGCAGAAGCAGAGCTAAAAATTATTTTGGAGGTTGTACAGACTAGAGAAAAGGAAAAAAAAAAAACAAAAAAAAACAGGAGCCCAGAAAAAGGTAATTTACCCAAGACCAAACACCAACAAATCATAAGATGGAAGCCACATGCTGTTCCTGTGGCTTTGAAGCTCAGCTGAAGCTTTTGAAACACTCCTAATCCAGACTCTTCACAAAACCGTGCTGTTCCCTTGGAAATAGAGGGAAGCTGTGAGTCTATGGGGCTTGTATTCAGCAATTCGGTGGTTAAAGCCCTATTTATGTAACATGAATTTGCTATGTAGGATGGAGAATAATGAAGTTTACTACAATTTGAAATATATGTGCATTTATAGTTTAAAATGTCTAACTTGGGAAAGCAGCTTCCTTAGGAAAGTTTACTCAAGAGAAACTTCATCATCTAGAGTGAAACGTATCTTCGTATGTTCTAGACTTGTTTTGAAATCATCGCCAAGACCAGGGTGAACATACAGGAGAAAGAGAAAACAAAAAACAAAAAGAAAACAAAAACAAAAAAGAACCCCCAAAAACCCAGCTCTTGCTCTTAACTCACTAGCCAGAGATAGAGCCCTGACACTGGCAGACAAGTGTGCTACTGTGTGATTTTAGCTGTGAGTCCGTTGGTTTGACTCCTGGGTCAACACACTTGGTTTGGAACAAGAACAAGAAGATTCCTACAGATGGGTAACACTAGTGCTGACTCTCACAAAGAGGCGACTAAGGACAGAGAGCACTAACAGGAGGTGACCGTCTGTGCTGCATAGATACTGTGACAGCATGTGGCAGATCTGAGGACCAAGCGCTTCGATTTGGCCGTCTCCCAGGATTCCGCAAGGATGGGCAGGCAGGAGGAGACTGAAGAGCTGCGCACATCGCGAACACGGTTTTGCATTGTAACAGAAGCGATGGGAAGAAAGTCTTTTTTTCTTGTGAATTTCCATGCTGCCAAATGAAGGAGTCGAGCCAGGTTTGGTGGCACATAGGTATGTGTCTGTCATCCTAGCCCTCAAGTGAGCTCCCTGCCGATCAGAGCTACATAGCAAGATCCTGTCTCGTAAAGACAAAGGTTGGGGGATCGGGGAAGATGGTTCGATCAGTAAAGTGTGAGGACAGAAGTTTGGGTCTCCAGAGCCTTTGTTAAAATCTGGACCTGGTGGTACACTGTTATAATCCAGTGATAGTGAGATCGGAGGTGGAGAGAGCTGATCTAGGCTTACTGGCCAGCTGCCCGAGGCTGTTTGGCCAAATTGCAAACCAGAGAGAAACTCACTCAAACAAAAAAATGGATGGTACCCAATGAAGGAGACTTTCACACATATGTGCATGCATGCAGCTGCACACACAAGCACACATATGAACAAAACCCCATAACAATAAACAGATAGGAGAATGAATGAATAGGTCAGTGTGAACCAAATCAGACTGATACCTTGGTGAGCACCTCAGAAGAGAATAATGGCATCACTGAGTCTAGTCACAGAGATGAGAGGGATCTTAATGTTCTCATCTGTAAAATGGAGATCATTAGAGACGTGTAAGAAGCACGCGGGTTCAGGCCCATTGGCTCTTTGCCTATTACTAACAATGGGTAGAAGCCGCCATCTTCACCATCGAAAACGACTGAAGTGGAAGAAGTGGCTGAGGATGCTCAGGGTTCCCTTTAACATCCGCAGCTAAGAGCGGCTTCTCGGTGTTGCTGAATCTGCACCGCTTCCTCGAGCCTCTTCACAGAACGGCTCGGAAAGCCATCGGTTAGCCAAGGACATTGATTGTACCCTTGAGAGGAATCTCTGCTGGTTCCATCGTCCAGGAGAATGTGGGAAATGAAGACTTAAGAGGGCAAAGTGGCCCCTCGGGAGTGGCTGTGAGCTATTGGTTATTTAAAAGTAGAAGAAAATACAAAGACTCACAGACAGGGAGTGGGAATACTAATTATTACCCGTCCCCTCGCCTCCTCGTGTTGACAGATCTTTGCAAAGACAGAGAAAGTATATTTCACTTCTAATTTGCTATACCATTATAACTCATTGCTTAAAAAATTTTCCTCATTTTTTTAGTGACTGAAGGTATTTTTGCTACTGGATTTTTTTTTTTGGGCCCTCGTGCCATATTAGAAATGTAGTTAAGCAGTGTCAGTTTGGTTGTATTTAAAGATTGTGTCAAAATTAGATTTGTTACTTCTAACATTCCCATTTCCGTAGAAAAATAATGACTGTGGGTCCCTGGGATGGTCCTAGCCGAGGGCCTTCAGCCACTTTCAGATGGCTTTGTGATCGTTTGCGCATGAGCGTGGCGTCTTCAGTAATGTTCAGAATCTTTTCCTGTCTTGAGATCAAAATGGCGGCTCAAGAGTGCTGGGGAAAAACCACAATGCATGGTAGTGACACCTTCATGGCCACTGGGATGGACATTCGATGCTGACCCAGGCAATGGCCGCCCCTGAACCTGCACCTTCTCATCAGTCCCAAGCCACAGTCTCTAATGAAATGAACTCTTTGAGAAGCAGAAGGATCCCATTGACCATTCCTTCGACTAATAGGTTGGCTTTCTGTGTTCTGTTCTGTTAGTGCTCCTACATCCCGCCCTGTAAGAGAGAAAACCAGAAGAATATGGAAAGTGTCATGAACTGGCAACAGTATTGGAAAGATGAGATCGGTTCCCAGCCATTTACTTGCTATTTTAATCAACATCAAAGGTACGTCAGTATTCATAAGTGAATATTAATGTTGGTTGCTTGTGTGATTTGTTATGTGGGTGAATCGTTGTTTGTGCCCACTTGGAGAAAGTGTAGCTTGGAGATAATCTCAAGTGTTTTGTAGCCTGCAATCTCTATTCTTTCTAGTGTTAAAGCCACTTCCTGCTCTGCTGGATGGGAGGCATATGAAGGGCATACAGAATAAAACGAGGCGGGGGGGAGCAAGGAGGAGAACCTGTACCCTGGATACACACTGTGGATACACTGCTAAGTGGCAGTGACGTTGCTAGGGAGCACTGTGCACTGCCAGCGTGCTGTAACACTCACAGGCTATTGCACGTAACCTAAGCGTTATGCAGCATTCGTTCTTAACCCTTCTTTGTCCTTCCGGTTCTGATGAAGCAGCAGAAAGTGTTCACACTGCCCAAACTCGACCTGCCTGGGAGCTCTCGCTGGACCATATGCACTATATCAAGACGACCCCTCCAATCAGAACACTTGGCTGCCCACCTGGAGTGGTCACACTAAGTTCATTTCCAGCATCTGTTGTTACGGCAATCCTTCTCCTTCTCTCATAATCTCTCCCTTAGTTCACCTGGCCCAGAACCACCCAAGTGGTCCTTAGTTTCCTCCTTTACTCTTAACCCTGTCTTCAGCATCCTGTGGATTCCCTGTGTGGTGATGCTTAGATCAGATTTGGACTTTTTTTTTCCTCATCTCTATTGCTGTGGTCGTCTGATATGTCCCTGTCACCTCTACATTGCGCCACACCAAGCCATTCTCCGTGCTGCTGCCAGGCCAGCTCTCGAGCGCAGGAGTCTAATCAGGTCACAGATAGTTCTCAGGATAGTCTTGCACGTCTTGGCATCGTCTCTCTGTCAGGTACCTGTTGCTGCACAGCCATGCACCTTCAGCCTCGTGCTCACGGCAGCCGTGGGTTGGCGGGGCTCTTGTGCGGCTAGGTGCAGGCTAAGATAGGTGTGGGCTTCACAGTGGATATTAGTGATTGATAAAGATCATCAGTTATCCTGTACCTCAGTGTCCAGAAAGCTACAGTATCTTCCTTTGTATGGCATCATGACAGCTGCATTCAAGGGAGGAAGGCCTCAGCTCTAGAAGTAGAAAACACCACTTCTGACATCCTCTATTGGTCAAAACAAGTAACAAAGCCAGCATGGTTCATGGGTTATTGACAGAGTTCTCCCCCCATCCCCCACCACCCAGAAAGCACTCCAGAAGATTTGTGGTCATGTTTATGGATAGGCTGTAGTTTCTACAGGTCCACATGTTGCAGACACTAGTGTCTGCCTGCAGAGTGTGTCTTTCTGGGAATTAGCAAATGTCACATGATCAGTTCCTTTTTTTCTAGACCTAAATAAATCCTATCAGAGAATACCCTTGGATTACAGTAGGACATTGTCACCTAAGTGACATGAGGAAAAAGATGTTTTCTGAGCACATTCCAGAAGAAAGACGCTATAGAACAAACAGAAGTGCTGGCCGCCATGTTTGTGTCACATGTCCCATAGTTAACCATGTACAACTTTGTCCCAGAGATTTGGAACCCTTGCTTCACCTAACATGCTAAAGAGCTTGTAACACGTGGGCCTGCTTGTTGGGTTTTCTGTCCTTCCCAGTTCCCACAGCTGGTAAATCCCAAAGAAAATCACACAGAGGTCTCCATAAGTTATAAACTGATTGGCCCATTAGCTCAGGCTTCTTGCTAACTCTTATAATTTATATTAGCCCATTATTATAATATATGTTAGCCACATGGTTCAGTACCTTTTTTTTAGCGGGGCAGGTCACATCCTTCTTTGGTGTCTGGACAGGACTGTGGAGGAAGCTTTCTTCTTCCCAGAATACTCCTGTTCTCATTGACCCACCTCTACTTCCTGTCTGGTTGTCCTGCCTGGCTACTGGCCAATCAGCGTTTATTTAAAACATAATTGATAGAATACAGAATTATCCTGCACCAAGAGCTTTTTAAAACACATCACTGGGGTAAGAGAGATGGCTCAGAGGTTAAGAACACAGGCTGCTTTTTCAGAAGACAGGGGTTTGAGACCCAGCACCCGGATAGCATCATCCATAATTCTAGTTCCGTGGGATCTGACACTCTCTTCCACCTCTGGGGTACCAGGCACCCAAGCGATACATAGGCACATGTGAAAAAAATACCCATGCTCACAAAGTAACAAATAGAAAGTAGAAAAAAAAAAAACAACCTTTGTTGTCTAATTACATGAGAATCCCCGACAGCCAGCTCAGGCATCAGCATTTTGACAAACATCAACCTTAGGAAGTCTGATGTAACCGAGAACTAGAACCACTTCTGGGTGCATATACCTATTATTATCTACTGAAATTCTCCTGTTACACTGTGTATGCCCCTCTCCCTAGCCTGGCCGTATGCTTGTTACTCTCTTTGTCTCCCTGATGTCTAGCCCAGTGACTGTGTCTCAGTGGATATTTGGTGACTGAACAAATTAATGCAGTGTACTGACTTAATAAGGAGATTTAAGGACTAGGTATTCATTGGTGAACGTAGAAGCTGAACTGATACATGTATGATGTCATCATCTAGGGATGAAAAGGGGTGGCTTGAAATGGGGTGGCTGCCCTGCAGCACCCAAGGCTTGGAAGCAAAGTATCTTAGGTAATTACCATGAGTGTTGGTTGTAACCTAAGCAGGTAGCTGGGGCTAGATTTCTAAAAGGTCAATAACATTGTACTAAAGACACTGTTTTTGCATTACAAGCAGTAAATAGGTGAAGCTTTGTAAATTTTATTTTAACCAAAGACTGACATATATTTTTAATAATAAATATTTGATATAATAAATATTTTAATAATAATAATAACATTTGATATAATAAAATTTTAATAATAAATATTTGAGAAGTTAGCTGAGATTTCCAGCGTGGAGTTACTGTGTGAGTGCTGAGTACATGTTGGGTTTGGAAGATGAGTTAAAGGCAGGCAGGAAGGAGACGACACGGTCTTTGTATTTTTGAATGACTGTCGTGTGCCAAGTGAATGACAGTTTATTGATATCAACTAATTTTTTTTACAGTAGTTATGAATGCTAGTCCCATTTATCTCACAGGGAGGAATCTGAGTCTTAAAGAATTATGTAGCTAATAGTCGGGGCATATAGCCAGATAGTAAGGAAAAAGAATTCCAGTTAGTCTGACCCCAAGCACTCCTTCTCTTGCCATCTGCTGGTTCTGATGAAGGTCTTTGGGGGCCTAAATGATGGTGATGGTGGTTGTGGTGGTGCCTGTTGTTGGGAAGAGGGCCGCCTGTTGGTTCCCGACTGCCCAGAACCCAAATAATCACACAGAAACTGTATTATTTAAATCACTGCCTGGCCCCTTAGCTCTAGCTTCTTATTGGCTAACTCTTATATATTAATTTAACCCATTTATATTAATCTGTGTATTGCCACAAGGCTGTGGCTTACTGGCTAAAGTTCTGGTGTCTGTCTCCAGCGGGGCTATATGGCTTCTCTCCGACTCCACCCTTCTTTTTCCCCAGCATTCACTTTAGTTTTCCCTGCCTCGCTCTATACTTTTGCCCTATCAGGCCAAGCCAGTTTTCTTTATTAATCAACCAATCATACTCATGCATACAAATGGGAATCCCACATCAGGTTGTAGTGGTAGCTATTGTAATAGTAGGTGGTGGCGGCGGCGACGGTTGTGGTGGTGGTTGTTTGTAGTAGGTGGTGGTGGTGGCGGTGGCGGTGGTGGCAGTGGTGATGTAGCAAACAGGGATGCTGTATGCAAAAGGCAATTTAGAGTGGGGACCAGCCGACCTTCATGGCAGTGTACATCATGAGGGAAGGGAAAGTGTCAAATTGGACTGCATGAGAGATAAGTATAGTCCAGCTGTGACGGTGCTGCTGAACTAGAGGTACCCACTCCTAAGACATCCCGAGAGGGCTTCAAAAAAAAAAAAAACTTAGGAGCGTAAGCTAAAAGTCTAGGAACAAGTGGGGAGCAGTGTTAGACAGATCTGGAACACCTGGGCACACAAGCTGTCGCTGAGGCCAAGAGAAAGACTGTGTGCTGGGAACACAACGAGGAGAGAAGTGTCGATGGATTACATTTCCATCCTAGGCAAGGAGAGGCGGGCAGAGTGGCCAGAGGTTGAGAGCAAAGTCAAAAGAACAACAATTTGAAAGGAAACGCTGTCCTGAAAGGCCTCTCGGAAGAGAAGGAGGCCGTCCAGAGCTGTTCTCAGAAGACTTCGGCAGCAGCAGGCCCTGCCTCAGAAGGCAGAGATGGGAATCATTTTATGTCAGGCCAGGTTGACATTGTGAGGGCAATTATGGAGGGCACCGTACTGTAAAGCTGTCTGTCTGAGAAATCTCAGGCTGATGAGGTAGATACAGTAAAGAGAAAATATTTGCTAATCGCGTATCTGGTAAGGGATCATCTGCAAAGTGCGGAAAGAGTTCCACAACTGGAGAGCAGCACAACAGGAGAACGATTTAAAAATGGGCTAGGGACTTGAAACATATCCCCAATAGACACAGAAAGGCCATAGGTTTAGAACCTCTATTTATATTGTTTATCTTCTGGGAAATGCAATTCTAAACCACACTGAGTTATCACTCTACCCTTCCAGGGTAGCTATTGTCATTTAAGGAGTAAGATTTTAAGAGACAACCGTTGGTAACGTTGTAGGGCAATAGGAGGCTCAACTTATCAGTAGGGGTACACACTGTTGCCGCCATGGTGGAAGGCAGTGTGGTGATCCCTTCAAAACATTAAAAGCGCCATACCACCAAGGAATTCCACCTCTGAATATTAGTTTCAGGACTAATATTTGAAGTCAGGGTATCGAAAGGTTCACAGTACTTCTGTGTTTGTTGCTGTGGCATTCACAGCAGCCAAGATATAGAAACACTCCGAATGTCCATGGGCAGGTGAATGGATGAAGAAAACACGGTATGTCGGTATGTGGCAAGTACTCAGGCACATGCCAGTAACGTCAGCTCCTCCTTGGGAGCCTAAAGAAGGAGGATGGATGGAGCCTGAGAAACTAAGACCAGCCTGTGCTACACAGTAAGACTGTCCACGCCATGTCATCTTAAAACAACAAGAAATACAAAACAAAACACTAAAGAAAACGTGGTATATACACGCAGTGGACTGCCTTTGAAAAGGATGGGATGGCGAGCAGGTTAATGTGTGATGCCCGGCCTGATGGGATGGGGAGATGGCTTAGCAGGTAAATGTGTGTGCTACCCAGCCTGATGGGATGGGGAGATGGCTTAGCAGGAAAATGTGAGTGCTGCCCGGCCTGATGACTTGAGATCAATATCTGGAAATTTCATGGTATAAGGAGAGAACGGACTCCTTCCTGCAAATTGCCCTTTGACCTCCACTCGCATGCCATGATGAGCATACCCCCACACAGGCATGTGTGCACACACACAATAGATAGATAACTGCTAAAATTTTGAAAGGAGGAAATCCTGTAATGTGGCAACACAGATGAACTTTGGGGACATTGTGCTCTTTGAAATGCGTCAGGCACAGAAAAGCAGATACTCTGTGATAGGAGGTGCCTGAAACAGTCAAATTCACAGACGACAGAGCGAAATGGTAGTAGTTACTACTGGAGGCTGGAGGGAAAGAAATGGGGGTTCCTAATCCACAGGTGTACGTTTCCCTCATGAAGGATGAGACCCCTAGAGAGCTGTGGACGACATTGTACCTCTCGTCAAACTCCAGGGTAGTTTATGCTTTAGAGTTTGTCAAGCCCCAGTAGGCCCGATGTACCTGTGAGCGCACAGAGACCGTGACAGCCTGCGTGAGACCTGTGCAAGTCCAAGCCAGACAAAATCCCAGCGCTGAGAAGGGGAAGTGGATGCCCAGTCCCATCCCTAACCAAGAAGATACCTCCTGGGAAAGGACACACCAGCTTTCTTCAGTGGAGTCACACTGGCTATATAAACCCCACTCCAGGGTAGGGTCCGTGCTCAGTAGTAATTGGCCCACACAGACCAGACTTCACACTTCATCTGTTTATGTTGTTTTTCTGGGAGGTTTTTGCTTGTTTTGATTTGGGGGTTGCTTTTTTTTTTGGGGAGAGAGAAAAAAAGAGAGAGACAGACAGAGAGAGAACATGAGCTTGGGTGGGTAGGGAAGTGGGCAGGCTATAGAAGTTGGGGGAGGAGAAGGAATATGATCTAAATATACCATATGAAAAAAATTTTAAAGCCAGTAAAATGTTTGTTGAGCTGTCGGATCCCATGTTAAAATTCTCACCACAATGAACTAAAAGTCCGGGGAAGAACTGAGTAACTAGAAGGACAGCAAGAACTAACTGAGAGAAATGAGCTGGCTGCAGAGTTAAACTGGCCAGAGAAAGAAAAGAAATTAAATGTGTAAAGTGAAGACGGTGAAACTGGAACACTGCCCGAGGAGCAGGAGCCAGGAAGACAGGAAGAATTTAATAAGCAGGGAGCCAGGACAGGAGCAGGCCCCGGGGGTCGGCACACTTTTGTACTGAGCCCTTCTTAGAATCGGGTTCCTCTTGAAGCCCTTGCCCTGGGCTGGGCACTGATTTCAGAACACACGTGAAGACAAATCGCCCTCTCCTGCTTGCTGCCCCACCTAGCTGATGACGATCCCAATAACGTCTCCCCCACCTCCCACTCTGTTCGGTTTTAAATGGGTTTCCCATGAAGGCTTGAGTCCTGAATCTCCCCAGCACCAGTCCAGAAGGACTGTCCCTCCACAGTAGTGACAGCTGTTGGACAGGAACAAGCCCTGGACCACATCCTCAACGGAAAACACTGCGCTCAACTATCCTTCTGGTACCAAGCGTGCAGGGTTTGCTGCTTAAGCAGTGCCTTCGTTCACGTCCGGACCATAATGTCCTGCAGTTCAATCCCTATTTGGCTACTACATTCCTGGACTTAACATCAAGTCCCACAAGTTAGAGTATGCTCACAAGCGCACCACTCCCTCGATGGCGATACCAAGCCGCTATCCCAAGACTCCACTGCACATTAAACTAATGTGCACAAAGTCGGGGTCCCCATGGCCCTCCTCCATGAGCTCAGTTACATGCTGGAAGGCACAGCTCACGGAACTCAGGGAACACTCACTTACCATGCCAGGTGGATCACAAGAGATCCAACTCAGAAACCGCCAGACGGAACGTAGACAGGACAATTAGACAGCCTGTCCTGCATGCCACCCTTCGGGCACATAGCTGTGCTCACCAGAACCCCCCCTTTTGTAGGCACAACTAGTGGCTAAGTCAGCTTGTGGCTCCTGTCCCTTTCTGCAGGTCAGGGGGCAATGCTGAATTTCCAGCTCTTGAATTTTCAAGCTTCTTGATCACAAGATGGTTCCTCGGTAAACAGTGCCCCCCCCACTCCCATAACCACCTCATTAGTGTCAGCATGAACTCCAGGGGGATAGGAAGGGGCTTCTTGTGAACAAGAGGTGGCCCTACCTCCTGTACAATAGGAGCCCTGCCTGGAATCCAGGGCCAAGACCAAAGAAGTATCTCTGAGGAGATCTTGTGTTAGTCTTAATACAGCCCTCTAAGCCCATCACCCCTCCATCAGCAGGGATACACACCTCTACCCTTCCTGTCACCGACCCGTCTGCAAACTGTCAAGTGCAGAGACAAGGGAGGGTGTTCACCACAGCCTGGCAACAAGACACCATTCTTGAGTTGACTCTGGGAACGCAGGGGTTTCAGGTTGGCTCTTCCGTCTGACATACGTGAGAGGAAACAGGAGTGCCGTTGAGGCGTGAGATGACAGCTCCCCGTTTCTTACTACTGCCACACGTGAAGTTAAAATAGACGCATGGCATCCACTCCCAGATGCTCTTGAGAAGGTGAACTTTATATTTAAAGCAACCTTTCGATTTCACACCATCACAGGAAATTAAGAGGCATCGTTACCAGAAACTTCCATTTTCAAGAAACGGGTGTGATTTTTTAAAAAAATCTAAGGTGGAGATTAGTGGAGTCTTACTGAGGTGAACTGTGTTCAGGAGGAGAATCTGCAGGACCAGACAGCCACCAGTGACGGAAGGGCAGTCCTAGTGTCCTTTGGGCAACTTTATCCTAGGATTGCATCCATTCAAGGTCTCTTACTGCTTCCAAGCAGTTTGCCTCCCTTGCCCTTGGTGCCCACAGTCTTTCTAATGTGTCCATTTTGGTTTTTCGAGACAGGGTTTCTCTGTGGCTTTGGAGCCTGTGCTGGAACTAGCTCTGTAGACCAGGCTGGTCTCGAACTCACAAAGATCCGCCTGCCTCTGCCTCCCGAGTGCTGGTATTATCCATTTTGTATCTATAGTTTTTGTTTAGGTGGGATTACTACACGTTTTCCTTTGCGTTTCTTGGGTTTATCCTTTTGCAGTGAAACCCACTTAGGCCCCCTTCCCAAGCATGTTCTAGCAGTAGATTGGGGGTTCTCCTGCCCGAACGCTGCTTTAAAGAGGTGCATAGAGGCCCTCATGTTTGCCTTAACTGGTTAGCACCCGAACAGGTGGGTTTATTCGTTCCCTCTGTGCATCTGAACGGACGGGCGTTCACAGCTCCCATCATAGTCCTGTGCTCACAAACCCTCATCGAATGGATGAATCCGGCCCCAGCCCAAGTATCATCCCTTGAATTCCACTTCTGCTGCTGCTTCGGCATATGATGTCTATGTGGATGCAATAACCCGAGCTGGTTTTCTTAGCTTTGTTCTTTCTCTCTGCTGCCTCCCCTTGCTGGGGTTGTGTCTTGGTTTTAAGACTCTATTTGGTCTTATCATCATCATCTTTGATTAATTTTTTCTACTTCCAATTCAGCTCCAAATTCTATTATTGAACTATGTGTCAACATGAGATCAGTAAATAGATATATAGGCAGACAGACAGACAGACAGACAGATGAAACAACAAAACAGATCCCGGTGGTCTCTATATATTGTATAATTGCAAAGCCAGGTTAATGCAACGAAGAGGACTTACAGGCCCTGCTTTGAGAGATTATGGCGTGATGGGGCATTGCAGACCTGAGTGAATCTTGCTGGGAGAAGCAGAGGTTGCTCAGGAACTCCTAACTAGGTAGGTAAAAGTAAGACAGAGGAAGGCTACTTTGCAGTGGGGCATCGTGGAGGGCATGGTTTCTGAGGCAAGGAAGCTTTTGGGGCTCGGTAACTGTCAAGCCAGCGAGGCTGGAGAGCAGCCTGTGAGAGAGTGTGTGTTGTTGACCCTGGAGAGAAGTGGGGAGTGGTTCAGTTTTCCCGCTGCCTGCTCTGGTCCACTCATTACTCTGTTTCCCATAATGCCTTTGCTCCTTTCACCCCATCCCTTCATATGGGCACGCCTTTGTTATTTTTCTCTACTAGATATTGGCACAGCACCGTGGCTCTAGGAAGGACCCTGCCATTTCCTCATCCTGTGATTCTGGGGCTGACTTTATCTGCGCTTCTGTTTCCTTGTGTCTACACCTTGGCTGGTTCTATATTCTCACGTCTCCACAGCTGCTTCCCTTATACTTCCTGGAGTTAAATGAGTCTTCGTGTTCATCCCTTATAGATTGAGAATTGCTTAAAGCCAGCAGCCGCGTGACCCCGCGTATCTGAATTTATACTTCTCTACCTTGGATTCACTGTGTAACTTGAGCGAATGGCTCAACTTCTCGGGCTTGGTTTCCTAACCTGTGAAATG
Source organism: Dicrostonyx torquatus (assembly GCA_028555095.1). Lineage (NCBI taxonomy): Eukaryota > Metazoa > Chordata > Mammalia > Rodentia > Cricetidae > Dicrostonyx > Dicrostonyx torquatus. The sequence continues at coordinate 2,557,355 of JAQHUG010000221.1, read as the reverse complement.
AGAGTGACGTCATCTGTCTTGAGGCACCTTACTTTTATTTGGGTTATGATAAAGAGTGCATATGCACAGCATTGCATCCTGAGTAATAATATATGTTTGTCTCCTTCTGTTTTATCCATCTGAAGCACGTAAGGAACAGTAACAAGCAGCCTGGTTCTTCTCTGATTGGAGGCTGGGGCATTGACTGATTAAATAAATGGGGTTTTGTTAATGGATAAAGCAATATAACACACACACACACACACACACACACACAAGAAAGAGAGAGAGAGTCTATTTCTCAAAAAAAAAAAGGAAACATGCTATACTTACGCCACTGAATGGATATATTCTAATTCTGTAGTGTGTATTTTTACCCTTAGCATTTTAAAGACAGATGAACATAACAGCCTGAGTTCAAATGAGTAGAGAGCTCTGTAGAACAGTTTGAAAGCCATTAAAATAGAGAATTAAAAGCAATTGGTCAGAAAAGTACTGCTCGCTTACATGGAGCTTGGCTTTCTCACCTATAAAATTTGATAGACTGACGACTTTCTAATCTCCACAACTCCATTGCATTCCCAAGCTGTGTGATTTTTAACGACTCTAATTCTGAGTCTTGTACATTCAGAAGAACTGAAGATGCTTTATAAAATCCTAATGGGGCAAGAGAGAGAAAGTTAAGAAAGAGCCAAATGGTCCACGGTCAGTGGAGAAGCAGGTAGTGCCGCCACCTCACAGTGATTTGGTGTTGTAGGGATGACGCCATATGTAGATGTGTGCTTCTGAATACATTTATAGCCAAGACAGTGAAAAGTGCTTGGTCCTTTGTAATTGTTTATTTTCAACCAGGTCTTTGCATTCCAGAAACATATTTGCTCTAATAAATATCTTTATTTTAAGGTATTTATAGATGGAATTTAAGTACATCGTTGGCTATGAAGATATTCTTTCTTTTTTCTTTCCATGTTTTCTAGGACAAATTTCTAAAGAAAAAGATTTCTCACTTGTGGACTTCTTAAGATTAATTTGCATACAAAAATGGGACCTGGGTTTTTTTAAATTTATTTAGTTAGTTATTTTCATTGGCAAGAGGGTGGTGGTGGTTCGTGCCATGGCCCACATGTAAAGGTCAGAGGACAACTCTCAGGGAAGTGTTCTCCTTCCTCCCTGTTGAGACAAGGCTGCCCTGTTTCTGCTGCTGCACTGTGTACCCCAGGCTAGCTCGCCTGTGAGTTTCACCCCCTGTCTCAACCACGGAGTCCTGGCAATACAGATCCAGCTTTCTTAGGTAGGTTCTGGGGATCAAACTTGGGTCCTCGGGCTTGCACAGCTGGCACCTCTACCTGCTGTGCCATCTCTCCGGCTCAGATCTGAATTTTAAATAAACCATTGAATTGGTATTTTATGTTAAAATTTTCATCACCAATTTTATTTTCTAGTTTCTGTGAGTTATGTCTTAATCTTTGATTAAAGGGTTTGATTCCATAGTTCTTTTATTTTTGAATTATTTAATTCTTTTTATCGCATGTAAATTGGTGTTTTGCTTGTATGTACGTCTGTATGACAGTGTCAGGTCTCCTGGAAACTAGAGCTACAGACAGGTGTGAGCTGCCATGTGGGTGCTGGGAATTGAACCTGGGTCCCTTGGAAGAGCAGCCAGTGCTCTCAAGCACCGAACTATCCAGCACCCCACCATAGTTTTGTTTTGTTTTTTTTTTTTAATGAGCATTTTGGCTTTCTCTTTATACTTTGAGTTCAGTGACATAGCATGAGTCTTCAAGAACAAAACAGTAAATCTGAAATCTTAGTCTTTCCCATGTACATTTGTGTCTAGTTCCATATTGAGAGATTACATCAGAATTGAAGGCTCTGTTTAGTCTCCAAATCTGTACTTTTATAAAAGTAGTGTTTGCTGTCTCCAGCAAGCTGTAATATATGTATGGAATTCATTCCAACATTCCTTCTCTGCCTGACAACTAAACACCATGCATTATTTAAAATGTGAAATTGAGAGTCTCTTTTCTGATGGCTAATCAGAATGTCTTCACGCCGGCATGTTCATCTTCTAACGCTTTTTATCATCATGGCCATAAAATCACAAATGGGATGCTATCAAATCACTTTTCATTTAAGGTGCTTTATGCAGCCTTCAAAGAGAGCCCTGGGGGAACTGGGGAGGAAAACTACAAGAGGCACAGGACAAGTAGGTCAGAGTGCAGCATCACTGGCTGGTGGAATGCAGGGCAGGGCTGTGCGTCAGGAGACTTCAGTTCTATGCATAGCTCCTGTTCTTGACTCAGTGAATGACCTTGGACCACTTACCGCGGCGCCCTTGCCTCGGTTTCATATTAGATACAATGGGGCCAGAAGGCGCTTGTGGCACACGGAGTGTGTGTGGAACCCGCAGACTCACAGACTGACATCTGTTCAGTCCTTTACTCCAGTGCCTTGTTAAATAAATTATGAAACTAATTGGCTGTCAATGTCAAGAAGTGAACGTCTTCAGGGTTTATTCTGGTTTATCGTTTGAGGGGATGCAGTCCATCACACAGGGATGCACACAGCATTGTCGGCTGGCCTGTCAATCATGAATCAGCTGCTGGATGGCTGGTGGATTCTTCCGGAAGTGAGGGAGCAGAGAGAGCAGACAGGAAGTGGGGCCAGACTGTGAGACCTCAAGGCCCTCCCTTAGCGACCCTCTCTTTCGAGGGATGGTCCCAACCCCCTAAACTTTGTAGCCTTCCAAATAGCACCACCAAAACAAACAAAAGGGCGGGTACGGCGGCGGGGCGTGCCTTTATTTCCAGCGCTTGGGTGGCAGATGCATAGGCAGGCAGATCTCAGAGTTTGAGGCCATCCTGCTCTACACAGTGATGTTCTGTCTTCCCCAAAAGGAAAACAGGCATCGCCTGCAGGGCACCAGTTGCTCAAACACTTTAGCCCACGGGGGATATTTCATATTCAAAGCAAGCAAATCCCAAATAAACAAATTCCTACCACATCATTTCTGTATTGGGCCAGCTCGGATAGACGTGGATATCTCGTGTACTTTCCCCTCAGTCTGTTGACCCATCTTCAAACATTTTTTCAGTTAATAAGAACTTACCGGGGCTGGAGAGATGGCTCAGTGGTTAAGAGCACTGGCTGCTCTTCCAGAGGTCCTGAGTTCAATTCCCAGCAAACCACATGGTGGCTCACAGCCATCTGTAATGAGATCTGGTGCCCTCTTCCATACATGGAGGCAGAATGTTGTATACATAATAAATAAA
>JAQHUG010000221.1:2528197-2546183 GCA_028555095.1 Dicrostonyx torquatus | reverse complement strand
GTTACACTCTTTACTTTATAATTAATTCACCTCTTTGTTTCTCCAAAATAATGCACCTGCCACTTGACTCCATCCCCTGCCACCGTCAAGTGCATATGTTTCTCTGCACACCCCGAGATTTGGATTTGACTTAACTTCTTCCACAAAAGGGAGGTAACCCCTGTGCAATTATATATCGCCACTCTGAGTCAGCCTGGGAAAGACGGCAGAGGACAACTGCAGGGTGTGACTAACATTTATAGATGTGTGGTGAGCATACTCTCCATAGATAGGAACCCTCTGGAGCAACACCATGCTCCACAGTTAGCTGCCATCCAGGCTTTTTAAAGCCCTGACCATAGCATCATCGCTAAGCCTGTGTGAGTCAAAATGAGCTCAAAGGGGGGTGTAGGGGAGGAAAACCCCTCTACTCCTTCAGATTTAACGTGGACTGGAATGAAATCGACGGATAATACATCAGCAGGAGAAAATGCAGGCAAACTTGATCACTGTTATTAAATATGGCGGTTTCTTGTTTGTTTGTTTGTTTTGGTATAGGGCCTCAAAAGAAGTGGTTAGATTTGGGCAGGCAAAGGAAAGGCCCCAGTGACAGACAAATTGGCTTTTAGGAGGGGAAGCTTGTGACAGCGTTTGCCTGTGCAAGCAAGAGTGAGCTGTGGAAACAGGACCCCTCAGAGAAGAAACGCACGGTAGCCTCGGATCCCAGAAGTTGCGTGGTTAGGCAGAGGAGGAAATCTCTAGAAGGAGTTTGTCTTGTCTGTTTAGTCTCAAATGCCTTCAGCTTAGCTAACTTTGTACTACGCCAGGGTTCCAAGTGTGTCCCCACGGGAGAGAAGCGCAGCGTAAGAGCACTCACTCTAATGGACCCGTGTGGCTTGTCCCTCTCTCCACTATCATGAGCTGTGCAAGTCCCCTCCTGCAGCCACAGGAAGACAAGTGTGCTTTTTCTACCTTATTGGCAAGGTCATATGATTGCTTCCGCAGCAACTAGACATACCAGCTAATTACTCTCAAGTAGGATGGCTCAGTTATACCAAAATCAAGTTCAACCTCTTTCTTACTTGGTCAGACCCGGGGCCTGCGCATCTTAAGTAAGCTCTCCACAACTAAGCTGTGTACCTCTGGTGCCCAGCATTTCTGTTCACCAATCTTTAGTATCTTTAAATAGAAAAGATACTTCAAAGGTTAGTTTTTAAATTATTAATTAGCAGAACAAATTTGGTTATCTTCATGGAGTATGTTTTCATCTGGTCTCCTTCCAGAAGGGCTACAGAATATGGCATTGCTAAGAGCCAAAGCACTGAACAATCCCCTGCTAGTGTTTGTGTTCTGAGTGGCGCACATGGCTCCTGTATCAGAAAGCGTGTTACTTTGGAAGGGTGGAAGCTACTAGACAGCCTTTAGGTCACTGGGGCCATGGTGTAGAAGAGAGCTGTGGAACCCTCGTCTGTGTTTCCTTTAATCCCTGGGAATGAAGAGCGCGGTTGCTCTGCCATGGGCTGCCAGCATGATACGGTGCCTTACCACAGGCCCCAACACATCTTCCTTCTCCATAAATGAATTCTCTCGAGGACTTTGTTGTACTTGTTAAATATGTTTTACGCAAAGGACCCCAAATAAGAGAAGAAGTGGTTAGATTTGGGGCCTGCCTACAAGGGTGGCAAAGAAAAGGCTCGGGTGATGGCCAGGCTGGCCTTTAGGAGGGGAAGCTTGTGACAGCGTTTGCCTGTGCAAGCAAGAGTGAGCTGTGGAAACGGGACCCCTCAGAGAAGAAACGCACGGTAGCCTCGGATCCCAGAAGCTGCGTGGTTAGGCAGAGGAGGAAATCTCTAGAAGGAGTTTGTCTGGTCTGTTTAGTCTCAAATGCCTTCAGCTTAAGCTAACTTTCTACTACGCCAGGGTTCCACATTTCTCACACCTAACCCCAGTAAAGCTTGGTGTGTGTGTGTGTGTGTGTGTGTGTGCCATGTGTTCATGTGTGTGTGTGTGCTCTTGTATGTGTGTACATGTGCTCATGTGCATGTGGTCATGTATGTGTGCATGTGCTCATGTGTATGTGTTCATGCATGTGTGTGTATGTGCTCATGTGTGTGCATGTGGTCCAGTGTGTGCGTGTGTTCATGTGTGTTTGTGCATGTGCTTGTGTGTGCATGTGTTCATGTGTGTATGTGCATGTGCTCATGTGTGTTATGTGTGGAGGCCAAAGGACAACCTCAGGTATCATTCTTCAATAGCCTTCAGTCTTTTTCTTTTTTCCTTGAGACAGCTCATTAGTTTGGAGCTTACCAATAGACTGGGCGGCTGACCAGCGATCCCCAGGGATCTGCCTGTTTTGGCCTCCCCAGTGCTGGGATTCCAAGTGCAGGCCACTGTGGCCAGCATTTTCCACCTGGATTCTAGGGGTCAAGCTCAGGTCCTTGGGCCCACTACTGGTATGGCCTTTAAATATTTGTTCACAGGTTTAGACTTAGGTAGAAAACTTTATGAGGCCAACTGAAACCTACCCCCACACAGACTGAGTTAAGCTGTCAGAGAACACATCTCTTGTTTCTTTTCTTATGTAATAGCAGTTAGGTAGCTAGTATTTCCTTCCCTACCACCTTTGAGTACCAGGAAGTTCATAGATAAGTTTCATTTAAACTAAAAATGGTGGCTCTTCTTGGTGACATTTTTCCTTTTCCCCCATTCTAATTACATTGTTTTTTTAATTTTTTTATTTTATTTTTTATATTTTTGGTTTTTCGAGACAGGATTTTTCTGTAACTTTGGAGCCTGTCCTGGAACTAGCTCTTGTAGACCAGGCTGGTCTCGAACTCACAAAGATCCGCCTGCCTCTGCCTCCCGAGTGCTGGGATTAAAGGCGTGCGCCACCACCGCCTGGCTACATTGCTCTTTTTCTCAACTGTCAGGTTAAGGACTTTATTTTATTCAGCTCTTCTGTTAGTATTATTCTTTTCAGGTTCTTCTTAAAACTACTAGGTCATGTTATAAATAATAAATAAGGTTTAAAGCAGGCCTAGATGGCACCTCTTCAGAAGGCTTGAGTGATGAAACCTTCATATTTTTCCATGTCCTTTGACCATGCAACCATGTCAGAGCCCTGGCATGTGGGGCTTAGGCCATGCTTGTGGAATTATTTTGATTAAAGTAATTATGGAACATTTTAGACTTTAAAACTTCCCCCCCAAGTGTGAAGATGTTTCTAAGGATGCAGTATGTTCTGTGTCAGGCTTGGTAGTTTACAACAATAAATGTAATAAGTAAGCATTGTACAGCTTCCATTGCTTAGGAGGACCGGAGTTGGCAATGTGCACAGTTCAGGAGTCAAGTGTGCACACAGTCGTGCAAGGCCACAGGTTCAGTACCGAGGACCAAAAAGGGGTATGTGTGCGAGGGAGGGTTTATCAAGGTCAGTTCCAAATATGCAAGCCTGAAAAGACAAGGCAAGAGGGCTGGAGCTGGCAGAAGGATGTCTCATTGTTTTGCTAAAATGGGTCAAAATCGTAACATTGTAGCAGTTTTCACGGTGGGAAAAAAAATCCTGTGCTAAGACAATTGAAAAGGACTTCTGATGCTCTAGAAGGGCCTCTGTTCCCTGTAAGATCTCATGGAGACAGCGCTTTTAGGTCAGTCATCTTGGCTTACGGTTGGTACAGTTTCTGAAGTATCATATCATAAATTATACATTCAAGTTATGGTATGTGTGTAGTACATGTGTGCATGTGTAAAGTATGTGCATTTGTGCATGTGGGTGCATGTGCATGTGTGTGTAGGTGCATAATATACACGTGTGGAGGCCAGAGGCTGATGTCAGGTGTCTTTCAGTATTGCCTAGTTAGCTTATCTTATTTCTTCCTTTGAAACTCATTATGCTGTGGCTGGCCTCAAATTTACTGAGTTGACCCCTACTCTGCCTCCAGAATGCTGGGATTAAAGGTGTGTGTCATGCTAGGCTATGTTGTCTTTTGAGACAGCATCTCTTACTGAACCCAAAGCTCGCTGATTGGCTAGATTGGCTGCCCAATGAGCTCCAGGGATCCACTTGTCTCCTCCTTCTCTAGTTCTAGGAGTATGGCCTTGCACAACTAAGTTCAGGTTGCTGGGAGCATGAACTCAGACCCTCATTATCACACAGCAGGCACTTGGCAGCCTAGTGGAGAGCACATCTCCCCACTCCCTGTTGAGATAAGAACAGATTAAAGAAACCCTTCATTTTATTATCATTTTTTTAAAATTTATTTATTTATTATGTATACAACATTTTGCCTCCCTGTATGCCCTCACACCAGAGGAGGGCGCCAGATCTCATTACAGGTGGTTGTGAGCCACCATGTGGTTGCTGGGAATTGAACTCAGGACCTCTGGAAGAGCAGCCACTGCTCTTAACCACTGAGCCATCTCTCCAGCCCTATTATCATTTTTTTAATGGCTGTTTTCTTTCGCCGCTGGTCAGCAGAACAGGTGCTGTGGACTGTGACTTTTCCTAGCTGATAAGACAAAGTAAAAGGGGATAGATTTTCTGTTTTTAAGATGATGTATTTTAAACCTCGGGTTTTATTTCGATTGTTGGAATGGAGGCTGGCCTAGGAGGCAACCTTCTTGGTTCTCAGAGGAAAACCAAAGGCCTCCCATGACCAATTCCACACTGTGGTCTGAATTTCCAACTCTTAGTCTCTGGTCCTGCCCCATAGATATCTCCCTGTCCTAGAGCTGCGTCTGTTCCTGTGAGGGTACACAGGAAAGCGCTCACAGGCAGTACATGTGGAGACCGAGGAAATCATCAGGACCTTGGTGTCCACTAGCACCGGATAAGCGAGAAAGGGCTAACTAGGGTACATTCTGCCTTTCATTATAGAACCCACATAATGCTGCTTGCACAGATATAGGTGGAGTCACCCCCAGAGTTCCTACAAGACTTCTGGGCCCCACAACTTCAAATTCTGAGGGAGTTGAATGAGGGCTTGAAAAAAATACCACTTGAATCTAGTTTGAGAAAAGCTGGCTTACAGGTAAATAAACAACACAACTAAAAAAAAAAAAAAGCCACACAGATCACTTTAAACTGTGTGACCTTAAGCAACCTAATCCCTTCCATTGCTCCCTTGAAGAAATTTCAAACACAGTTATTTTGAGAATGAAATAAGATGTAAGGTCCTGGGGTTGGAGAGATGACTCAGCAGTTAAGAGCTCTGTGCGCTCTTCCAGAGGACCCTGGTTCAATTCCCAGCAACCACATGGCAGTTCACAACATCTGTAACTCCAGTTCCAGAAGGATCTGACACCCTCACACAGACATACATGCAGGCAAAACACCAAGGAACATAAAACAAAAATCAATCAATCAATCAATCAATAAATGATTAAATGTCCTGCCACAGTGCTTGCCAGGGAGCGCGTGCTTAGTAGATGTTGAATGTAAGCAGCGAGCCACCGGAAGTGTCGTCATCATTACCACAAAGCCCATTCGAAGCTGCACTCAGGCAGTTCCCACTATACTTGCTCTTCTTTCAGCTGCTCACGCCTTCCCCACTCGGTTTCCATCACAATTCCCACGCCCTGCTAAAGGACCCTCGGGTAGAGAGTAATCGTGTTTGGCCTTTGTCTACATTTAATGAAGTTCCTCTCCGTTTCCACCATATAACCATGGGGAAAAAAAGGTGAATTCTAAGTCAAATAGTTTTTGGCCAACCAACCCAGGGGACATAGATAGCTGAGGCAGGAGAGTACCTTCAATTGCAGTATGATAAGCCCAGTTAAAATGGAAAAATTTAGGCCAAAAGAAGCAATTTAAAGGTGATCTCAGTGAATCGTATAACCACGGGACTAGCGACCTGAGAAATAAGGTTTTCCTATTTAAGGAGATTATGGGGCACCTTAGAGCTGTCTGAAGTAGAGACAGGCATGCATGGTTTTGAAGGAAATGTGTGTGATATTTTTTTTCTAGCTCTAAAGAAGGATTTGTTGAAGCAGTTCAAATGCAGCTTGCATGAGTCATTTCACTTTGTCACGTAAAGCTTTGAAACAGAAGTGTTGCCCAGGAACAAGGAGATAGAATTCTAGAGAGTTTCTGAGGAAGGCAAGCTTCCGGATTCAACAGTTTCCGGTGGCTTCCTTCTCTCCTGCCCGTTTCCTTCACATCTTCTCCAGCACTTGCTCTTCAAACTGTGTTTCAGACCGTCTGTACGGCCTGTATGGCAGTTCCGGCGTCCCTCCTGGAGCTGTTTGCCCCTGCTCATTTGTTTGGTATTGTGATAAAGGCATTCAGCCATATACTAAACAGTGACTGGAGAAAGCATACCAGAGCAGATCTACACAGAAGCATTTTACCGGAAAATTAGTTACAAAGACACATTACTTATGCAAATTACACATGCAGTTACTATAGAAATGAAAATCCAAATCCCCTTTTCTTCTCCTTTTCCTTGTTTTTTCCTTGGTACCAAGTGTATTCATGTTGCTGTGTATCCGACCCTTTTGATGAAGAATCTAGAACTCCTCTTTGTATCAATAGTTTTAAAGGCCTAGAATAGTGTGTTCCATAAAGAGCATCCTGGGAGGCAGGTTGGACCTTCTCTTGCACACGTAGGTAGGGTCATCTTCCAGCTGTGTAGCTGGGGGGAGAGCTGAGGCAGTGCTGGCAGTAAAGACTCTAAAAGTGACTCTGACTGCCTTGAGCCCCGACTATTCTGGGGCCTCAACCTCTACTCCTTTGGACTCAGGCATCAAGTTTCTTTAACGTGTGCATGGATAACAAGGCTGCAACCCAGGCCGGCTCTTCAGCAGCAGCAAAGAGTTATTTAATAATAAATTCATGTAGAATGACAGACCACATCCCTGTTGCATCTTACAGCAATAAGACAAAAAAAAAAAAGGATCAGAACTGAAACGAATGGTAGCCCAGGTCGTGACGACAATGGGCTGCAATAGGAGTCGCTGGGGTGATTGCTCCAAGCGGAGGGTAATCTGGGCCTCGCTGCCACAGTTACGTTGCGTTCATTAATACAACTTGTCATTGAAATGCCAACTAGAGTCTCACTTCGTGCACAAAAATTGAAATTATGCATCAAAGAAGAAAAGCACATTTCGTATCCAGCCTGCACAGCTGTCTCTGCTGATGCTACGTGACAAACTCCCCTCTACAGAAAAGAGAAATACCCAGTGTTCTTTATCAGCCTTCTGGGAAATAAGAGCTAGTACCAGTGAGAGCTCCCAGGGCCGCATTTTTCTGTGAAAGGCACTGAAGCCTTTGATTTTCTTGGGGATGGTAGGATGCATTATTTTGCAACATTTTTCTGAAGGCAGAGTAGGTACAAAGCCTACGGTAGTAGGACAACAGAACAAACTTTCGTTTGGGTGGAAGGCAAATATTTCATAAAATTCAAGCCTTTTGTATGAAAATTGAATTCCCCGACATCTGTCTAATCACCAAAGGTGGGAGAGCGTGGTTTGTGGAGCCTGTCTCATCTTTGCTCTCTATCAGAGACAAAAGTAGGAATTGAAACAATGTTCACACCGACAAGAGAGAAATTGACAACTGCTGCTTTGCAGGATCAGCGGAAAGACAGTGGGCAGTGGCTCAAATGGATGATAAGTTTCATGCAGAAACACAGATGATGCATTCAGTCCATTGTTTTGTTTTATTAATAAATGTTTTCCTAGTGAAACCTTTGGTTCATATAGAACAGCTGAGTTATCCTAAGAAATACCAAGGGTGCCAGGCTTTGGATGCTATATGATGTCGGAGTATTTCAGTGTGTTGGTCTGCATTCATGGTTAAGCGACAGTGCAGGTTAGACACACCTGACAGCTATATACCTTATATCGACCTCATTTGAACAGTGGCGTTAATTTTTTCCCTTCAAATTAAAATCACTTGGGCTCTACGTCAATGCCAAGACAGAGTGTATGTAGGTTTTCTGAGAATGCCCACCCGTCAGTAACATTCAACTTCACCTATGCCCATTGGCCAGTGAGGTTAAAAAAAAAATGGAAGAAAAAGGGAGCAATTTAGGGTGGAAAAAAATGATAGCAAAAATAATGCTATACCTTTGATATTTTGCAGCATGCAAATGATATAATAAATGATATGCAGATTTGCACCAATTGCTTGATTCAAGAGCTCACAGCTTTTGGAAATGGGCTTGAAGCAGAAAGTACAGTGTCTTCCTAATCAGAGTCTTGACTTTCAAGTGTGATTATCCCCTTGGGCTGGAAATCCAGTTCGTATGCGGGTTGTAGAGTTTTCGATGCTGCAATGAGAGTCTGACTGCTCTTCCTTCCTTGTCCTCCACTCTTACAGACCAGAAGACGTTCTCCTGCGCCGCACGCATGATGACATTGTCCTCCTGCACTGCTTCCTCTGGCCAGTGGTGACATTTGTGGTGGGCGTGCTCATTGTGGTCCTGACCATTTGTGCCAAGAGCCTGGCGGTCAAGGCAGAAGCCATGAAGAAGCGCAAGTTCTCCTAACGGGGACGAGGATTGTGGGAAGCCAAGCGCAGAGGCTGTCCCATAAGGTCAGCGCTCGCCTGCCCCGCAGAGCCCACCCACATTTGGTGGTGCAGGAGATGGAAGGGGCCGCAGCAGGCCTCCGCGAGGCCCCTTCTTCAGTGGCGGCAGAAACAGGCACAGTTGGAAGAGTCGGGAACTTATCACCTGTATCCCCCGTGCTGTAGCAGTGGCTAAAGGGTCAAGCTCTTAGCTATATGGAGTGACTGTTTGGAAAACCCTCTAAGAAGCTGGTTTTCTTTGGAAAGTACAGTATCTTATTTGTACAGTGTAGCATACAAACCATTATGATTTATGCTTCTTACGAATATTAAAATGCAGTGTTCTGTGGTTTTTTTTCTATTTTCTTTTTTTTTTTTACACTTAGATCACCAGGGTGTTAAAAACAAGGGTCTAATGGTTTTCACTTGACTCTGCTAGATGAAATTTGTCACTCGAATCTGTAGAACCATTGACCTTACTCCATTACTACCAGTTTCCTTGAGTAAATAGTACCTTTACTCCTACTTGGAAAAAGGAATTCTATGGTGGTAACTCGGCCTCTGGCCACTCTGTTTCTTTTCCTTTGAGGACTGAGGAAGCATCCTCCACTGCCTGCCTTTGCAGGGCTGTTATTTCCGGCCAGGTGACTTTGCGAGAGAGGGACCTGATTCTGAAGAAGGCTTTTCCAAGCTCTGGGGACACAGAGTTCTCATTCATCTCTTCATGCTGTTTATTCATTTATTTGAAGTGCTAGGAATCCAAACAAGGGCGTTGCACACGTCAGACAATCTCCAGAGCACTGAGCCATATCCCCAGCCTCACTGTTCATTTTTTTTTCTTTTTGGCAGATTTCTATCTCTGTACAGTAGAATATACATGACATGAAGAACACTCTTCAGTTTAGAGTTAAATGTCGTTTCCCTTCTTTTTTCTTTTAGGGCTTTAAACAAAGTCCGTTCAAGCATCTCATTTTCCTTGCCCTGATGTTCTGACGCCAATGCGGGGTGACCGCTTGCAGTCGTTCAGGTTGCTCAGACAGAGCTGGGGATGCAGCCTGGCTCACCCCACTGCCGCTGGGCTTGCAGTGCCTTCAAAAGTACATCAAAGCCAGACATGGGGACACACATGGATTTCTCTGCATTCAAGGCCTGCCTGGTCTATATAGTGAGTTCCAGGACAGCCAGAGGTACATGGCAACACTCTGTCTCATAAAAAAGAAAAAAAAAACAAAAACAAAAAACAACAGTGCACCGGAAACCCGTCACCTTTGCATCTGTTCATAGACTCAAGTTCCAAACACCAATTGTGAGTCTCAGCAGATGTCAGATCCGCCCTCTTTACCGCCCAGAACCGAGTGCAATGATGCACACTTCAGCTTAGCATCAGGGTCACTCTGCAGATAAGGCTGGGATGTAAGGACAGGCTCACCTCAGTTATTTCCACAGGGTTTTAGCCAGTAAGTGAATTGATGGCAGTACACTCCTCACTGACCTCTCACCTTCTGAGTGAAGGTTGTCAGGGGTACCCAGTGTTCTGGAAGAACATGGGAAGAATACAACCTTTTTTTTTTTTTTTTTTTTTCTAATTCAGGTGTTACAGGTTTCACTGTGAATAAGGCCTGAGATACACTATTTATGACATCCTTTGAGGCTGCTTCCGTGCCTTGACTTCAATCCCAGTTTTCTGTTGCAGTATCCCTGTTGTCTTAGCAACACAGAACTATTCTAAAGCACCGGGGTAACGCGAAACCAGGAATGAGAGAAGATCATCGTCTTGGCATCACACGGAGGGAGACGAAGTCTGTCTTATCCTCATCCAATTATCTATGATTAACTGATGATAGAGAACACATAAACCTTAGGAGAGCCCATGGACAGATGTCTGTGCTGGAATAAAAGGAAATCAACACGTTAATCGACCTGAGTTTTCCTTTGTCGATTTGATGTTCATGATTTAGATGAAGTACTTGCATCCATTTAGGCACAAAGACTATACAGGCAACTGTGTGCTGTAGTTGGTTCTGGAGTAGAGAGGATAAGCTCACTGGATCTGTGAAAGTCACATGTAGTTTTTAGGTCTTGTTTACAGCCAGTTCCATTTGAGGCTCCTTATTTATACTTGTTAAAAGTGAAACCCACTTTGAGAGACTGTCAGAGCATGGAGAGGGGGTTCATGAAAGATGAGCCCGCATTCCTAATATTTTCATTCTACTTTTTTTGCATAAGTTAGGAAAAGGACCAGCTGCTATAACATGATCCCAAAAAGAATAGTTTGTTTAAGATGAAAGTTTATTTCTCCCGTAGCAACCCAGAGGCGGTATTTGGTGAACAGGGGGTGTGTGGGCAAGCTGTTTGAGATTTGTTTACCTCTGCTTCTCTCATGGTCGATGCTGTCCAGTCTTCCAGTCTGGAAGAGAAAGGACGCTGGGGCAGAGCTGCTGCCCTGACAGTCTCTCAGTACTTACTGCACAGCTTTCAGGAATGCTTGAACCTGTTTTCTGCAGGTTCATACGTGTGTGCATGTGTGTGTGTGTGCGTGTGTGTGTGTGTGTGTGTGTGCAATAAAAACTTTCATACTCTTGGTGTATATGTGTATGTCATTATCAGCACCTGAACTAAATTCACAACACCTTTATTGCATTTTGAGTAACGGTGGGGGCATCTTAAGGTGATCACAGCATTACAACATTAAAGATAGAATTTCATTAAAGTCATAGTAGAGAGCTGGAGATGGCACAGCAGGTGCAGGCAATCTGCGTTTGCTCCTTAGGGCCACATGGTGAAACAAGAGACCCTGCTACCATAAGTTGCCTGCCCTCCTCCATACACACATAGTGCATGCATGTTTCTCTACTAAACAAATAAATGTAATAAATTTTTTAAAAAGAATAGATCATAAGTACATATCCTTTCATTCATTGCTTTGAAAATAACTAAGACACAGAGTGCTCTTAATTCTCATTCTTCAGCTGACAGTCATTGGATGTGGCCTGTGTCTCTGTACTTACATTTAGTGGCAGCCCCTTTGAAAAACAAATTTAAGTAGGAGTGCAACACCCTTCTTCTGACTCCCACCATCTGATCAATAATATGAATGAGCAGTTTGAGAAAGACCGAATAATAACCACATCTTGTGCTGCTGGAATACAGACGCACTTAAACTTGAGTCATAGGCGGGGACACACAATAGCTGTGTCTGCAGCTATATTTATGTTTATTTTATTTTCTTTCATGTACGGTTTTTCACAGTGCCTTCTGGGTTTGGATATGATTTGGTCATCAGAGGTTCTTTCCATTATTTCATTTTCCTAAAACTGAAATTAATTAAACTACTTTGCTTGAGTTAATTTAATGATTAAAATTGATTTAATCAGTATTTTTTGATTAAAAAAACCAAGAGGATAGATGGGAAAAAAACTTTATTTTTCTGCCTGAGTAAGATACTTACAAGGGTAAGGGATGGAGTTTCCTCAGGCAGGGTGGTGATAGGGACAGCCAGCAGGGTTGGGGGATATGTGAAGGATATATATGATGTGATCTATTGGGCATTAAAAAAAATGTCTATAACCATAGTCCTCCATAACCTACCACTTACTGCTGTTTTCATGAACAAGAAATTGGAACTTGCCTAGATGACCAGCAACATATGAGTGCATAATTAAAATATAGTGCATTTACACATTGGAATTTCATTCATCTGAAGAGAAAATGTGAAAATCATGAAATATTCAGGAAAATGGTTGAGTCTGGAAAGCATAATATTTAGTGATGTGACCCAAACTCAAAAAGACAAACTCATATGTGTTCTCTCCTAGGCAGATGCTAACCTGTAAGGTTTACATTATATGGAAGTAGGGTGCAGTGGTAGAGAAAGCCTAAAAACCTAGGAAGGAGACCGAGGGTGAAAATAAATGTGAAGGAACAGGGGCACACGTAGAGGAAGAAGGAAAGGAGAGGGGAGAGCAGTGGGGAGGTGAAGGGGAGAGGCTTAATTAAACCACGCACACTTTGATCGGAAATGGCATAATGATATCTAGTATCTTGTATTCTAATTAAATCTGAAAAAAATAAAGCTCAAACATAAACACAAACAAGAAACAATGTCATCTGTAAACATTCTAATTATAAGAAAACAGTACGTATTCTAGAATGTGGGGAAATGCATTGGTCTTGGTTTGTATGTTTAGTGCTGTTTTATAAGTTTGTTTTGGCATTATGTATCTAGTGTGTCCCAGGCTATCCTCAGAATTGCTATGTAGCTGAGGCTGGCTTCAAACTTTGATGTCCCTGCCTCCACCTCCCCTGTGCCAGGATTGCAGGCATGTACTGCCACACCCAGCTTTAGGGCATAGAGGTTTATGTTGTAGGAAATAAGAAGGGACTCTGAAGGGTGCAATTTCAGAAAAGAACAGGGGTTCAGTTGCTTATTAGAGCAGATATCTTCTCTTGGTGGAGAGGGGTCATTCTCTAAGAGGTGAAACAAAAGAGGCAGTTTTGGACATGGCTTCTGGTTTCTCCCTGTTGTTGGTGTATGGTCTTGGGCAAGTTAGCCTGTTTCTACAGACATCTGTTATGAAATGGTGCTGATGCTGAGGTACTGATACTGGCTCATAGTGAGGATTAAATGAAAGTGCAAGATGTAGTGCACAGCCTTGTGGGTAAACGCTAACCATGATGGTGATAATGGTTGCTGCTCACGGTGGGTGATGGTACAGGGTGATTTCAATAAAAGTGAAAAAATGATTTCAAAACAGATGTTTTTGGTCATAATATCCTGTGCTTTGATCTTTTGATTCTTCTTCCTTAGGTCCTACCAATGTAAAAGACCAGTACTGAGTTTTGTCCTTTTCTGAAGTTCTATCATTAGCTAGTTTTATTTCTAGAACTCTACCTTTAAAAAAATTCACCTCTGATATCTATTTTTAAAAGAACAGATACTCCTGAATTCCCTACTTCATTCAGTATTAATACATTGATGTTATTGGAAAGTTCTGCCCCATTGCACTTAACGATTTCCAGAATTATTAAGAGGTAAGTTATCTCTTTGATGAAGAGCAGTTACTGGGATTCTTTTTTTTTTTTAGACATGAAATTCAGAGAGCACTGTCCTTTTTATCCATTCTTCATAGAACATGGCAAATGACTGAGGTACTTTGGAATGATTAATATATCCTCTAAAAGAAGCAACAATTTTATGTAAGTCCAAAATGTTTGGAATACATAAAACATATCTGTGTCTCATTAGCAAGTCGCTGACCCAGGATAATGCTTAAATAGGGCTTTTCTTCTGTCTTGTAAACCACTGCTAATGTGTTTGATGAATGCCATTCTCCAAGCACCACACAATAGTTAGAAAAGAGCCAATTAGGATCTAAATTTCCAAACCACATTTAGACATGATGATAAATTCAAACAAGACCACCCTGAGTCAATGGAGGAACAGGAAGTGTTTGAAGTTTGAGAGAAATGGTTTTCTCCTTGGAGAAGTCAGCGATAATTAAAGGTCAGAAATATAACAACCTCCAAGAGGTTCTAACGCGCACGGTCATTGAGGGTCAGTGAGAGTTAATGAGGTAGAGTCAAAGCAAGGAAGATATGTGTTGACGTCACACAACGTGCCTGATTAAACGCCAATTCCTGCTCAAGGAAAAGGTATCTAATGTTTCAAAGTCACCGCCGAGGGCACGACACACAGTTCTCCACATCTGAAATCAAACATCGTTTCCCCCTTTGCCCAGTTCTACAGCCTGTGAGTCACAGCACAGGACATGAGTCACCTATGGACTCTGACTTCCGAGACTGGCAAGGGGAGCTGAGCTTATCTGCACAGTCTTATAGCCTGAAGCAACCGAGCAGAGTTCCTGTAGCAGTCACACATTGTGGTGGTTAATGTTGACTGTCGACTTCACAGGTTACAATCACCTAGGAGACAAATCTCCAAGCACATCTGTGAAAGAATTTCTAGATTGGGTTGATTGAGGTGGGAACATTGATCTTAGAGGTGGGCAGCACCATTCCAGGGGCCAGGGCCTCAGTCTGAATTAAAAGGATTAAATGAGCTAAGCACCAGTATTCATTCCCTAGTTCATGACTGTTGCTACCATGTGACCAGCTGTCCCAAGTGCCTGTCTTTGTGCCTTCTCCACCATGGTGGACTGTGCCCCCTAGAACCATGAGCCAAAGTAAACCCACCCTTCCTCAAGTTGCTTTTGCTGAGTGGTTTTGTTTTGTTTTGTTTTGTCACAGAAATGGGAAAAGTAAGACACACATAATATTACTCCATTTATAAGATATGTGGCTGAAATAATACTCGAGTGGCCATGACAGTACAATGGGAGGAAGTCTAGGTTGGATGGACCATGAGAAATTGAGAATCAAGCCTATGATCGGGAAGGTGTTGATATGTTCTTAAGGAAGTCTTTCTGGACAAACTAGCATGCCCTTGTCATAGTGGGCTATAGAGTGCAACCAAACATCTGTTGACCTACTGCAGGGTCCATAGCAATATATGCACTGTATCCATGGACTTAGCCAACTGACTTTTAGATGCATATTGTCTCTATAGTCTTCCTCTGGTCTTATCCATTCCCTGGCTTTAGTTATGATCTTATCTGTGATTCCAAGCCTACTATTTCTTGCTTTTACCTCTTGATGCCCCTATGTTGTCTGGCTTTTTACTAATTTCAAGACTTTCCTAAACAACATCTCTGATTCTTGTTTAAGTCTCTGTTTCTAGTTTTCAAACAAACAGACATTGACAAAAAAAAAAGTGTGTGACAATCATTGTCAGGAAAATTGAGGAATAACCATCTGCCTTGGACAACTTGTCCTGAAATACATCAGAACATATTGCTACTTTTTCCTGATGCCCCAACATTTATACCATATGCCCTAGAATAGAAGTGTACTGTGTTTTCTTGGGACCTATGGTCCTGTCCCATGATTTGGACCTGATTTCTCATTGTATTTGCGTATCTGATTCTTCTCATCTATCAGTTCCAACAAGAATATTGACTCCTCTTAGAAACAATATGTATGTAACGATCCCTTTAAGTAGACTTATCATCTAGCTTTCCTTTGTTTTGCATTCTTCCTTTCTAGTATCTATTGATACTTATTTTTACTTATTTATTTGTTGTTTTAGTTGTACCCTGGCCAGTTGATTGTAGGATTCATGAAAGTAGTACAGTGCTGGCAGATTTTCTTTTCATTCATTCTATACTTATGAATAGATGGATGAATGGATGAATGAATGATGACTCCCCAGACTCACCTCAAACATGTTGCTTCCTATGTTCTTCTCCAACCTGAGAAATTTAATCCTATCTCCAAGCCATGCCTCTTCCATTATTCTTGCTATTAAGAATGAACCAATTACTCTTCCTAGATGCTGCAAGAATTTATACACAGCTCTATTATTTTAAGAATTTATCATATGCTATATGACTGCTAACTCACTTATTCTTCCTTACCACCTTGCCTCATCTTTCGAGGCAAGAAATGTATCTCACTGATCTTCTGATCCATAATTAAAATAATGAGAAGTAACTTCCAGATAATTGTCAATGTTTTTTGTTTATCTGAGAGTCAATCACTACTCTCCATTCTTCAGAACGTAGGGAGTTAGTCTTTTAGCACAAAGTCTGGGACAGAGCTAACCCTAGAAATGTAAATTAGAGAATCACTAATAGATGCTGATGTTATCCTATAAATGAAAAGTTGTATCTGGCTGTGGTGGTACATGCCTCCTAGCACTCAGGAGGCAGAGGCAGGTAGATCTCATTGAGTTGGATCTCTTTGGGTTTGAGGCCAGTCTGATCTATAGAGCTAGTTCCAGGACAGCCAGGGCTACAAAGAGAGACCTCATTTCAAAAAATAAAACAAGAAGAAGAAGAGGAAGACGAGGAGGAAGGAAAAGAAAAATTGTATAAAAAATATTTTATTTAATATATGGCACTCTTAAAACGAGGAATAGCAAAAACAAACAAACAAACAAAAAACTGTCACTGTGTTCACCATTAAATTACCCCAGAATTTGGCAATTTAAAATAATACCAAAAGTTTCTTTTTCAAGTTCAGAATCAGGAAGGAGTTTAGCTATAATTCTAAATTACCCTAAATTGTCCAATCAGTGTGTTGGTGTGTTGGATTAGAGTGGAATGAACATAAGAAGCAGGTCATGCGGAAGAGTTCCTGTGGGGGACCTTCATAAGGACACCTCCATTCATTTGACAGGCATCTTAGAACAAAAGGCAGGCAAATCATCCTCATGATCAGCATAAAGAGATTTGTAAGAGATGTCGCTGGAAACTTGGAGAAGGGGCTTCTGTACCTCTGGAGAACTTCTGAGAGCAGAACTGGAGCATGTGCGACCTCTGCTCTCTCCTTGCTTTTTGTGAACAGCCTGCAGCCAGAAATAAGAAATCTAACATATAAGCGGAGATTGAAATTAGGGTTGGAAATAGCCCTGTTGCTGGAACTTTAACACCTCACTGAGATTTCTGAAAGAGCCCTCAGAATAAACTAACGCTTTTACAGACTGAGCTGCCAGAAGTCTCCAAGTAAAGAAACCTTGATAAAGGAGCCTGGAAAGAATGCAGCCAGGAGAGGCACTGGGGAAAGAATCATGCTAGTTACAAACTGAATAGAAAAGAAAAATGAGTATACAATGAGAGTGAGCAACAGAGGTGCTTGGGAGAGGCACCCATGGACCTAACATCCATTTGACCCTTTGAATGAAAAAATAAAAAAGGAAAAGGCAGGTATGGTGGGGGAGAAAGTTTATTGTAACTGAAAGGGAGAGCAGAGGCTGGGACATCTGGGAGAGTCCAGAGGGAACATGGCCAGACCGAACTGGGCCTTGTGAGAATAGAGGCAGAGGCAGAGCAAGAAAGAAGTGTCAAGATCAAGAGGAGTGTCCTTGGCCAAGACACGGGCCAAGAGAGTAAAAGGTAGACCAGAAGGCGGAAAAGGACCAGTGTAGCAAAATGGCTGGATTATGTAAGGAAGGACAGCTTAGTCCCTTGGCTGGGGAAATTTAGGGTAGGGGCAAGGTATTCCAGCCATACCTTGTAACAGGTAGGGACTGAGGGTTGATGAGAGAATCTGGCAGCCAGATCTGCTTTGATATGTTAACTAGGCACCTCAGCCATTTGTCCTGGGTTTGAGACCCAGGGTAAGATTTTTTTTTTTAAATACTGCAGGGCATTCTTGTGAATGTCTTCGCTATTGAGTGTCATAGTAGTGCTGTTCTGTCACCTCTTCCTGCAGGGCAACAATCTACTCAGGTGATGGACAGCCCTGGTAACCCCAAAGCACTCCCCCTATGCCAACCGACGTCTCTCACATTTGCCTCATAACCAAGAAACATTCCTCCATCCTTCCTGATCTGTCTGCTGACTGGGTTGGGAGAGATCAACTGGGCAGACAAATGCATTAGCTTCAGTATTACTCTCAATGCTCCTTCCTGAAAACTCTGTGAGGACTCCTCCACTCACA
>JAQHUG010000221.1:2468219-2510047 GCA_028555095.1 Dicrostonyx torquatus | reverse complement strand
TGTTCTTTCAGCCAGAAATGCTTTCACTGTTAAACACATTTGAACAGATTTTTTTTTTTTTTGTTATCACAGCTGCACTGACTGTCACCCTGAATCTGCACTGAAATGGCCAAACACTCTCAAGTTACCCTGCACTGTAAGACACTAAGGTGCTGTGTCTGTGTGTCTGCAGTGACAGATCCTGGAAACCGAGTCACACACCTGGTTAGTTAAAAAAACCAAATGAACCAATTCAATTGCCAAATCTGCTGAATAGCCTGACCGACATGGTCCCAGAGAATCCCAACAGTAATAAGATGGGTCAAAGATCCCTTACCCGAAATGCTTGATTTTAAAAATAAGTTTGGAATATTTTAATAACCGTGATTTGAATATTGAGGATGGATCCCATGTCTAACTAGGAAACCCATTTCTGCCCCTCATATGCCCTGAATACATAGCTGACGGTCAACTCACATGGTTGCTTTAATGTACCCGTGCTTGACTGAAGCATCACTCAAGGTCGGTTGTAGAACATCCTACTGCGTCATGTCAAAGCTCAAAAAAGCCTTGGACTTTGGGGGCATTTTGAGTGTTAGATCTGGGGATTAATGATGGCCAATCTACCTGCTTTAACAGAAATAAATACGTAATGATATTTTCAAAGAACCACCGCAAGAAGGCAGGCATGCCATTCTGTCTTTCAGATGCCAACTTTCCTCACCTCCTCTCCAACATTTTCCCTTCCTTGCATCATTTTATTTCCTCCCTGCAGTTTCCTTTTCTGTAAAACATTCTTTCAACACTGGACGTGTTTTTGAAGATCGGATTAAATATCTTTGGAATGGTAACGGGGCATTCAAGCAGGCGTGCTATTTCTCTGTCGACTCCTCGGGCACGAGAGCTGGTGAGCTGGGACAGCTTGTGTCTTCTTACCACTCTCGTCTGGTCGATTATAGCCATTTTTTTTTAATTAAACAGAACTTGGAAGACCTCTGAACTGTTTCTATCACCAAGCAACTAATTACTTATTACTTATTATCGTTGCATGGTCAAGTTTGGTTTGGGCAGCTTTGAGTGAACAAAAATTCTAGTGCGTTCCATGACTGGGATTTGGAGAGAAATATACAGATCTAGTAACTTCAAGGATTCAGCCTTCCAAAATGCCCATAAACTAACTGAGCAAGGATCTAGTACATGGCAGATCATTTTGGGATTTTTTTTTTTTTTTTTTGCAAAGGGAGCAGAAAGTGTTAATACGAGAAGTTAGATTCTTTTATTTTTGTTTGTTTTTTGTTTGTTTTTTTTGTTTTTTGAGACAGGGTTTCTCTGTGGTCTTTGAAGCCTGTCCTGGAACTAACTCTTGTAGACCAGGCTGGTCTCGAACTCACAGAGATCTGCCTGCCTCTGCCTCTCGAGTGCTGGGATTAAAGGCATGTGCCACCACTGCCCTGCTTAAGAGAAGTTAGATTCTTAACTCCAAGATAAGAGAAGCAGTGTGAAGGATAACATGCGAGCCCTATTTTTGTGTTGCTGGGCATCTGTTAAAATCATTTCATATTATTTTCTCCTATCAATTTTGGGCTTCTTCCAAGAGATAGTAACAAAATTAATTACAGAGCCTCCCAAATATAACTGACCCCAAATCACTGTATTGTTGCCATTTTAATATTGAAAAATTAAGTCTTAATCACTCTTCTATAATACTGAGCTTATGAAATGTTAGCAATGAATGAAAGATGATGAGATGAACAGAAGATAAAACCCCATCCCACTGGCACAGGTGCTGTTTGATAGGGGGAAGGGGCAGGCGGCAGACAAGTGGGACTTGGGTCCTGACGGGTGAGGAACTTCCTCAGGATGAGCATTTGCAAGCCCAGAGAGGGAGATGCATCTCTGAAGATCTGAAAAGTTGGCAGCTTTCCAGAGAAAAGCAGATTGCTGGTGTAAAATTGATTTAATGTGAAGAGATTAAAGGAGTTAATTATAAGGAACCTGGGTAAATAATTATTAGGATGCTAAACAGACTCTCTCAAGAGTTGATAGCCTTGAAGGGCTTCGAAGCCTCACTGATTAAAGAGGAGCTCGCAGGTGCAGACAGGATGCCCGCCACGGCAGGAAGTGGAGTGTTTTCCGAGACACAGCCACATGGTGCAATTAAGGGGAGATGCATCCGATGGAGCGAACAGCAAAGAAACCTTTTCTTTCCTCTCCTTGCTTATTTTGTGGTACCTGAGATTAAACCCAGGGCCTCTCACACGCCAGGCGAAATACTAATCTACCAGTAGCTACATTTCCGTTCTGGCCGTCTGCTACAGTCGATGAACGGATCACCTGGATTTGTATTCCATCTTCCGGAGAGAGAGACTGCATAGCAAAAAGTGTCTGTTGCTAGGTGCTGGTGGTGGGGTTAAAACTAGTCTTGAGAAGGAGGAATCCAGTGCTTCCTGGAATAGGCTACAAGAATGTACGATTTCCCCTGGTTGTGTGGCTGGATTCATTTCTGTGTTCTGATTCTCCCCCAAATGCCTTGAGGGTAGGAGTGTCAGTTATGTTCACAGATGTGCAGTTGTTTTGTGGTCATAATGCTTGGTTCGTGCAATTTTAATTTCTCTTCCGCATCTAGTGGCTTGCTATTGAAACAGCTTCAGCACTTGCTAGCAGGCACCTTCCGGAAGGTGACCACTGTGCCCTCATCTCCTCGCCTGGACCCCCTTGTAAGTTCTAGTCAACACAGTTACAATGCTCATTTCACTCTCATACATTCTCTTTGCTGACAAGGAGACAGGTTTGGGAACAGCACCTGATAGGTTCCAGGGACGTGCTGGGACTTGTCTCAATGAACAAAAAGCTGAAACGAACATCTCTTTCCAGGTTACCAGCTTGCTTTACATCAAACAACATCGGTTTACATGTTTTGTTTTGTTTTCCTTGCTTGAGGGGGGAGGGCAGGAGCTCTGGATGGTCGCTCAAGCATGCTACCTCCCAGCAGCCCCTTCAGCCCAACTTTCCTTTCTCTCCTAAGAAAAATGATCCCTAACCGACGCCACACCAAAACCATGTCTGACCTCCATTTTCTCCTTAGTTACACATCTCCAAGCTTATGTCTCTGCTCCTCTTTTTTTTTTTTTTTTTGTCCAGAAGATCTGATGAGTCCCGGGATACAGGATCAGAGCCTAATGGTGTCATTTTCACAAGGGCACAGGGCACAGAGACACTGTGAGGACTGAATCCTCATTGCTGCTCATAGGGACCCTTAGGAACTGTTCCTCTATTTCTATACGCTTCAAATACCCCAAAATACATCTCCAGGATGGGTGTGGAGTTATGTAATTAGGGATACCCTAGTATATTTACCAGCTAAATTTGCAATGATTTTTGGTATAGTTAGTATCTTCAATTGTTAGGCTAATTATATCCATTTTGTTATGGGAGTTTCTGATTTGTAGCAAAACCACATATGTTCAAGAGAAATGTGATGTTTCTGCAAATGAAGCAAGAAATCAACAAACGTGGCTTCCCACTCAGGCAACCACGAGGATTCTTTCTGGGATTTTTCTCAGAAAAGATCTAGGAATTGGGTCTTGATTTGCTCGACGTCCACTTTCTAAGTCACTGGAATTTTTACAGTCAACATAGGGCACAGATTTGAAAGATAAAATTGGTAGGGTGCGTGGTGTTGGTATATCATGCTTTCTTGGGTCAGGGGCGTGACCTACCACCATAGCTCTTTCCAAAGGAGAACCAAGTCTGAATGCTGCAGGGCCGGGACAGGCCCTGCTTTGTGCAGGAGGCTCCAGTCAGAGGGACAGCTGGCATTGCTATCACTAGCTATGCGTCTCATCTGTTAGTGTCATTCTCTACCAGAGTCCCCAGCCCTGCAGTCACTGCAAGTTTCACGGTCCTTGAGGCGACCACGGCTTGTAACCCTGGACAGATTCATATCGCCAGCTTCCACTTTAGATCATCCTGCTCCGCTGTGGGGCTGCCTAGCCTTCAGTTTCTGAATTTAACTTGAATTTCTTGGCATATGCTCTTACCATCAAGGTGTAGCCGCGGCCCTTCTCTTCCCCTGACCATCAGAGTCTGTAGACCCCGGGCTTCATTCATAAGGCAGAAGCTTGGCGGAGCCAGCCTTATGCTATGCTCTTTCCAGCTCGGCCCTGTGCTCACCCAGTGCATCTCAAGGCAGGGATTGTCCTTTCAGCTTTCTCTGCACGCATTTGGCCAGTGGTCCTGTCATACAGGGTGAATCAGCTTATGCCGAACAAGTCACGAACACTTGAGTGTGGAAAAACAGCTTCATATTAAACATTATGAAAAATACATATTTACAGGAGAAACGACAAAATACAAGTATATACAATAATATCTGTTACCTTTAAATTACATAAATTCTTTAACATTCTCCAGATTAATAAATTATACATAGTATCAACAGACATAGCTGGCACCTCCGCAGGCCATGAAGCAAAGGTCCGGCGTTGAAAAGTCACACAGTGAAAAACTTTTATCCAGGGCATCTTTAGTGCATCCTTAATGTCTCGAGTAGATTGCATCTGCAAGCAAAAATAGTGTGGTCAGAGACTTGTAAAGCAGTGGTTCTCAACCTTTGGGTCAGGGCCGTTTGGCAAACCTCTGTCTCCAAAAATAGAACCCTTCATAACAGTTGCAAAATTACAGCTATGCAGGAACAACAAAAAATAATTTTATGGTTGGGGGTCACCACAACATGAGGTGTGTAAAAGGGTCACAGCATGAGAAGTCTGGGAACCACTGCTGTAGAGGGACATAGCAGGACTGTCCCTGTTATCCTGCTTGTGACATTTATACCCCAGAGACCCTGGTGGATGTCGCTAAAGTTCCATGCAATTCAGGACAGAGCCTCGCCTTGGGGCCAGCCCACCCCATTTGGAAACAGAGATTTCTGGACTTGGAAGTGATTCCTGAGGCCTCCGTCCTGCCTCTGAGGTTCAGAAGGAGCCTCAGGCCCGGAGGCAGAGTTACTTGCTGGGGTTATACAACTTCTCAACACTGGGCAGTTCCACAGCTGCTTTCGGAATCCCAGACTTCAGGATGGTGGTTATCTGTTTTGCAGCACCCACAGTTAGCTTCTTTTAGGCACATCCAAGATTAGTTTTAAAAGGATTCTCAGACAAGTTAACACAAGACAAAGGAACCCCTTAAGATCTTACCCCACCATCCTGGCGTTTCTTAAAGAAACTGACATGCAAAAGCCTTAATTTGCTTCACTGATAAATTAGGGGGTTATTATTTACAACACAAAAGATTATCTGATTTACAAAGCACTCCCCTAAATAACTCTGTTTGGTACTTTACAGCTCACTAAATAACATGATGGCTGCCGGGGGTGGGGGGTAGGGAGGTGGGCAGGAATGGAGAATGCTGAGACCAAGTAAACCTTAGAAGATATTGTCAACTGAATTGAGATTGGCAGCTCAAACAGAGAAGGCAGGGCGGAAGACATATCGGTCAAGAGAAACGTGTGAGGAGATCTCAGACCCTTGGCAAGGAACCTAGGTCTATAAGACCCCTTCCCATCTAGAACCATGCCATATGGTACCTTTGCCCTTGACAGTGGGCCAGAGGGCAGGAAGTCTCTACTTGCCTGTTAATTATCCCCTGATGAAAGTGTGGCTAATGAAGTTTGTATTTTTTTTTTTACTCTTGAATTTTTTTCTTTGAAAGATATTTCATTCCTGTCCTAGATGATTTATAAAACAATAGGAAAACATCAACTGATTGTCTATTGTTCAGAGTTACTAATTTGACTGTCGGATTTCTGCCCGTTCACTTTTTGTCCCTATAGATGCTGCTCCTGGTTGTTTTACATTTTGCATTTCATAACTTGTGCCATGGTTAAGCTATGGTTTGTCACTCCGTTTGGTCTCTAGTGTGATGACCCTGGAAAGTGAGAGGACCTGTAGGAAGTGGGCCAAGTGAAAGGAGACCGGGTCACAGAGATCACAGAGACATTACTGTTGGTGGCTTAGGTTTCAGTTGTTATCAAAGATCAAGCATGTTCCTTCCTAGTTCCCCCTCACCTCACGATACACACACACACACACACACACACACACACACACACACACACTAATCATCATCATCATCATTATCATCTAATGTAATGTGACCAGCTGTTGGACCCTATCAAAGGCCAAATGCATGAGGTCAGCCTTCTCATAGGCTCTATTTCTTTCTTATTTTTTTATCTTTGTGATTATGCCTATTAAGCATAAGCTCTACCACTGAGCTACATCCCTATCCCAAGCCTCTTATCTTTATAAAGTATCTAGCTTCAAGTATTTCGTTACAGCAACCTTCTTGTAAGGGTATTTACCTTGTGATACTACCGAAGCCAGTTCTGATGGCATGTACCCCTAATCTTGCTAATGTCAAGGCTGAGGTAGAAGGAATTCTTGGGCATAGGACTCCAACGCCAATCTAGCAGCATAGTCTTCACCTCACACAACAAAACAAAAGAACCTGTTCTTTTTTTTTTTAAATATTTATTCATTTATTATGTATACAACATTCTGTGTGTATGCCTGCAGGCCAGAAGAGGGCACCAGACCCCATTACAGATGGTTGTGAGCCACCATGTGGTTGCTGGGAATTGAACTCAGGACCTTTGGAAGAGCAGGCAGTGCTCTTAACCTCTGAGCCATCTCTCCAGCCCCCAAGAGCCTGTTCTTAATGACGGCACTGTGGTATTATAAGTCAAAGTGCTTTGGTGTAGCTAGTCCCTGCTGTGACTTGAATATGACGTCTGTTTCACAGGTCCATTAGAGTCAAATGCTTGGTCCACAGGGAGACAATGCTAGAAACCTTTGGAAGATGGTGAGTCTTTGAAAGGAAGCTCTCGGGGGGATTACTTAGTCTTGCCTCTCCCAGCTATCTCTTGGCTTGAGATGTGACCATTTGCCCCAGCTGGCACTCCTGCCATTGCTGCCCACTGTTCACCATGAGGTCCTCACCAGAACTGAGCTGGCACACAAGTCACACCCTTGAATCTCCAAATGTGTGAGCTAAATGAACTTTGTGTAATGTCAGCCACCTCGTGTATTTTGCTAATTGTAAGTCGATTAGTGTAATCCCCTGTTGCATCCCTGGTTTTCCCTCCCACCTGAAACTGGAAAAGGCTTTATGCACAAAGTACATTCTGTCTACTTAAGAAAGTAGGAAAAATACTCAGGCACAGATAGGAACACGTGAGAGACACTGAAAACCCAAATGCCAAATTCTTTTTTTTTTTTTTTTCTGAGACAGGGTTTCTCTGTGGCTTTGGAGCCTGCGCTGGAACTAGCTCTTGTAGACCAGGCTGGTCTCGAACTCACAGAGATCCGCCTGCCTCTGCCTCCCGAGTGCTGGGATTAAAGGCGTGCGCCACCACCACCCGGCCAAATACCAAATTCTTCACCACAACAACTTGTCATCGATTCCAGTTATGGTTTCAGTGCATTCTTCCCCCATGCTCAGTCTTAGCTCTTACCAAAGAAATGTTCACGGAAATCTTTTGTAGAGAGCACTCTGAAGGCAGGCAGAGGCTGAGAGTCTGGGGTATAGATCGCTGACAGAGCATTCACCTGCCATGTGTGAGCCCCGGGTATCGTGGCAGCGATGAAAACATTGTTAGTGTACTAAGTTTCTGCTCTAGTATGGTAGCCCTCTCCTCTCTGTTGCTACTTTGGGGGCGTCTTTTGGGTAGAAAAAGAAATGCGAGGTTCAAGATGGAGGAGCCCTGAGCTCATACAAGTTTCCAGACTGAGTGCATCTTGAAAAATGAACTTCAGGATGGGTGATCTGAAAGCCCCAGCAAGGTTGGCTCTTACCTCTATGGTATTCTGGGTTCACATTTTCATAGATCGGAAACAGGGGGTTTTCTTGCTCATTCCGCAGTTTCCTTGCTCTGAGGACGTCTCTCACACACTGATGCAGATAGATGTACTGACACTGTGGAAAGTCAGAGAACACGTAAGAGGAAGGCGGTGGCTTCCAGCAGAAGAAAGATATGGAGCCATCACAAAATACCCACAGTTGCTGGATGACAAGGGACTGTCACGAAACACCCACAGTTGGGATTTTGTATGGCTAGAGGCTCTCTCTCTCTCTCTCTTTTCTTTTTGAAACAGGGTTTTTCTGTGTTGCTTTGGAGCCTGTCCTGGAACTAGCTCTTGTGGACCAGGCTGGCCTTGAACTCACAGAGATCTGCCTGCCTCTGCCTCCCGAGTGCTGGGATTAAAGGTGTGCGCCACCGCCGCCCGGAAGAACATCTTTTTCTTTGTGGAGATAGAGGTTCTCATTCTGTTTTGGAGCTCATGGACTTCACCGTGGAATCTGGCTCTTTATCCAAATCCAGGTCCTTATGCTGGCACAGCAAGCCCCTTACCAAACCATCCCCTTAGCTCCTGTCCTGTCTTTTAAATGATTTACTTCTCTACAACGTGTGCCGGGAGCACCTAGAACTATGTCTTACACACAATCGGTCCTTCAGATGTTAGCTCAGGAATGAATGCAAACCCTTTGTCACATCCTTCGCCTAAGCTGTCTTTGGAGCTCAACACCCGCGTGAAGCAGATGTGACAGCAAAACAGACTGAGACTCGGGGGAGTTCATTAGCTTTGCCGAATTTGCGTGGCCCAGAAATGGGCCCTTGGATTTGATCCCCGAGGGATGACCTCAAAGTTCATGTTTTCAGTGCCTTATCTTTTTTTCTTATGAGGAAATCATTTCACTGCCTAGTCTCCTCTCTTGCCTCCGTCTTTTGCAGACACGGTGGGGAAAGGAGGTGTGTCCAGTTAACCCACTGATTGCCGTTGCTTTGAGCACAAGCTCAGTGTCCCGTCCGTCTCTTAGATTCTGAATCCGAATCATGGAAGAACCTCAAAGACATTGGAGGATAGCATGGATCCACGGGAGGTTACTTAAAGAGGACATGCCCACAGGTCAGCCACTTGGGAACTGACTACTTTAGAAAATAAATACAGAAGGGTAAGTGCTCTGGTGACCATAAAGACACCACAAAGGGTCCACTGACAATAGTGTTTTGCCCACAGGCAACCAAATTTCCTAACTGGGTTCTCCTCTTTTCCACCAAGTGAAGTCCTTAAGGAGGGATGGGGGTCTGTGTGTCTGTCATGCCTGGCCTTGTGCTTCTTATCCTGGTACAGCCGTTGCTGGAATCCAGGGAGGGAGAAGGTTGGGATGAGTGTATAGCCCCATTCAAAGGAGACTGACTTTCTTCCCAAAGATTCAATGGAAGCCTCTCAGAACCTGCTTCCCCCTCAGAATAACAAGGAGCCCAGAGTCTCCTCTCCAGATATCCTCTGTCCATTTAGGGCAGTAGACTTGGCATAGATATCAGGTAGATGGACATGGAAAGTTATTTCCAGACTGTGTGTTTAAAACAATGGATGTCATCAGGCTCACAGTGTTTTAATGGTTTTGAGATACAGTGGGGAAATAGAAGTTCTCCCCTCATTAATATGTTTTCAACGTGAACAGTTTTTGTTTCTATGGATTGCAGTAGCCATCATTCCTGACTGGAAACTAGCCTGGTGATCTTCCTATAGGGCTTTAGAAGGTAGGTCTAGGATAGTCACTAGATTGGGACTCTTATGTTTTACTTTTCCAAGAAGTCTCCTATAGTTCAGACTGGCCTTGAACTTGCTACTAGCCAGGGTTGACCTTGAACTCTCAATCTTCCTGTCTCTAGCCCTGGGAACACAGGCCTGGCTCATCCCACTCAGTTTGACCCCAGTCTGAAGAATGAACTCAGAGGGCTTTTGGCATGCTGGGCAAGCACTCTCCAACTGAGCTACATCCTCTGCCTTCCTCTGCTTTTGATCTTTTGTGGTGCTAGGAATTGAACTCAGGGCCATACACAAATGAGGTAAGAGCTCCACCACCCAGCTGTAGGACCAGCTCGATGAGGATGTTCCAGAAACCATCAGCAAGGCTTGCTCCAGTATTAGGAACTGTCCTTTGCTTCCCTAGGCTTGCTCCAGTATTAGGAACTGTCCTTTGCTTTCCTTCTCACAGATCCTACTCGGTCTTAAGACACCTTGACCTTTTGAAAACTGGCTGTTTATGTGTGTGCGTGCCTGCTTGAGTTTATGTGCACCATGTATGTGTAGGAGCCCTCGGAGGCCAGAAGACAAGGTTGATTCCCTGGAACTGTAGTTACAGGGTGTTAACACCCATGTAGGTGCTGGAAACCAAACCCAGATCTTCTGAACGAGCAGTAGACACTCATGACTGCCAGGCCATCTCTCCAGCTCCCCACAACTCCGATTTTTAATTAAATTGCTTGTGTGTGAAAGAGGTAAGCCGTGAAGAAACTGTTATACCCGGGCCATAACTTAGCAAAAAATTTTTCAACAGTGATCCACCACGGGCTTTGAAACTAATTACTCTATATTAATTTGCCTTGTCTTAAATATCAACTTTTCTTTTCCCAATAGGATATCCCTTCAAAAACTGATTACTTCAAAAATCATCAAGTTATTACTGTACCCCCACTTAATTCTTAATGAAAAATAGAAAAAAAATGAGCCTCAAGTCATACAAGATTTTTTTTTTTCTAACTGGGAAAGCACTGGCTGAGCATTGACATATTGCATTTCATTTAATTCCAACAATCTTTGTAGCATTATGTGGGATTTATGATATTATATGTATAGCCATTCCTGAGAGCAATGTTTAGCCAAAGGACAGACGTGACATATATCCAATACCTAGAAGATGATGAGCCAGAGTTGTTTATGAAGGTTCATGCAGCAGGAAGCTCTTGATAGCATTTAGAGAAAGAAAATATTAAAACTAGAATGAAAAAGTGACCTTGAAAGACAAAGATACCATGAAAACAAGTGAGGTGTCCAATGTTGGCTAAAATACAAGTTGTACAGGAGACCCTCAGGATAGTCTCTTAAATGGGACCTGAGACACGTGACCCTATAATGCTCTGGCGTTTCTTCTCGTGAAAGCAGTCAGAATGTCCAACCAATCTCCCTCAACAAGGTTTTTTGCTGTATCAAAGGGTCTGCCTCAGTTAGACTGCAAATCTTCCCTAAGGCAGACAGATAAACAAAGGAAGACATTTGCAAGTCCCCCCCACCCATTGCCTCATTTAGAAAGCCTCCTGGTGCTGGGTGGTGGTGCACGACTTTAATCCCAGCACTTGGGAGGCAGAGGCAGGCAGATCTTTGTGAGTTCGAGACCAGCCTGGTCTACAAGAGCTAGTTCCAGCGCAGGCTCCAAAGCCACAGAGAAACCCTGTCTCGAAAAACCAAAAAAAAAAAAAAAAAAAGAAAGAAAGCCTCCTGGTTTGTTATATTCACCAAAGACTATAATGATCACCTCTCGGTTTGATATAGTCACCAAAAATTACGATGACCCATGTCCCTTTGTATCCCCAGATCTCAAGGTACAAGAATGTTAGGATCACCTCTCACTATGGACTCAGACAAACTAAGCAAGGTCTCAGAAATTTCTTTCTTTTTTTCTGAAGCCATCATCCACAGCATTGGATTGTGAGTTAGTCCCTTCTGCACCCATGCCCACTCACATAGCCAAGCAAGTCAGGCAAGTCCTTGGCTTTTATGAGTCAGACCCAAGGCAAAGAAACAATTCTCTGGCCTGGGTCAAAGCGTGGACTCTGTGGTGCCAGCTCAGTACAGCTGTATAAACTTGACTTGAACTCGGAACTCCAGCACTCAAATAGAAAGCCAGGTGTGCTGGTGCGGCCCTATAGTCCTAGCACTGGGGAGGTAGGGAGGGTTGTATCTACGGGGTTTACTGCCCAGCCATCGAGATGGATGAGTGAGGGATCAGTGTGGGACCTTGTCTCAAAAAATAAGGGGGACAGCAATGGAGAAAGACATCTAGTACTCACTGATGGCTTCCATATACATACAACACTCCCCCAACACACATGCATACACACAGAGAAAGGACCATGTACACACACACACACACACACACACACACACACACACACACACACACTGTGTACATGGATACCTCCCCCAAAACAATGAGTTTAGTGTTAAGCATGTTGAGTTGGAGCTAAGTGTAATGTGTAGCTGGAAGTACACAGCAAGCGAGTACTTAGATAAAAGTTAAGGAAACAAGGAAGGAGAATAAGGGTTGAGAAACAGCAGTGTGTTCCTGGGAGTGGAGGAATAATGTACCCAATAATGAAGGTTGAAAGGAATAAAAAGCTCTCCTTTGTCTGGAGCTCAGACACCGAAAATACAAGCAGAGCCACAAGGTCCCTGAGCCTTCAGAGCAGTGGGAAGAGAAGACAAAAGGGGAAAGGAGAGGAATGTTCGTGGAGTGTGGGGAGCTGTGGGCCATGGAAGCTGCCATTGCTCTGGACACCAGACAGGAGGGTTCTAACAGAGATCCTGCTTGGGGCCAATGTGCGGCCCAAGACTTTGGACCAGTTCATGGAAGCGATGCGTAATCCAAGTTGTCTCTGAAACTAATGAGGAGCCTAAGCACACACATGTGCATGCATATTTAAGATTACAATGTGTTAGCTGCTTCTTCCCTCTTACAGAGTAATTATAGTCTGAGTTTGTAGAAATGCCGACTGGAATGAAACACTGCTGTGACTTTTGAGCAACATAATAGCAGGGTATTTGCTCATTTGTATAAATAGATTTTAAAAATTGACACAGAGACAGAAAAGTTTCTACTGCTAGGACCTTGTGCTCCCGGAGTGGGGAAGGATGACAGTTAAGATATATGATTCTATCCCCTAAATGAAATGACAGCAATCATTGTGAAGTGCATAATTAGTGGGAGCCCTGGGGATGAGTGGTTGGGGTCCTACCAGTGAGGCCACCATTACTTTTGTCTGAATTCACCAAGCAGCATGGATGTGAGGTGTCCAGCAACAGCCTGGGGGAGCCCCGTGGCTGCAGGACCACAACCTAACAGGCCTCTGGATGTAACAGCCACCTGACTCAAAGCACAAGGAGCAGAGGAACACATATCCATCATGAAAACCTACAGAACAGGTGAGCTGGGCTCTCTGACCAGTAAATGGCATTGAAAACAAGTGGGAAGGATTATTATGGACCTAACATGGGTATAAAGATACTCCAAGTAAAGGAAAGAAGTCCATCTGGGGCTTTAAGGAAAGACAGATTTTTCCTTTTTGTTTCTTCTTGTTCTTGTTCTTCTTGTTCTTCTTCTTCAAAAAGTAATGATTTTTTTTAAAAAAATAGGTAGGAGCCAGGTATATAGTAGTGCACACCTTTAATCTAAGCACTCAGGAGGTAGAGGCAGGCGGATCTCTGAGTTTTGAGGCCAGCCTACTCTTACCTAAAAAAGTTTCAGGACAGCCAGGGCTACACAGAGAAACCTAGTCTTGAAAAAGATAAAATTAAATAAGTGAACTAATCAAAAAGATGTGTGGAGATATTTAAATACTCGCTAGGGATTACAATGAAAATTCATTGTTAAGTGTGATAAATGGCGTGGTGGTCATGATGCTGAAGAGTATCTATTTACATATGTGTACATATATGTAAATATATGTATATGTATATATATATATGTGTAGAGAGAGACAGGCAGAGACAAGAGAGACATACAGGCAGAAAGGCACACATACAGAGACACACATATACATACATACACACACATATATAATAATTAGTTTGTGGGTGAAATAGTGTAACAGATTTGCTTGGTAAAGTGAGAATTGGTGTGAGATACAGATGAACAAATAACGTGATGCTGTTGTTTGTGGGAGCTGGGGTTTGGGTTAATGCAGATTCTTTATCTGACGTCCCCTAGTTACACCCCTGCCCTCAACTCATGGTACTGGTGAGCAAATGGAGGGCCCTCTGAATAGTAGGAAAGCACTCTACCACTAAGCCACACCTAACCAAAGTTTCATATGCCTCTAACCAATCTCATAATGAAACGTTGAGAGTATGGTAGATAATTTGCTAGAATGAAAGTATCAGCCAATCATGGTGGTATGTGCTTTCAATCTTATTGCTTTGGGGATTAAGGATGGCAAGTTCTAGGCTAACCTGGGCTACATAGTGAGGTCCCATGTCAACAAAACAACTGGTCCTGGGAAATGGCTCCATGGTTAAGAACACTGCCTGCTCTTGAGGAGGATCAGCGTTTGATTTCCAGCACCCACGATGGTTGGTACAAAACCTTCTGCAACCAACCTCAATTCCAGGGGAGTCACTACTGTCATTTTCTGGGCTCTTCAGGCACCCTCATGCACACACACATACACAAATGAGAGAGAGAGCAGAGACAGAAAGAAAGGAAGTTTTTAAAAATATATACACACACTTTGGCGGGGGGGCGCTGTAATATAATTGTGGTAGCAGATCTGGCAAGTAGGTGCTGTCTGCAGGAGAGGCAAGGACACCAGACTTTTGCCAAAGCTGACACAGAAGGTGAGCTCCACAGGATATTAATATACGCTGCACCAGACATAATTTGAGGGGGGGAAGTGATTTTAGAATTGTGGGCTCAACAGAGCTCAAAGGGAACCTTGCTGCAAGATGCTGGTTGTGGAGTACAGCTGCTTGTGTGGTTTCCATGGCTACTGTGGTGGTACAGAGAAATTTTCATCCACAGAAAGCCTTTAAGATCTTGCCATTCACCCCCTGGGTTACTTAAACAAAAATTTAGGAAATCTAATGAGAAGAGAACCTGAGCTCTGGAAGGTATAATTGAGGGAGTGAGACACGCTTAATGTACATGAGGTGTGTGTTTAGACTTGACCGTGGGGCTGTGTAGTCAAAGACTAGGATTTTTCTAGAACACGGTCCAAGCTTGGCCATTTCATGGCTACGGATTTTGTGCAAACATTTTTAGCCTGTGGGCCTCAGCTTCCTAGCTTGAAAATGAAAATGAATACCATGGGACAGTATCTTCAAAATATCTGCAAATATCAAAGCATAGCTTAAAGGAGAACCTATAACCTTCCTGATAGATATACAACCCTGGATGTATCCAGAAATTGAGGATGTATTTGGAGGGGGCAGATCTAGGGGAGAGAAGAGATTAGAAACTTCCCTAAGAAAGTACCTGTGCCTTAAAATGAGTTCCTAAGTGGGCTGGTTTAGCCAGTCCCCCATGTATAGTAATTTTCTAAAGTACTCCATCTTTCTTCCTGCTACCTAAATGAAGACTTCTCTGAGATACTCAGTAAAAAAATACCCAAAGGTCACTGA
Source organism: Dicrostonyx torquatus (assembly GCA_028555095.1). Lineage (NCBI taxonomy): Eukaryota > Metazoa > Chordata > Mammalia > Rodentia > Cricetidae > Dicrostonyx > Dicrostonyx torquatus. The sequence continues at coordinate 2,494,829 of JAQHUG010000221.1, read as the reverse complement.
GATTTGCTTCAAAATATGAAGTTCTAGAAACCACGTATATCTGCTTTTCTCTCTTGCTGAGGTGTTCTGGACAGTTTTGGGGTAGGGGTGATGGGTAAGGTGTGGGGAAGGGCACTGGTGTCCTTCAGTTTAGAATTCTTACCTCAGTCTGGACCATGTGAACTCTGTGAAGTCTTAGGTCATGCACTGCTCCATAAATGTCCACAGAGTCCTTGGAATCCAACTGCTGGAGGATCCGGTCCAAGGCAATGAACGTCCCAGTTCTGCCCACACCAGCACTGGAGAGAAACAAAAGGAAGATGGGGCCTCGGATTTAGTTCCCCTTCCATGACTGCATCACAAGATTTTGGCCATCTTTCTTCTGTCTCTCAAATTATAGGAGGATACATGAATCTTTCTTTCCACAGACTTGTTTTCTCTCAAAGATAATCTAGAGCCCTCATGATCTACCTAGAGCCCCTATATCTACCTAGTGCTCCCGTGTCTACCTAGAACCTTCATGGTCTACCTAGAACCCTCATATTTACCTAGAACCCCATGTCTACCTAGAGCTCCCATGGTCTACCTAGAGCCCTCATGTCTACCTGGAACCCTCATGTCCACCTAGAGCCCCCATGACTACTTAGAGCCCCCATGGTCTACCTAGAATCCTTATATCTACCTAGAACCCTCATGTCCACCTAGAGCCTCCATGTCTACTTAGAGCACTCCCATGTCTACCTAAAGCCCCTGTGCCTACCTAGAGCCCTATGGTCTACCTAGAGCACCCCCATGTCTACCTAGAGTCCCCATGTCTACTTAGAACCCCCATGATCTACCTGGAGCTCCCATGGTCTACCTAGAGCCCCTGTGACCTACCTAGAGCTCCCATGGTCTACCTCTTCCCACTTCCTCCTAACCTCCACCTAACCTCACATTGGTATATATCAAGCCCATGCTTATTTTTAGAATTTTCCTCCATACCTGCAAACCCAAACAGAACATTTTATATGTTTTGAACATTTAATCTAAAATGTTTAAGATACTACATATTCTTTTGCTAAGTTCTCTACAATACTGTGAGTATTGTTTTGAGATTTATCCATTTATGATACAGAATTAATTTCATCTCTCTTGCTCATCTACTCTTCTTTTTTTTACTCATTGTTCACTTGCTTTTGTTTTTATTTTTTGAGGAAGAGCCTTGCTATATACTCATGGTCTTCCTGTCTCAGTCTTCCAAGTGTTGGGCTCACAGGCACATGCAACCATGCTTGGCTTAATTCCAACTTCTTTTAACGATTCTGAAGAAGTCACAAACCACTGCTAGTCCACTCCATACTGTAGAGTAAGGGAACATTTTTAGTTGCCTTTTAAAAACCATGTCACAGTGAACATCTACGTGGCAATTGCTCAGCAGTTGGTAGCTAAAATGACCACTGGTGACTTGGTTATACGGTATGAACACCTGACTGGACGTTGCTAAATTGCTTCTTAACACAGGACTCTTGATGCTGTGCTATTTGATGATACCAAGACGAATTTGGTCTTATTCAACCTAGACAAAATTAGAGTCAGATATATAGAAAAGGGAGAGCTCATGCCTGTCTCCCACTTGCAATAAATACCTTCATAAAGGCTTTTTAGGGCCCACAAGAAATCCCTTTCATTCTCCATTCACACCATGCTTTAGGTATGCTATACACATGCCAAGGTTTCTGTACTAAAGTTACCTTTATCTTTAAAGCTATAGCAATCCATGTAAAATGCTTCCCCATAACACTTGCCAAGCAAAGGCCAGCGATGGCGCCTCCACCAGTAAGTGAACGCCAACTCCTCTCTCTGGTTATTAAGACCAGTGAGACTTGTGACAGAGTAGCATATGTAAATTTCCTCACTTTTATCTTAAAAACTCAACTTTGAATATATCTATTATTGACCATGGCACCTATTCCCACTGCTATTCCTAAATAAGTACCAATATTCTTTTCTTTCTTTCTTTTAGTTCTTTGAGACAGGGTTTCTCTGTGTAGCCTTGGCTATCCTGGAATTTGCTCTGTAGATTAGTCTGTCCTCGAACTCACAGAGATCCGCCGGCCTCTGTCTTCTAAGTGCTGGCACTAAAGACGTGTGCCACTACTGCCTGGCGCAATACTCTTTGTAAACACTCCCTCTGGTTATTTTGGCTGGCAATGAACACGTTTATAAGATAGAGAGCAATTCCCCAATGTTTCTGGAATGAAATGCTTGCCATTGTTCAGAAAGCAGGAGACCCCCAAGTGTTTCCAATACCCGTTAAAGCACTGAGGTTCAAAGACACACAAAAGCAGGGTTCCTAGGATGTGGGGTTGCTGGGGAGAAATTAACACACTTGACATTTCTTTTACTGTAGCAATTCTCTGCTCTTTCTTTATTAGTGCCATTCAGTTAGGGCTATCAAAGTGTGCTGCAAACATTAATTAGCTAAACACCAGGCTTCCCAGAGAGAGAAAGCTAGCTTGTTAAGTTGATTTTAAGGACATATGAACTGAAGCAAAAAAAAAAAAAAGTCAAGAGAGAAAAAGAAATTTAAGAGCAAAAATTGACTATAGAGAGCTGGAGTGTGTTAGCTAGGTCCTTTTGCCTGTCCCTTGTCTTTCTTCCTCCACATGAGGACATAGCTTTCTGTTGGAGGGTATATGTGGTTTCAGAGATAAGGTCCCTATAAAACCAAGCTGTCTGTGTGGTTTGGTCTTGAAACATCTATAATTGTGAAAGATACATTTCTGTTGTTTATAAATTGCCAATGAAGGGCCCAGGGAATGGCAAACACAGGCCTGAGAATGGCAAACACAGGTCCTAACTTGGCAAACATGGCACCGACAGGCTTTGCCTTTCACCTTCCTTCCCCTTGCTAAACCTTTAGATTACATTCCTAAAGCTAGCCACCAAGGTCTAGTCTCTTATTTGGCCATTGACTCATTCCTGAGGCTGACCAAGGTCCAACTATCAAAACCTTAAGGTCCAGGAATCAAAATTCATTCTTTTGACTATCCTCATTAAAATACCCACCAGAACTTACCACTACTTCCTAGCTCATTCTAACACAGATCTACCCTTTATTCTTTTTAAAATCAACACCCTGTAAAGCCGTTTTCTGCCCTTTCTGTCAGATTCAGACTCAGCCATCTTATCTCTCTGCCTTGCTTAATAAAGGATCTCTTTGTGCAGGAAATCGGGGTTTGGGTGTGATCTGTGCCGAGTCCAGGCTCCAGAGGGGAGCACCCCACAGTACTGAGTCCTTTCACCCAGTCTCTGGCATCCCCAGGGGATGAGAACATGCTACTAGACCAGGAGTGGAGTCTGGGGCAGTGAGCTCAATAGTGGATAAGGCTTCGTCAAGTGAAGGAGCGAGGAAGCTAACTCAAGGAGGTAAAAACAGCAGGAAACCGCAGAAAACTCCCTGTCTCCAAAACAAAACAGCAGAAAGCAAGAAGAAGTCTGTGCATTAGACTCAGAGAGAAAAAATAATGTGTTTCCTCCTCTATTCAGGACAGGTGCTTTGAACGGGAAATACCTCCCATGGTTTTCGGGCATTTGAACACTTGGTCCCAGTTAGTGGTGCCCGTCAGGTAGGTTTAGAAGGTGTGGCCTCACGGGCAAAAGTATGTCACTGTGGGCAGGCTTTCAGTATCTACAGTCATGCCCACTTCCTGTCTGCTCTCTGCTTCTTGCTTCCAGTTCAACATGTACGCTCTCAGCTGGCCTCTCCGGTCACATGCTACTGCTGGCTGCCATACTGTTTCTGCCAGAATGGACTTGAAACCTCTGCAACTGTAAGCCCAAAGAAACTCTTTCCCACATAAGGTGCCTTGTTCATGGTGTTTTCGTCACAGCAATGGAAAATTAACTAATATAGTGTGAGTGTGTGTGTGTGTGTGTGTGTGTGTGTGTGTGTGTAATGAATCTAGAAAGAGGGCCATGAGAGGGGAGACAGTGATCTCAAGGAGGGAGAAGGCAATGAAATACTTGTGACATGAAAGCAGAGGGGGTAAGAGGGGAACCCATCAGAGGAAGGCAGGATATATGGGGGAGGACTGTGGGGAAGGAGAACATACAGAAATAAAGAAAGAACATACAGAAATAAATATATGTATGAAAATGTGATAATGAAACCTATTGGTATGCTATAATCTAAAAAAATTAAATTAAAAACTCGGAAGAGTAAGCTTGTAGAGTCAACTTCTGGGCTAGGACGGGAGAGGAAATGAGCCAGACGTTGGGCTGAAGGTGAGACAGAACCATGGCGGAGGGCGCGGAAGCCACTTAAGGATCCTATAGCTCATGCAGTAGGAAAAAGAACAAGAAGAGAGCGAGGGGGAGAACAAAGTGGGAGGTGAGGAAGATGGAAAGGGAGAAGCTGTGAAGAAGAATGAGGTTAGAAGAGGAGAATATGATGCACTCGCTGGGGTGAGGCACCCTGGCTGCCTTGGAGACACCCCACGGGTCATGCGCCCTTTGCCTTGCTGTGGACTCTTATTGACATCGCCCCCACCCCCACCCCCGCCACCTCTCCCGTTGCTCCTACCTGCAGTGCACTACCGTGGGCCCCGCCCCCGGGCTTCTGTTGATGTAGTCTCTGACAGTTCTCACAAACTGGATCAGGGACTGGGTGGTCTCTGGGACTCCATGGTCTGGCCATACTGTGTAGTGAAAGTGACGGATGAGTCTGTGTGCGTCCAGCTGCTCCTCCTGCAGGAGTGGAGAGCAGACAATGAGAGGGAAACACAAGGACTCCGACAACTGTGTCATACATGGCTTCTCATGGTCTGAAACTACAGGCTAGAATCAGGAAAAGCAGGATTCAGAGTCTCCCCTATGTAAGTTGGGTTGTTTCTTTTATTCCGTCCCTCTTTCCCTTCCTGCCTCCCTCCTTCCTCCTTTCCTCCCTCCCTTTCTTCTTCTCCTTCCCTCCTATACTTTTTCTGACATAGGGTCTCTTGTAGCCCAGGCTTGTCCCAAGCTATCCATGTATTTGAGGATGACCTTGAACTTCTTCTTGCCTCCACCTCCCAAATGCTGGGATTCCAAATATATAACCACAGTCCCTGGCTTCTGTGTTGGGTTTTAAAATTAAGTCAAGCAAACTAACATACACTGCATATCTTAAATTCCCTGATGGTCCACTCGGGTAACACGGACTCTGAGACCATCTGCAAGATGAGATCCCCATAGTAGAGAGAGTCCTGGTCTGCGGGCCAGTAATGGTCACACTTTACCTAGAAGAGAACAGAGAGGGAAAAATAAGTCTGGAAGCGTGACAGTGAGGCCATCTGCACTCTCTCTCCTTCCAATCCCTGAGTTAGGAATCCAGAATCAGCTGCTAAAACAACCTGATCATTTACTTTCTACTAATCTGCTCATGACCAGTGACGAAGTCAGACTGTTCTTCCAAGGGAAAGAAAGAAACTGCCCCCTCCCCAAGCACGAACCATTCCCACCTTTAGATTCATTCTCCTTTGGGACAGCTTAAGGGTTTTTTTGTTTTTGTTTTTATTTATTTTTTCTCAATGATTTCCTCAGTGTCCTGGTCCCACCAACCAATATAAATGACTTAAAAATCTCTTGTTTTTGCACTTGGGGCCCTAACTTAGTGACAGAGAGGCCTTGCCTCACAAGGCCTGGGATTGCTTCCCCAAGAACTTCAAAGAGAAGGGGAAAAATGTTCTGTTGGAAGAAAGACCCAACCAAGCCTAGGAAGGCATTGTTTTCTGTTCAAATTTTTTGTGCTGTTCAAATTTTTATCACTTTTCTTACCTGGGTCCCATTCCAGAGACCTTTGAGGAGTTAGAATTTGCATCTGAATTTGTGTTTATGTGCACAAAGAGACGAGGAAGGAGATTCTGAGTATTTGTTTTTATATTCTGTTTTGTGGAACAATGATGTGGAAGTTCCCCCTGTATGCTGTGAATTCCATTGGTAAAGAAACTGCCTTGGCCTGTTGATAGGCCAGAACTTAGGAAGGCGGGGAAAACTAAACTGAATGCTGGAGAAAGGAGGCAAAGTCAGGAAAGAAGCCATGGAGCTGCCAGAGACAGACACTGGAAACTTTACCTGGTAAGCCACAGCCATGTGGCACTATACTGATTAATAGAAATGGGTTAAATTAATTTAACAGTTAGCCAATAAAAAACTAGAGCTAACGGACCAAACAGTGATTTAATTAATACAGTTTCTGTGTGATTATTTTGAGTCTAAGCTAGCCAGGCAGCAGAAGACCAACAAGCATCCCTCCGTACAACAGAACAGATTCATTAAAACTGATATATTTTATAAGATGCACATTCATTGGCATCAGTATTTATTTGCATTTCTGTATAGACTTGGGTATCAAAACAATGAACATCACTATTATTTTATCTTATGGTGATGTAGGCAGATATAGCTACATATGTGTATTGAATTTCTGTTTACATGGATATGTAATATGTTTACATGGATAAGTATTCTGGCCATTTCATCAATGTCTATATAAACATCATCTAGTAAGGCTAGTCTTGTGGAGAAAGACATAGGTCCCAGTCTAGGCAGGATGATGGAAGACAGTCTGAAAATCCGGCACACACATACTAAGCTCTTTACATTCAGATTTTAATAATAAAAGTAGCCATATAATATAAAAGATTATAAATGGGGATTATAAATATAAAAGGTTTTAATAATAGTTCAGATAGATATTTTACTTCATGTCTGCCAGTACAGCCTAAAATATTTCTCTCCTGGGAGGAGGCTCCCCGTCTCTGGTAGGGTTGCTCTCCTACCCACACTCTGAAGGACAGAGCATGCATGGGGTCAGGCATTCTTCCCACTCATGTTTACTTCTGACTCTCGCAGGCTTCACAGTTTGAACGAAATGTCTGACCAACAGTTTAAAAAAGGATCAGATTGTTTTATCATCAAGTGGCTTAATTCCCTAACAGCGTCCTCCCAGGGTGTCTTCTTGGGTTTGTGGGTGTAACTTTGGATGGGAAAGGAGGATAGAATTCCATTAGAACAACAGCCGAGGGCAAAGCCAGGGAGGCAGGAAAACTGTCTACTTACTCGGCCTTTCTCAACACACTGGGTCACCATGACGATATTGTGAACATTTTGTTCCCACGCCATTTTCCAGAAGTCATCCTTGGTGCCAGGAAGCGGTCCCTGCGTGGCGATATATTCTCTTCTGAAGTTGTTACCCTGTGATGAGTTTACAGTATGGAGAGTCAGAAACAATGGGCTCTTCAGAACTGTAAACAAAGAGCTAGCTCGCAGATTAGAAGGTATGGAGATCTTGCAAGGTCCTGGAGAATACGATTTGAGCACCAGTGTCAAGGCTTGGGAGTAGGAAGGACAAAGGAGAGATCATTGGGCTGTTGTTTACAGCCACGGTCCCCTTAATCGGCTGGGTCTGCTGTCAAGGCCAATGGAGGATTCCAGCCCCAATAGAGAAAACAATTTTACTTTTGTTTGTGTGTGGCTCTGTGTATGTTTGTGTGTGTCTATGCATACCCATGTGTGTCCATGTATGCCTTTGTGTGTGTGTGTGTATGTATGTGTGTACCTGTGTGTATGTGTCTGTGCGTACCTTTATGTGTATCTGTGTATGTGGTTAATGTTTGTGTGTCTATATGTACCTATGTGTGTGTGTGCGTGCCTTTGTGTGTGTATTTAGTGGTTGTGTGTGTGAACTGTTCGAAGAGCTGATTTTACTCTTTGTGGATAATTGACATTACAATAGTTTGGACACTTGGTGGAAAATGAGCCATTCATGCCCTGAGCTTCTCCCAGATGATATGCAGCGGGTCTGGACGTTCACCGCTCTGACTTAATCCCTACATAGTGATCTAGATATTTCCACTAATTCTGTCTTCACTTTAGCACTCCAGAATTAGTTCCCGGTCCTAGTGGAAGCTCATCTCATCGTTGCCTTTGCTCAAGATCTCTGTATTACATTGGTTCCGCCATCCACAACCCAGCCACCCATACACTGCCTCTCGGCCTGGCTAATCTTTATTTATCCTTAGTGCCTTGTCTGTCTGACTGAAATCATCTTTGATCTTCCTCTCTATCGGCTGGCATTCTCCTCCTCCGTGTTCTGTGGGAACTTCTAATCTCTTGCTACTCAGGGTGGTCCTCAGGCTAACGGGGATGGGATCACACAAGGGGTCATTAGAAGTGTCAATAGCAGCTGTACCCATCTCCAATAGAACGGACAGTGTTGAAGTGTGAGTGCTGTTGGTGCTCGTTCATGTAGGAGACACTGCTCTGATGTTGTAACTATGACATTGCCCTGTGAGTCTTCAAGGTCTCGACTATTCAATAGTTCTCTTAGAGATGTAATCCCTATATATCTTTCAGTGTTTGGATTATAGTTATCACTACTCAATTGGTTAGCACTTAATGTGTAGACAATAATCTGAGATATTTTCCTAATTTTTTTGGAAAGGGAATTTGGGGCTCAGTGAGGTGACAGAACTAGCTGTGTCACGGAGTCAGCCAGGGGCAGAATTGGAACTGAGATCAGATCTGGGTTGTTGTTTTGTTTTTGTGTTGTATGTGGGAGGTTGGCAAGACGTAAGTCGGTATCAGATCCCAGAAGTTAGCACAACCCTGAAGTGTGTATGTGTGTCTTCCAAAAGTCCAAGTTAGCAAGAGATTGGCCCTGTCAGGATGGCGGCCTTACCCATGGGGGCCATCTTCCTCGAGCAACTCTAATCTTCCATATCTCAGGGCCACAGAAAGGAAACAATCTTTGAACATGCATCCTGGGTTTGTGAGAACTGCATCTGACCATGGTCATTGTGAAAAACAGTGATCGAAGGGAGCAGCCGGTATTTTATGGCAAGTGGACACGGTCTTTTAAACCTCGCAACTTGTTTCAGGGGAGAACGGTAGGGTGACTATGAAGGCGTAGCAGGTCCTGCACAGCCATCATCAGCTTCATCCTGGGCATGATGAGCTGGGAGGTCACTTACGGGGATGTAACTGGCATTGATGTAGTCGGAGCATGGGTCGTCATCTACGTTGGACAGCTTCACCCTTGAGGTATCATCTGCAAGGAGATTGATTGAAAGATTCGCTGCTGCCTGGGATGATATTCCCACGTGGGCAATGTGGTATTAGATTGCCTTACCTCTGATCCCCACAGAAGCCCCAAGAGAAGTGTTCCTATCTCTGTTTAATAATTGGGACTCTGACATGGTAACTGACTCGGGGCATGTGACGTAGGTGGCACATAAACAAAGGATGCAGGAAACAATGGGAAGCCCCATCTACAGAGCCCTGCTCTTAACTTTGGTCATGCTCTGAGCCTCCAAGGAGAAAGAGTAAGAGCAGCAAAGAGAAATGCCAACTGGTCCTCTTAGAACCGGAGTTTAAAATGGTCATTACCCTTGTGAGAGAAGCGTATGAGTACTGGGAACATTCCCTGTTAAAGCCTGAGAGCATGCATATCCAGCTAATGTGCACACACACACACACACACACACACACACACACACACGCATGTGTGTACATGGTTTTTATGTAATAGCACCACTAAGTTCCAACACAAAACTTACAGGGCAATATGTTGTTGTATCGATTTTTCCCTCTATTCTCAGGCAAGAGCGCAATGTCACATGACTGGTTTCGACCCACGTCTTTTAAGTCCTGTTAGGTTTAGGAAAAAAAAAGTTTGCAGGTGGAGAATATAAAATAAAATAAGGCAACTCATACAACCCCTGAGATACATAAAGAAGTGTACATGAGTTACAGTTTATGGAACACTGGTGTTCCGTATGCATGGGCTCTGGTCCTTTTCACAGTCCTACACGAGAGGTACTATCAATACTGCCCTACAGTGTTAAGTATTAGAGGTGATAAATACCACGCTCCAGGACATGCATATGGCAAAACTGAGAAATCATGTGCAAAGCCCGAACACTCTTTCCCAAAGTACACTGTTTCCCAGACTCGCTGAGTAATGGACAGCACTGAAATGTGTCCACTCTTTCCCACGGATCCCGAAAGCTCTAAGTTTGCCATGCGTTTCCAACTCAAACCAGCCTCTGAGAGCAGGTGGAATCCTGTTCAAGGGGCCCGGCTCAGACACAGGAGTGATCTCCTGAGACCAGAGGCATCCCAACTGTGACTTCACAGTCACATTGAAGAGGGAACGCTACCGGTGGGGGCAAAGGCTTCCTGGGGCCTGCAGGGTACCTCATATTCCTTGGACAGAAGGTAGTTGGAGTCAGCCTGCAGTTTCATGAAATGCCCTTCGAACTGATTTATCTTTATGGGGCTGTAAAAAACAAAACAAGAGGAGAAGAAAGTTACTGAAGGAACGGCAAAATGCTCTCACCAGGCTGAGTTGTATTTCAAAAGTGAATTAATCAATACATTTTTCTCTTACCAAGAGGTTTTCCGGTTGCTGTGAGAGAGACAGAAAAGAAAGAGGGACCTTGTTAGCAAATCCAACAGAATACCATTTTCCAGTAAACCGAGCAAAGGAAGCTTTGGCACTTACCCTTTCTGGCCCAGATTCAAGTGGACAGACAAAGGCCGATCCCTGTGAATGCTCAGGCGGGCAGATGGCCTTTCCCGACCATGGCTGAAACACAGGACACAGGTTTCTTTATTCGAATTATGTTACTTGGCTTGCACAACGTCCCCCGTTTATGGCACTGTGCACACTTGTGCAAATGTGAAACCTTCAGATCCTATGGAAGTCTGCACTCAGCTGACATCTCTTTGGGGGAGGAAGAGGAGAGGGGAACAACATCACGTGACCTTGGCCACTCAGAAGCATCCCTCCAGAATAACGGAAAGATGTCTCCTGATGTTTGGTCATAATCATCTGCCACACTCAATAAAACTTTCCTTAAGAAAGTCCCCTAAGCCAGAAAACGTCAGATACCAGATACGGTTGCAAGGGAGAACACGACGTTAAAAAAAAAAAAAAAATTAGTGACAGAAAAGGGCCCCATTCTGAAAAGTATTCATTTTAGTTCTTCCTGAAATTAGGGTAGCTGGTAAATCCCAAGATGCCAGCTGTACTTTCTAGGACATTTCAGAAAAGCATGTAGGCAGCTTGGAAAAGTCTGTCTTCATGAGGCTATGTACCCCAACTGGTTTGCCTGTGCAAAAGGATTCTGTTTCATATTTAAATCGATCTACTGATGGCCTCTCATCATTGACGAGGGCCCAGTGCACCAGTGGTTTATAGGAAACCTGGAGAGGCATGAGTCTCGGATTCAATTTGACTCTTGTTCTTACTAAGGGAACTACGGTGATTTAACCTGGAGAAATGAAACTAGTTTGCTCTTTCAGACTGAAGGGCATTTTTAGCAGCTTCCTTATGTTTGCAAGCCTGGTCACTAAAGGTTTCTTCACACTTACTTAGTTTTCTGTCTGCAGATGAAGAAGGCGACAAGGGCCACCAGCATGCCAATTAGAAACAGACCAGCGCTCACACCTTCAATAACTCCAAACAAGGGCTCTGTGATAATCCAGATGGAAACAACAAATAAAAGGAGAGAGGATTAGTGGTAAGGCATCAATCTGACAGCTATCAAGCTGTCTTCCTAAATAACATTGTCATTTGTGCCATTCGAGAGGCCCACAGTGAGGTATTGATGCCCCAAAAGCCATGAGTAGGCTAAGGCGAACGAGCTGCCTACATCCTGTCATAGGCAGGTTGGTTCCAGAGTAAAAGCTCATCAACTTTGGGAGCAGACGATGTATATAGTCTCTTTAACTTTTTCGTATTAATTAATTCTTTGTGGATTTCACATCTTGCATCCAGATCCCACTTATCTCCCCATCCCCTTGCATCCTCCCTCTGCCCCTGCAACCTCCCTTCTTAAGATAAAAACAAAACTTAAAAAAAAGACCATCAAGTGCCAAACCACACAAACATATTTGTTTCTTGATTTTTTTTTTCTGGGATTCACAGTATTGAACCTGTGGCTACAGAGAACCAGCCTCATATGCATATTTTTGTTAAGGTCCACAAGAAGTCGCACGAAAGGCCGCCAGTCAAGTGTGCAGTCAGCAAGAGCATTTATTAATGTTACCAACATGTTGGGGTCTTCCCATCTGACAAAGTGGCACATGACAATCTCCAGAGAAGCTCACAGACTCCTTTCAAGCAGGGTTAGGGGAGTTCTAGGAAGGAGAGTCTGAGAGCTGATTTAAACAAGTTCCCAGGATTGGTAGGAGGCTGTAGGAGTTAGGGATTTTCCAGCGGCAGGGTAGGCTAACAGAAGGCTGTGGGCACGCCTGCTGATCGGTTGCCCCTGAGATGTGGCTTTCTGGAGAACTGCTTGCTCAGCTCCAGCCACCTCCAGTAAACCAAAGGAAGGCCTGGTCCCTGACAGTGGCTATTAGAAACCTGTCATGGCTCTGGTCTGGCTTCCTGGCCCTCTCTGTCCGATCTACAACAGAGAGCCCTTTAGGTCGGCTTACACTGTGAGCCATGTAAGCTCTTAGTACTGGTGTTTCTCATTCACTTAACACTTCATTTTTAGTGGGAAATCATCGTGTGCTTCCTCCTTCTTTTAAGATTTAGCTCCCTCCAGTCTGTTCTGTAGAGCTGGTGTGATCTCTCTGATCCACTTCAATCCATGGTCACGTGGAGATTAAAATCCAAAGGAAAATAAATACCCAGCCACCATCAGGCAAGTCACCATCCTCCCCACTAAAGGCTCTTGTAGATGACATGGTAACTGGGGAAGGCATGCGTGGATGGAGAGGAGCCTTACCTGACTCGGTGGTGATAGGCAACGAGAAAAATGTATCTGAATAGAGGGGCTTTGTGAATTCTTTCAAGTCCTCGTCAAATAGCTGCGTAAAGGCCCGGATGCTGATTCTGAAAGAAAACACCTTTACTTAACCAGTGGCTGAGAGGAGCAGGATGGGCTGAAAACTGAGTTCAAGGGGAACCAGGGCCGGTAGGAGGTTGCTCTGTGTTCAGGTGAGATGAACTATGGAGCCAGACAAACATGGATTCATGCAATCATTCACTAATTTGGTCATCAAATACTTATTGAGCCCCTGCAGTGTGTAGGTCACTTTCTAGGAGCCAGGGATCATAAGAGGACTGAAGCAAAACTCTTACTACCCCAAAGACTTCAATCCCATGGAGAAAGTCAGATGGTAAGTTTATGGATACAATGTGTCTGATGATAACAAATACCATTGATAAGCAAAGAACATGGTGTTCTTAAAAAAAAAAAAGAAGCAGAAACAGGAGGAGGAGAAGGAGAAAGAAGAGGAAGAGGAAGAAGAAGAAGAAGAAGAAGAAGAAGAAGAAGAAGAAGAAGAAGAAGAAGAAGAAGAAGAAGAAGAAGAAGAAGAAGAAGAAGAAGAAGACTGACAACTTCAAGTGTCACACTATGGTGATTATCACTAAGACAGGCAGAGTTCTGACTACATGAGGCTCTTTAATATATGTTTTTTCCACGTGCTTTGAGAAGCTATACCTCCTCTTACCAAGTATTCTTTGCCTAGCTTGCCCTCCACAGGACTGACTCAACCATATGTGGGGGCGGGTGAGTTCTAGAAAACAGATGTATATGCATGCTGAGTTCTAGAAAACAGATGTATATGCTGTTCGGAAAGGCACACATATACGCTGTAAGTTGATGAAGCTGTAAGAAATGTGGTAGATCTTCATCTTGACTGATTTCTCTGTTCATAAACACTTGATGGACACTTTTTTTTTTTTGCCAAGTACTTGGTGCACCGTTCTGTAATCAATGGCATGTCTGACTCCCTAGTTACACTGAAACCTTGATTGAAGCCTAGCGAAGAGGAGTAAAAGCCACAGGGAAATGCAGGATTAGAAGTATATGGGACTTGGGGGTTTTAAATGAAGCCAGGGGAGAATGTTACTACCCAACCGTGTCTGTCAGGTATGGCATGGGGCTGTCTGAAGATTGAGTGGGCTTTATAAGCAAGCCAGAGAAGAATGGAAAGCATTCCGAAGGATCATAAAAAACAAATTTCAAAGATTCGGAGATGTAGGGGAGCCAGCTACAGGGAACCTGATGGAGTGAGAGGTCAGAGGGCAAATGCTAGGTCACAAGCAACTGTAAATGAATGGGAATCACGAATGAGAGATGATAGGATCTGTCGCATCCGTGACTCTTCAGGACAACCCTGTGATGTGCAGATGGGGGAGACAAGGATGCTGCTTACAATGTGACGCAGCTAGAAAACAACAGAGCTGGAGCGCAGATGCTGGGGCTTTCCCCTGGGCCTTGGCAACCACTGTGGATAGGACAGGTGTGTTCTGAGAGATGGGCGGTCCTGGTCCAGATGTGACCGTCCATAGTTTCTTATTTGCTCTTCCTGTGAAAGGCAGTACTGTTGTCCTCTCTTACCCTTTCACCCTGGTGCCATTTCATTATCTAGTCAACTGTGGTCCAAAAAATAGCGCATGCCAAAAAAAATGGCACCATGAGATCTCACTTTGTTCCATCCAGAGAATGAAAGACTCTTTTTGTTCAGCATTTCTACATGTGTGTGTACAGGTACATGTGTGTTGCAGGTGTGCATGCCCATGTGTGCAGGCCTGTGTGGAGGCCAGAGGACAACCCTAGGAGCTATTTACATTCTGAGTTTTGTTGTTTTTGAGATAGGGTTTATCTTTAGTGTGGGGCTTGCAAATTCAGCTAGGCTGTCTATTAGTGAACCCTAGAAAAGATTTCTTATTGACATTTTTTCAATTCTGGGATCACAAGCACACAACCATTTCACCCAGCTTTTGTATATAGGTTCTGGGGATCAATCTTGATCCTCCTGTTTGCCTCATAAGCCTTTGCCAGCAGCCATCTCCTTAGCCCCTCCCCACCCCTGCAATGTTACTCAGTAGTTAGTTTTGCTTTTATCTTTCTAGAGACAGGGTTTTATGTACCTAGTTTGCGTTCAAACTTGTTGTAAAGCCCATGTGTGGTGGTTTGAATAAAAATGGCCGCCATAAGCTCATAGGAAGCGTGGTCTTGCTGGAGGAAGTGTGTCACTGGGGGTGAGCTTGAAGTTTCAAATGCTCAAGACAGGCCCAGTGTCACTCTCTCTTCCTGCTGCCCGAGGATCTAGATGTAGAACTCTCAGCTACTGCTCCAGCGTCATGTCTGCCTGTGTGCATGCTTCCTGCCTTGATGATGATGGACCAAACCTCTGACCTGTAAGACCTGTAGGCCAGCCCCAATGAAACGTTTTCCTTTTTAAGAGTTGCCTTGGTCAGGGTGTCTCCTCACAGCAATACAAGTCTAGGATACCAGGGTGTCCTTGAATTCTTGATTCTCTTGCCTCTACGTCACAAATGCTAGTGTTAAGGGCTTGTTCCACCAAGCCTAGCTTTCTGAGTTATTATCAGATGGATTGTCACAATACCTCAGTGCTTGTGTTAAAGAAACCTCAACTTTTACTTTATCACGCTCCCCGAACGCAGAGTAGTAGTGCTAGCAGTTCACACAGAATAAAGAGAAACTTCCTCTAGTTTGAAATGTGAATGTTGCTGATTTAATTAGGGAAAAGATATTATACTGAGAATGAACCTGAAATGTGTCATGTCCCGTCATTGTTAAGGGCCACACCAGGACATGGTAAATGCTTAGTTAAAATGGGATAGGGTTGAAATCATAAGGTTTAGTACTGTCTGTGGACCCAAGCAGACAGTGTAGGTCTTTGGGCAGAGAGGGATTCTATACCCCATCGTCTTCTCTCTCTCTACGTCAATGCACAGGTAAGTGAAAGGCTTTCACTTTTATGGGGGAACGGTTCCCAGGATAGCTTTGCTCAGGTTCATTGAACCCAGATAACAAAGGAACTGAGAACTCTCTGACATCTCCAGAGACAGAAGGGTCCCAGTTTCTGATCCCATTTATGCTTCTTTCTTGCTCTATCTAATAACTGATCTCCTTTATGTAGACCCATGGGGGTTTTTTTGAAGTATAGATCCCTGGATTTGTTCATGTTTTCTCTGGAGGTCATAGTCTTGCCCAAGAGGTAATAGCAAAGTTGTGTGGGATCCTAGTGGTTACCTGATGCTCTTGCCCAAAAGGAACCTTTGTTTTTAGGAAAACCATCTGCTTGCCTTTGTTGACGGGGGTGGGGGAAGCAAAGACTACTCTTAGGTGTGATGATGCACTACAATCTCCTTTGGGAACTGACATAAAAAAATTCTACTTGGTTTCAGAAGCAGGACTCAAAATATGTAAGAGTCAGTTAGACTTTGCTTGGCACTGGTCAACCAGAATGCACACTGGCTCACAGGGAACCTGCCTGGCTGCTGTGTTGCCTGGATTATCAGGCTTGCCACAACACCCAACAGAGAAGGTCCATCCCCTGAGGAAATAATAAATTTGGATGTCTGTAGCCTTATCATCTAAGACAGGAGCTCAGGTTTCCTTTCCCTTGAGGATGCTGACTGGGTGACTCTATTTGCTTTGGGAAACACAATGAAGAATAAGAATGCCACAAATTCCTAGGGCAGGAAGGCAGCTGTGCTTTCTGGGGGACCAACAGTGATCAGCTGCTCCACTCATCCGCCACCTCAGAGCAAGGAACAGGTGCTTTCATTCAGGCAGAGCTCTCTCCACGAGCCCTGTCTGGACCATGGAGCACTTTCACGTGTGCACACCTTGGAGAGGAAGCATAGCTTCAGTCCCATTCAAAGTGTCTGGCGGAGTTTCATCCTGCTTGGGTCTCCCCAAACTCAGTCTCGCTGAAGATTTTTACAACGGCAAGCGTCGTATATTACTTGACAAAGGCTAAAGCAGTTGCAGGAGAAAGAGTGATCTATTCAAACCCCTCCGTGTTTCACACAGTGCCCTGGAGCTTTTGTACAATGCTGAAAAAGCCCTCTGTGCACATTACCCGTGAGTGGATGCAGGAGCTCAGCTTTTATAAATTACTCTCTCTAATATAATACAGAATACTCTTGCGGTGTAGGCTATCCGTCTACGAGAGTTCATACGTACTGACGTTGCTCAGCTGAGCACCTCATAATGTAATACGTCTCTCGGGCAAATGATGGCGATGCATCTAACCTGTAGGCGGTGTGTGGCTTCAGTGGTCCATCACAGAACTTTTGCTGACTGGGATCACATTTACCACCAAGGCTGTCCATCTCGGCTCCAAGCTTAATGTTAAAGCTCTTAGAACTGCTGTCGGGACTTTCTGCGCACTTGCTGGCGAAGTAATTGGTCTGGTAGACTCTAATGGAGGCGTTGTGCCTGTATTCCAGGTACGAAGGGAGAGGGTGCCGTTGTTCCGGCTTCAGCTCATCCATGCCTGCAGGAGAAAACCCACAGTTAAAAACTAGTGTGTGTGTGTGTGTGTGTGTGTGTGTGTGTGTACATGCGTGCTACATTTCTAAGGCTACATGTTTATCCACTATCTTCGGTTATACCATAATAAGGATTCGGCAATCTCAGAAGATGCTATGAAACTATTGTTTCTAATATACATAAAAATAATTTTTATAGTTATGCAATACACAATCAATTTTCTAGACCACCAAGTCAATCAATTACATCAAATAATAACATGTCCCAGAGTTCTGAATGGCGGGCAGCTCAAGAGAGGGAAGCCACTCCATAAACTCCCTACCTTGCCAAACTCACTGTAGTTGCAGAAACTCCAATGACCTTAGAGATAGAGAACAGATAAGAAAATCATGTCCCAAGGCAGAGCAGTTGTCCCCCAGGACAACCTGCATGTCTAGGGTCATCTTATTGTTCTCTTATCTTGAATACAATTTGGTCCTGGCTCAAATTTGTCTGCTCACTTTGAGCACTTCCCAGAATATCCTCGTGGTCCACCCAACCTCCTGGTCCACCCAACCTGCTGTCCATCCAGTTTGCTGTCCACGCAGACTGTTTGAATGCTGTGAATTAGTTTTGATGTTGCTTGAAGAAAAAATGTAATTAATAAGGTAAATATTATAAAGATGGGTTCTGTCTCTGATGTCTTTCCAGAAGTGGGTTTATCACAGCACCTAGGACTTTGTTTAATAAGATCCACTCACCAGGAGGATATCTTAAATTTTTTCCCCTGATTTATTGGTATTTTATTTATGCTGTGCCTGGGGATTCAGATTTGTGGGTAGAGAAGGAATTGACCAGGAGAGATTAATTTCAAGAGCTGAGGTCCTCCTGGTATTATATTCTCAGAACACAATCTAGAAAGGCTCTAGACAGAGACTTGGGGGTCTTTTACTTCTCTCTTCCTCTTCCCAAGAACTCAGCTGAAACCCTGAAGCTAGCTTTCTAAAGGCTTCCTGGGTTTCTGCTTTTATACATCCCTTCTGCCAAGCCCCTTAGCCAGGAGAACCCCCGCCCCCGGTGTACTTAAGTCCCAGACAACAGATGACTTCTTGCTTCTTGTTTTGTCATTAACTTACCTTTTCTGAAAGAGAGATATTATTTTGATGGCAATATTCGAAATGAAAAAAAATATTGCCTCTAGGATGAGTGTCTATGCATGGATTGTTCTCTTTGGGTACCAAGGGACCATCGTGCAAGTCTGTGGACACCAGTACTGAAAACCTACCTGCCTGTGGTGCCGAAGGCTGACCGCCCTGCTGGTTGTGAGTTTTGGGTCACTGCCCTAGATACATGTGATGTGGAAACACGTTCTCTTCATGGCTGCCTAATTAAAGACTATTCACGGCTCACACATTTGTCTCCAACTACAGGGTGTGAGGAAACTGGGGATGGACCAGTGACCCTTGATATTATTTAATTAATTATGCATAACCAATTTCATACAACTAAATAGAACGCAAAACCATACAGACTGTTAAATACCCAGCAAAATGTAGGAACTGAACAGCAAATGAATACTTGGACACACGGACCCCTCCCCCAAGATAGCACCCCCACAGGCAATGTGACAGAGTGTGCCACAGTGAACTCTAAAGGTGACAACTCAGTCGTGTATAATGGTGTGACAGCTACTGCATAGCATTTGTCCAGCCTGTGGAAACTGGGCAGTCCCTGCATGTCCTACAAAACTAGATAATGAAATACTGCTAAAAAATAAAAGTTGGATGTGGTAATACATGTCTGTAATTCAAGCAGTGGAGAAACTGAGGCAGGAGACTCATGAGTCTAAGGTGAACATAGACTACGAAGTGAAAGAAAGACCTGACTGGGCTACATAAAAAAAAAAAAATCCTGTCACTGGAAACAAGCAACCGTAAGATCAAGCAAACAAAATTCTGTAAAGGAGGTGATAATTCAAATGAACATCTTTTCTCTCTTGCAAGCTTTTGGGCATTTCTGTGAGTTGATGCACAATTTGGGAGTAGGTGGGCTGTCAGAAGCATTTGAGACAGAGAGAAATAAAGAGTAGAGATATACTGCTACATAATGGCAGAATTTTAAAAAAATTGGAGTCAACAAGGTTGATAGGTAGCCCAGGGGGTGTTCATGTGTTTCCAACAGTGCTTGGGAAATGATAATGGCTCTGAAAGTGATCTTTACATTCTTTTGAGATAGGTCTTGCTACATAATATAGGATGCTCTTGAACTCACAGTAGTCCTCCTGTCTCAGGTTCTTGAGTGCTGAGCTTGTAAGTGAGGGCAACTGTCTTCAGATCAATGTTTACTGTTATAGTTATTTTTATTATTCTCCTCTCATTTAATCAGTATGCCTGAAGATATCAGGAGTTGTTGCCAAAGGACCCAGCTTTACTTGTATCTCCCTGGATCCAGCAGAGAGAGAAATGAGTATTAAAAATTTAATTCTCTACACTCTCTGAACTTTGTCATTGAAGGAGCCCTTGCATGACCTCTAAGGAGGCAATTCTGTGTCTTCGGTTCATTACTTCATCATGACTTACCGTCAGCCTCTCTCACCACCACTGCGAAGTATTTCACGGCTCCGTTGGTGTCGCTGAACCAGCTGCAGTTGACAGTGAAGTTGATGGAGGATGTGCTGATCAGCACATCCTTCTCATTCACACGAATATGCGGGGGTGGCGGAGGAGGGCCTGGAAAAAGAGGCGGGAAGGAGCCAAGCAGGGTCATGAGGCTGCTTTCTCCTTCTGAACAGGTCAGGGGGGTGAAGGTCTGCAGTCACCTTAGCCTTTGTGCACTAGAGGGTGTGGGATTACAGCCCCCAGTGAGGAAATTCTCCTCCTCTGCTGAACAGAAGCAGGCAGAGAAAACAATTAGCGGCAGCACATTAAGCATAATGAAAGAGGTGGCTCCTCGGCAGGATTTCTTCCGGTTGTAGCACCAAATCGTTTAAAAGCCCCACTAGTTATAGACTAACTAGACCAGGCAAGGTGATGCACTTCGATTCCAACTCATTCGGGCGCTTTAACGTTGACTTGTTTGCTAGTGGAGAACTTGACTCCACTATCCTGGATATCTCCGTTATCCTGGAGCCATTTGCTTCTCTTCTCTAAGGCTGTACACACGGGGACAGCATGTAGTAGAGCGAAAGGGATGGAAATGACCAAGAGAGGAACATAGCCCTCTACCCTGGGTGACAGGAGGTTCCATGCAGACCTTCGGGGGACACTTACGGTCTATCATAGTGATGGTGCTGTCTTCAACCACCTCACTGGTCACACCGGCTGACTGCACCTTGATGGACACTAAGTACCTCTTATGAGGCACTAGCATCATGATGTTGAGCAGAGATTTTTCTTTCTCCAGTTTCCTGGAGAACTCAATCTCTTGGGTATCCATCTTTCGGCATTCAACGTTATAACCATCGAAGTCGGAGTCAGGTGGTACCCAAGAGCAGGCGATGGCTGTTGAGTTCTGGGGACGACAATGCAGGTTTTGTATCTTGTCTGGCTCTGTAGGAGCAAAGGGGGACAGACACAACTCAGGAGGGTGGGAGAATTGCTTTTGGGGGAAAATATTTTTAAGGATCAAGGAAAAGTTCTGGCCACTGGATTGCACTTTGAAAAAAAAATGTTTAAGCCAGGTGATGGTGTTATACACCTTTAATCCCAGCAATCAGGAGGCAGAGGCAGATGAATTCTAAGTTTGAGGCTAGCCTAATCTACAGAGTGAGTTTCAGGACAGCCAGGGCTACATAGAAGAACCCTGTATTGAAAAACAACAAAACAAACGAATGAATGAATAAACAAAAAATGTTTAAAGTCAAAATGGGGCCAGTGAAATGGCTCAGCAGGTAAAGGTACTTGCTGTAAAGCCAGATGGCCTGTATTCAATCCCTGGAATCTACGTGTTATAAGAAGACAGCTGACTTCCACGAGTTGTCCTCTGACCTCCATATCCATGTGTGCTGTGGCATGCGCACACTCATGAGAGCACACATAAAAATAGATAAATAAAAACAAACGCAAAAGAAATAGCTGGAAATGTTGCTAGGGATGTAGCTAGGTTCATAGCTAGGTGATTTCGCACTTGCTTGGCCTGAGTAAGGTCAAGGGTTCTCTCTTCTATACTGCAAACCCAAACGAAAACAATACAACAATAAAAACCCCAGGAAAAGGGACGGACTGTCTCTTTAGAAAATCGTTGATATGGTTGGAGAAAACAAACCCAGGTGAGCACGGTGAGCACACTGAAACTGGTCGAACAGAAGGTGGGGCAGGGTAGTTTAGGGGTTAAAAGGGAAGCTCCCAGTCTGAAGGAAAAATCTACTAATCAACACTTTTGGACAAGTGACTTTTCCACCTCTACCGCCCACCTGTCCATGAGGAAAATAAGAATCTTTACTTCACAGAGTTATTATAATGATTTCATGGTGGAAACAGGTACAGCCACCTAGCGTACTGGCTGGCAGAGTCCTTCCTTACTCAATAAATGTGACCTCTGCTAAAGAGGAGGCTGGGAAATAACTGTAGGGAGTCACGATCCTCTAGGTACTGACTTTCGTCTCCTTTCTTCAGTCTTGCCCACAGAAACCTAGAAGGACTCTATCAATCTATTTTCTACCGAACAGGAGATAATACGCATGCTCACTCTCTGACTCCAAGTCCAGTCATCTCAAATGAGATTATGGATTCAGCCCAAACCCCACTGGAGTAAGATGGTCCTCTCATCCCATCTGAAAGCCAAGAGAAGCAAAACAAGCCATACTTGTCCTCACAGATCCAGAAATTGGTTTGCTGTATGTTTTCCAGGAATCCCCACTGACCGTCTTGACACTGAATTGATAGGATCTCCCTGGGCGAAGCCCATACACAATGCGTCCTTCTGATTTCCTGTTGCTGTAGGGGTTGAAGACAGTGAGTGCATCTCTGGGGAGCCACTGCAGCTCAAAGTCATTGTAGTCTGTCCAGTCTGGGGGCCCCTTCCAGGTGATGGCCAAGGAAGTGTTTGCAACATCAGCAAATGACAAAAGACTGGGGGGACTTGGGGCTATACATAAAATAAAATGAAAAAAAATCACACAATCAAATTTGTGATGTAAGCATATAGATTCAGAGCATTAAGTGACATCAGATCTACTTTAACGTATGGAGAGATAACATGATAATAATAGATGCAAAAATTTTCTTTTATAGTAGCTACCTTGTATAAGGCACTATCTAGCATTTCATATGTCTTTTCTTCAAATATTCATAACTGTAATTTCCTTACAAGGATGTCACAGAAAGTGAATGAACCCCAAATAGGTTGTGTGTATAGGAAAGTATTTCATCAGATTTGGAAGCAAAGGGCTGGGATTCTGAGACAATCGTGTCTGATTTTATATAGTCTTGTAGACTGATCATGTGGTGGTTTGTAAGAAAATGCCCCCCGAATAGAGTGGTACTATTAGGAGGTATGCCTTTGTTGGAGTAGGTGTGGCCTTGCTGGAGGAAGTATGTCACTGTGGGAGTGGATTTTGAGGTCTATTTTGCTCAAGCTTCCCTTGGTGTTACACGGAGACCACTTCCTGTTGCCTGCAAGATGTACAACTCTTAGCTACTTCTCCAGCATCATGTCTGCCTGCATGCCGCCATGTTATGCCATGATGAAAATGGACTGAACTTCTGACCTGTAAGCAAGGCATCCCAATTAAATATATTTTTATAAGTGTTGCCATGGTCATGGTCTCTCTTCACAGCAATAGAAACCCTAACTAAGACAGACTCCTAGGTGTGACACAGGTATTATCTGTGTACACCCAAGGCACAGCAGCATGTAGGAGAGACTAGTCCATAGTAACACGATGGCGATCTCTAGCATTATCCTCATTTTTCAGATATGAAAGCTGAGGCTGAGCTGGTCAGTGATCTACCTTGCTTCATGCAGGCGAGTAACAGTGCACAACCAAGAGCCTAGTACTTTTTACACAAAGCAGAGATGGATGGGTTTTATCATTTTGTGGGTGTATCCATCATGTACGGTGCTGCGGGAGATTAAGCCCTCTTGCTTTCAGCCAATGGCTTCTAAGATACCTGCCCAATGTGGGGCGTGGTTTTCATTTAAAAAAAAAAAAGCCGCAGCCGCTCTCCGAGCTAGCTTGCTTCCGGCTTCCATGCTGACTGCTAGACTCGGTTCCCTGTTTGCGACCAGAGGAATGTGGTTTGGGACATTGATCTGTAAGTTTTATCCCCTCCAATAAAATACCCCTTTTTAAAATCAAATTGGTGTAAGATTGTCCTGCGACAATAGTACAGACATACATATATGCCCATGAGAGAGAGAGAGAGAGAGAGAGAGAGAGAGAGAGAGAGAGCATGCATACATCTCATAGTGCATGTGTGACGGTCAACATTGAGTCTTTGTACTCAGCTGAGGCAGGGTGTCTTTGCTGTCTGCTTTGCATATGCCAGGGTGTCTGGCTTGCAAGCTTCCCATGTCCCCACCCCCACCTTGCCTTAGGAGGGCATCAGTATTCAATATTCTGTCTGTGTGTATGTCTGCAGGCCAGAAGAGGGCACCAGACCTCATTACAGATGGTTGTGAGCCACCATGTGGTTGCTGGGAATTGAACTCAGGACCTTTGGAAGAGCAGGCAATGCTCTTAACCACTGAGCCATCTCTCCAGCCCCGAGGGCATCAGTATTACAGATATGCTTCCATAAGCTCTGCTGTACTCGGGTTCTTGGGTTTAAACTTACTCCTCTTGCTTGAGCAGCCAGTACTTGACCCCCAGAGCCATCTTATCATTAAAATCATAGTTGAAAAACATCTATAGAAGACACTCCTCACCAGTGCTTGACTGGGCTTCTTACCTGTCCTGCCCTCCCCTGTGACTTTATTACTGAGGTCCCCACTGTGGGTCACCACATACAGGGTGTATTTCCTTCCAGGCACGAGGCCTTGAAAGCGCCACTCTGTCAGGCCCTTGTCTTTCCAGTTCTCTTTCTTGGTGCCATTGGGATTGTAGAGAATCAGCTCGTAGAAGTCAAAGTCCCCAGAGGCTGGACTCCAGCTGAACCAAAGGCTATCTGTCATGTTCCGATTGGATGCTTTGAGATGGTTCACAGCAGCTGGGACTGAAAGGAGAAAAAGTTCACCCTGAGAACGAGACCGTGCTGATCCGCAGGTGAGAATCTGGGCTGTACGGGCCACAGGGTTCACTCGCGTGCACTGTGGACTCAGCTCTTGCTGATGGGTCAGCCTGCTCACAGCGAGGCTCATGTGGGGTAGCTATGGGTACAGATTAAAACGAATCAAAGCAGTTGACAGTTCTTCATGCTGGCTACGTGCATCCCAATAAACAGGTCCAAGGAAATATTGAGGACCTGATTAATATCAGGCAGCAATGCGCCAGTTACCTTCCACATGACCCAGAAAAATGGTGTCAGTTTCTCCTCGTCTGACCCACCTCTCTGGCACCTAGCATCCCATAACCACCCTCTGTGTTTCTTTACTGTTTCATTTGCCTTCAGGTTCTCAGGTCTGTCATTTTATTCCTTGCTAAAATCTGTATGGGCACAACCTCAATGTAGGAAAAGAAGTGGTCAAAGTCTTTTCTACAAATATGGAAATGAGTTTCAATGCTACCTACTCCATAGATTTGTTTTCTAAATTCTTTGGATAAAGATGATTCGTTGGAGAGTCCCTTTCCCCCCCCTCTAATGTGGAATTTTATTATGTAGCTCAAATGCTCACACCTACAATGCTCCCTCCACAGCCTCCCAAGTGTTGGGGTTGAGTCAGGCACTACTATGCGTATGCCCATCTTCCGTTATCTGTGTATTAATATTTCAGGCCCCCCCGACCAAGCATACTGATGACAATGCTAACATCTAGGCAATGTTATTTGTGGTATGAGCTGATCACAGCTCTCTTTTAGTCCTTTTGGTGGACACAGAGAACATTTCCATTGAATGTCCTTAGGGGACCACCTTCACACTTCTTCTCACCTTCAGATCTCAGCTGAAGTCGCTCTGTTTCAGGTAGTGTCCTGTCCTACTAAGGCATGGTCTGCTCATGCTCATTGCATGGAATTTTCCAAGGTCACCTCCCTTTAAAATCTGCTGTCCCGACCCTCTTCTCTCCTCTAACATAGGGCTACCTAGGGCCAGAAGCCAATCTTTCTTGATCATTGCCATTTTCTAGGAGTTGGTCATGTGCCTGGCACCTCAAAGCCCTGAAGAAGAGGTGTCAAATTAGAAAGACATTGAAGTTGAATGAGATTTAACTTATTTCTAGCCCAGAGAGATTTTTGTCTCCCATTTTCCTCGTCTTGTTCATTTTAGCTAGAGCTATATTTCCAATATGCTGTGGTCACTCTGTGTGTGTTTCTGTGTGTCTGTGTATGTGTGTGTGCACGCGCGCGTGTGTGTGTGTGTGTGTGTGTGTGTGTGTGCACGCATGTGTGCATGTGTGTGTGACTTGTAGTTGACCTTTAGTGGACCTACTCTGCCTTCCATCTCTTCCTTGCAGAGAGTTTCAGGGCATAGCTAGACTACAGCAGGGACTACAACCCTCTTTTCAATAATTTGTTGGCAAGTAGAGGAACTCGGTTCATTTTTCACAAACCCCCTGAGACAAATAAACAGAAGGCAGAAGACTAAGTAGACACAATTCATGCCTAGTCTGAGATAGGGGCAAACGTTTCAAGGTCATCCATTCATAGAAAGTTCCACTCTGGACAGAATAGGGAAGGGAGAACAAATCAAGGCCGAGCCAGTGGATACCACGAGATACCATGACACCTCCCTCCCAAGCTATTACTACTCGGGTCTTACCTGTTCTGCCAAATATGAAGGACTCATTGGACAGCTCCCCACTGTGAGTAACAATCACCAATTTGTACATTCGGCCTTGTAACAAGTTCTGGAAAGAGAAGCTCTGGACCAGCGGGTCAACCTGAGCTCTTTCCTGAAGAGTTTTGTCTGGGTTGTACAGAAAGATGTTGTACCAGCTGAGCTCACCCTCCGAGGCTGTCCAGCTGAAGGACAGGTGTCTAGTGGAGTTCTCTGTGATCTTCAGATTGGTGACAGCTGCTGGGACTGGAAGCGCCAAGGAACAAGAATGAGTCGGCATTTTGGCATGTCCCCGACCCAGTCCAGGATCAACACCTTGGTGGACACATTCAAGTCCAAACACATCAGCTCTGAGTTAAGACGCTGACTCCCAACAGATGCAGACAGCAGCCTCCCAGTATGGGCTTCCCCGAGAGACCTTGTTGACAGCCCTTTCCAGATGACATTTCTGTTTCTGATTTTGATAGATTTGTGCTCCAGACAAG